>CM074201.1:27252476-27514976 GCA_037179385.1 Holothuria scabra | reverse complement strand
CTACGACCTATCAAATATGCGTCTAGTGTGCCACTCCCGAATACTAGCAGTTACTTTTCATTAGAGATACAATTAAGTTTTCGAATTCTTTCGCGGAAGGCCTGGGTTCTATTCCCATGTCAAGTCATACCAAAGATTCTAAAATTGGAACCTACTGCCGTTGTGCGTGATGCTCCGCTTAAGCAATATAGTAGGGAAAACAAGCAAGGGAGCCACAACTGGAAAAGGAACCGTGGTCGGCTCGAATTGAACCAATAGGTTGGAAACTGGGCTGTGAAACTCGATGAAAGTAACCAACCACATGATATACTTTACAACTTCAAGGTTATTGTTTGTGTCACTCACATACACATCATAAACATTTTAATCGCTAACATTACGTAAATTCGATGCAACACACCTGTAAGGTGATGTCTCCCGCCTTCCTCTTAAACAGTTTGTAAATTTTACCTATAGCAGAACAAAATATTTAAATGTGTTCACACATGACCAAAACAAGAGAGTCCACTTTCCTGCATGGTTTATTGCCTATCAGAAATGCTTATGACACATTTAGAAGAACCAGTTTCGGGTAGAACACCGCAGTAGATATCTTGAAGATGAAAGATGCATTTTTACTTGGGAAAGGCATTACTCGCAGGCAGGTAGCTAGTAGAAATTTTATGACCCAAGCTTGAGATAAGACAAGAAACTACAATAAACTTTACATCTAAATTAAGGTTCTTTGAATCATCAGTTTGCATCTTGAGGTCGATACCACACTCTTTAATTTTGTCATCATTTTAAGCTTTTTCAAATTACACAAGAATGAGAACTTGAAAAGCAGAAATTACCTTTCAATAATATTCCGCTAAAGCCCAGGGCTATCAGAACTGGCACCATTGTTAAAAATATTATAAGCCACGACAAAGGCAAAGAAATCAAGTTAGCCTTGACATCAGATGTTTCTGTGAGAAAATTGAATATGTTTAAAAATATCATTGTCTTGTATTATTATTATATGGTCCAGAGTTATCATGGAACGAAGCCTTGTTTAAACAGTGGACTGAGAAAAGTGATTTGTGTAGCTTGGTCATTTATTTGTGAAAATCCTTACCTCTTTTATTGGATCATACCATAATCCAAAATTGCAACAATCATTAATCATGGAAAGAGTCATATGAAACGGACCAGGGATGAGGTTTCACTGAATTTTCTAAACATCCTCCCATGAGTGGTTCGTCTCATGATCATGGTTTTGATGATCCATACATCCATACATGAACTATTTTGAGCAGGATAACGGGGGCCGCAAGAAATTTATGCAGAAAAATCAGATTTGGCATCGAAATTAAATCGTCAATAATACTATCATCTTCAGAAAATTCAAAGTTTTAACGCGTAATATTTACAAGTATCATGAATTATCGAAAGCATGGGCGTTCGGAAGGGGGGCAAGGGGGCACTTGCCCCCCCCCCCCCGAAAATCAAACTTGTGAGAAAATTGATTAAAAATTGAAATAAAAAAAATTAAAAATTAATCATCAAAATATCTTCACACACAGCGTCAGTTTCTACTCGTGAAACATGAGGACATTTGACCAGGAACAGCAAAAGAGAAGATGGTATGCTGAATAGTGAAGTCGTAATTTAGGACCATCATTCGTGATATCTATTGGACATTTGTAAAAACTATGCCAAACTTGTACTAGTTGCCAGGTATGTAGTGTGCATATGGCATCCCCCTATTGATGAATGCGTTTCTGTGCTGATCTCAAGTGGCGACGCGCGGATGTGACTGGGGTATACAAGGTGAATTGGGGGGGGGGGGTATTATTCATAATTGGATAACGGATATATTGGCATATATAGGTTGTTTGACAGTTGTAAGTTTTATCGTGCATAGGCGTGCGAGGCCGTGACCGAGAGGCAGATTTCCCTTCAACAATGTTTTACATTGAAAATTCTAAAAATGCAAAAATTACAGACATGAAATTCTTGTACGCTCCGCGCCACCCTATGGTGGTGCTCCGCTTAGATAGTGTACACAACTCAATCATCCACGAATGATCTTGCCCCCCTCCCTTTGTTAAATTTTCCGCGGACGCCCATGATCGCAGCATTTTATTGTTTTCCAAGGTCTACGTGGAAATATATAACATGTTGAGTAATAAATGATTGATTAGAAAACATGAAACTAGTTTTACCAGAATGTGGATTTGATTGTAGCAATCACTCGTCTGTTAACGAAACTAGGATGGAGATACATCCTTCATACAATGCAAAACGGCAAAAAGCAGGAGGAAGGGCCTAGAGAAACGCTACAAGGCTCGTTTTACCAAGAAACAACAGTAATATCTGTTGCAACAATAGTTTTCACATTCAGATTTCAAACTTTGATTGATACATCTGTTTTTCATTTTGTTTTAATTGCTCAGTACTGTTGATTGTTATCTTATTATAGGTTTTTTTTACTTTCACAACCACGCTATCCGAGTTAACATGCTTTAAAGTTAAAGGGGTACTTCTCCTTAATGTCAATTTGACAATTCGTCTCTGATACTAATTGATCTAGGCATTGAGATTGAATATTGATAAGAAAATTGAACCTAGAGTGGAAGAATTTGCCTAAGAGACAGAAGATCCGATTGAAGTCTGGCGGTGCCATAGAAAGACCTCTTCTAATTCAAATTCAGCATACTTTGAAGAAAGTAAAACTTTACGTACTCTAAGAACCGTTGAACATAATGCTCAATGTTGAAGAAACATGGTACAAGCAACAGTTTTCAGCAAACTTCGCTTAACTTTTTTGGGCATTATTTATAAAAACAATTGGCGAAAATCACGATTGTTTGCCTAACTTTTATCAATTTTCTTCCTAAACCATAGATTTAGCACGTGCTATGCTTGCTCAACTGTTTTAAGAGTGAGCCATATACAAAACTAGGTATTATTAAAAGCACTGGAAACCGTGCGGGTGCTGTTTTTTTTTTTTTTTTCAAGAACCATAAAAGAGATATTAAACAATTTGCTGATAAGGTAAAAAGCATGCCAGCGGTATCTACAATTTCTATGGCAATCTTCAGTTTACATAGTTATTCTTCTCCAGTATATGTAGTGATGATGGCAAAAATGTGTATTATTGCAGTCTACACCAACAATAGCTGGTTCTGACGTAACGTCAGAGGAGCTTTTCAAGTGCAGTATTTCAGCAATGTCGGAGTTTGTAAGTTAGATTGAGTTTTACGGCCCAGTTTCCAACCTGTTGGTTCAAGTCGAGGCGACCACGGCCTTTTTCCAATTGTGGCTAACAAGCCATGTCTGAGGGCTACTCCGGTGTGCGCGTACGAGCATGCTCTTAGTCAAAACGTTTGCTAGCTTAGTAACTGCTATAGCTTTGAGTTCATACACAACTATGCATTGATGACAGCAGTACCTATATGATTGTTTGCCTTTGAAATATACTTCATGTTACGTCAATGCCCACGTTCTATACAATACCGGTATTAGGGACGATCACTTTGACAAAGGTATATTTGGCCAAATTTAAGAGGCAATCAGAGTTTGTTTTAATAAGCTTTCCACCACGTTTTTTTCTGTATTCAGTATAATAGCTTCTTCGGGAAGCAGTTTAGAGTTTGGTTCCTCCGAAAGACCCTTTTCCAAAGTGTAGAGAGGACTTTAGATAAAAGGATATTTAATTCTTCACCAGAATCATACATTGAGCTCAAATTAACAAAACATGATCTATCGTAATAGACAGACGTTGTTATTGGTCAACGTATGAATGAGGCTGCCTAGGCTTGCATCAGCGTGGAGATTTGTTACCCTAACAAAATTACAAAACTTCCATTTATTAGTTAAAAACACAGATTTATTGTTTCGTCTCACTTTAAAGACCGCTTTAAATGGCTGTCGATAATCAGTAAAGAGGGGAAAGAGAAGGGCTGAACCGAAACGTTGATTTTTGCTGTCACACTCTGGTTTCCCTTTTAGGAGAGAAAATTGCCATGAAGAGGAATTTATACAAACTCGGCTTGGTTCATCAAGTCGTTTACTTACCGGAGGAAAACTTCAAGTCGACTTGTCTGGTAGTGATGTTTAGAACATCAGCAAATTTTCCGTAGGCAGAACATAACACCGCTATTTTGGAAAGTGACTTGTCTTGTAAGGAAAAGCGTGTAGTGACAATTACATTGTAGGCTTGGTTATTTGATAAAACCATGACCTTTTCGTCAAAGAATTTTATTTTTTCTGACAAGCTCTCATCAAATGTTCCCCATTTCAGTGATATCATAGGACGAACTCTAAGAAGTTTGCATGTCAGTTCTCCTTGGAGATACCTGTATGTCATTACACAGGGATTATAGGGACCACAACCCTCCACGACAGGATAATTTGGTACCGGTTTTACTGCAACAAAAACAGAAAACATGTGATTAGAACAGAAGATTTACATATGCAACAATGGGGTAATGCAGATGTCGACACCGAAAAATGGTTTTCAAATGCCCTTAGTTTGTCCAGGTTAGTCTGAATTTATTCAACGTCAAGGATTCCAAAATGGTCAGATCTAGCTGCGCCAACGTAAGGGCAATTTTACATAAAAATCATGACCATTTGCCGCGTTTTTTTTTTTTTATCAAATGAATTTATCTAAAAATGAAGTCAAAGAATAAAACAAAAATGGCACTATCAAAACATTGAAATCAAATGGTAATGCATCTAAAGGGTATGGTTTTATGTAGAAACCGTAGGAGAGCTTTTCCGGGGGAAAAACTCGAACTTTCCTGATATCTATTTTTGAAGTGTGACCCTTTTGGATTTCCCAAAAAGGAAATTGGAAAGGTTTGGGGATTTTCGAAAAATCTGCATGTCTTGTAAGATCGAACGGCGACTGAAGATTTTTCGTTTCCAGAGTTACTGAAAAGTTTTTCGAGGGAGCGCCAATTAATTCAGAGCTACATTTTTTATTCATTATGAAAGTTCACGGTAGTTGACTGATGTCATATTTGACAAATTTTTTAAAATTTTTGTATTCTGAGAGTCTTTGTATTTTTCAGGGGCGATCGCCCTCCTGACCTTTATCCTCGTAGCTACGTCACTAACTGTATCTAATCTACAGTGGCGGCGGAAGCATAAAAATTTAGGGGGGACAATCAGTGAACAAGATGGAATGGTTGGACTCGTGAAACGAAACCGTAAGTGCGCGTAGCGCCCATCACGAGCGTGAAGCGCGAAGTCCCACTGGCGTGGGTCCAGGGCCCGCCTTAGGGCCCTGGAAGCTCTGAGATTCTACAAGTTCTCTCGTGCAATCTAAGCCTTTTATGGAACATATTACGGTGAATTCAATGAACAAAAATGTGCGAAATATTTGCGTTCACAGATAGCCTGTAGGCTATTTCTTGGACATCAACAGTTGCGTTGTTATGTTTGTAATTTTGGTTTTGTTAAAATCATTTTTCAAATCCAAAGGAAAAGAGGTGCAGTTACCTAACTACTCTAAAATCAATTGTCCCCTGTACTCGCCCTTGGTTTGGTACTGCACATGTAAGTTTGTTTTGATTTTGTATTTTAATTGAAGGTCTATTTCTTGAAATTCTTGTACTCTCACCGGGATTCATTTCAGTATTCAATCTGGTGTAAATTCATTCATTATTACCTTGGAATCAGTCTGAATCTGCCTCTGCAGACCTATCTGATCAGGATGAATCCGAACTTCTGAACACTGTGTAGGCTACCTCGGTATAATACCGAGGTAGCTTACTCTTCCATAGTTCCAACCGGATGGTCATGTACGTACGCATAGATGAAACGTTTCGCTCATTTTTGGCGGATTCCGGATTCCAGTCTGCTAAAATAACTAGGTTTGTGGTTGAGGTTCTTGGCAATCACATTTCAAAGTTAGATCGCAGGTTTCTGTAGGTTTCGACTGTTTGTGACCTTTTATTGCAATAGCATAGTCTAGAATCTAGATCGTTGTTTGTTTTGAACTTGCCAGATTCTTATAATGATTTGTAGCCAAATACTAGGCCACAGGCATAGAGCATGGTCGCAGGGGACCGTGACAAGAATCAGCCAAACAATGGCAGAACATAAGCTAAGTCAATTTCGGCTGCTCTGTTCGGTGGTGGGTTAACTATAGTCTCAACTTTGAATTGGGTCAAGGCTCCCAAGTTTCTTTCACTTCTTCTCTGATTTTTTTTTTTTTTTTGGGGGGGGGGGGATCGCCTCGCTAAGAATTTAAGGGGAACGTCCCTCGCTAAGAAATTTAGGGGGAGGGGATGCCCCGCCCCCCCCCACCCCCGCTTCCGCCGCCAGTGCTAATCTACGATTTCGGGTGTGATCATGTTGGGGTGCTAATATATTTAACACAAAGCCAAGCTCTTTCCTTCACACTCGAGATAATATTTTTTGCGCCATGTTGTGTAGTATCGTATAAAAAATCCTTTTTCGATATTCTGAAAAAAGTGCATGGATCATTTTGAAGTAAAGAGTGATAAGAAAAAGTTTCTTTCCACATTGAACAGTCTTTAAATAACGGAATGGGTGACACTCTTTTAGATCGTTGAGTCCCATTTCTTTGGACTTGCACATTTTTTACAACTACTCATAGAATTTGTGCTTTGTTTACTGAAACTATATGCCTTATTTGTGGATATTGTCCATAGAGAATTGAAAAATGTTTGAAGGAAAATTGTCCAGGTGAACTGAGGTTAATCAAAATTTGATTATTGCGAGTACGGTGTTCAAGCAATGTCCACCTCCTCTTCACACTACCTTTACAAGCTATATATCTATCGTTGCTAACTGTTTTCCTTTGTAGGACCAAGCTGAATTTAGCTCGGGTCCACCTTTCTTGCATTTTGAGGGAAACATTCTCACTTTCTGGCAGCTCTCTGCACTCCTATTTCTGTAAAGTTGCCTTTGCTCAGAACGAGAGATGACTTAATGGGTGAATGGCTGATTGAGTGACTGACCGACACACTGACTGGATGACTGGATGGATGGATGGATGGATGGATGGATGGATGGATGGATGGATGGATGGATGGATGGATGGATGGATGGATGGATGGATGGATGGATGGATGGATGGATGGATGGATGGATGGATGGATGGATGGATGGATGGATGGATGGATGGATGGACGCTTTGAAAACATGCGTACATGCCTTCATGGTGAATGTTGGTTGTATTTAAAATTAAAGCCTTTTCACGATTGACGTCATATTCACTTGGACGGAAAGCGATAGTATCAGATACGAGTCCAAAAAGGGATGAATCGGTAAACTTTTGGCGTCTTTTCCAGACATAAATAAAATCTTTTCCAGTCAAACAGTCCAGCTTCATTTCTTTACTTTCTTCTATAAATATTTCTTCCTTCTTCAAGGAAGAATATTCCAATTTCCCTTCCAGTAACACCACGGACTCAGAGATAGCAAACATTGGTGGTACACTTTGAGCCTTGCAAACAGCGACGATAAAGTGAGTATCACTTAGTCGGGCCGTCGTCAAGTTCGCATAAGAAGAGAATACAAAATTGGTTAGATTGGAAATGGACTTTTCGGATGATAGTGTTTGATCGGAGTGCATTGTTCTTCTGAACCACTGCAGCCTCACTGCAGGTTTTGAATCTGCCACAAAACAGTTGAGTTTTGGAGCGTCGGAACGTGATTTATGGCAGGTATTTTCACCATAACACTGTCGTATTAACGGATATGGCTGAGACGGCTTCACTGTTAAGTAAAATAAAGAAAGTTTCTTTGAACAATGGGGAAATTTATTCCTAATAATTGTAAACTTCCTACCACGACTTCAGTTTGTATTTAAGGGGGAAAACATTTGGATATAACGCTCGTTTTTATCTACCATTCATGATGTTTGGACTTTGCTTTGATGTGCCACTGCAAATGTAGTAGAGCAATCGAACTGACCAGAGTTATCATTTGATATATCAAGGTTGAAAAACATTAAATAATAGCAGAAGTCTAACTTACCAACCACCACCACTGTAATGCTCGCAGACACAGCTGGTTGATCTTCATCTACCAGACATGCCACGGTAAACACGTGGTCGTGTTCAAATGTTACATTTTTAATTACCAAAGAACCATTGGGTTCAACGTCAAATTCTCCTGACGTGTATCCGTGACCTGATTTCTTTGAATTTTCATAGTAAAAGAAGGGACTTTTCTCGACATCATCAGAACCATACCAGTAAACACTATACATCCCACTGTCAAAGGAACATTGAATTATTCCAGTTTTACCCAGTTCAATGTACTGTGTGCGATTGCACGGTCCACGACTTTGTATTTCTGCAAAGATAAAGATAAAGCGTTTGAAGGAAACTTTGGTGCTGGTACTTCATACTCGATGGGCCGAAGTACTTGCATTTAAAACACGCCTTGCACTGGTGAATTAAACTGATATTACTTTGGAAGATACTGTTCATTTTTTAAATTAAGTTGTTAAGACCTAATTCATGTTCTACTTCACGTAAAAATGTGAAACAAGACATTTCCTCCCAGTTTTTAAACACAAAATCTACCTAAACCATCAAATTGTTCTAAGTAAAATTACGGAAAGCCAATGGAAAATTTTCCATAACTAGCTAGAACCAGAAGAGAGAAACTTTTAGTCGATTCTATCTGCAATCAGATAAGCCCTTTGCTTTTAGGATTCTACCTCTTTATTTAAGTGTAAATAAAGGGTTTTTCTTAGCATAAGAAATCCATGGGTTATTTATACATTAGTTATGTCTGTTGTTCTATCAATGGAAATATTACGTTTCAGCAATTAGCTTTAAAATGTCTGAATGCTCATACAGCTGCAGGTACCGAGGGATTATCGATGTCATTCCTTCAGAATGAATGGCAGTTTCGGTAGTGATACGTTTTACGGTTCTAAATGGACCTACCTCCAAATGTGACCCCGGCAACAAAGAGTATAATGCTCCATGACCAGCAACGTTTCCAATTCGTCATTTTGAAGAATAGTACACTGTTAAAGAGTAAATCACAATTTTAAAGTTCTCCTCTTTTTTGAATTACATATAAGATTTTCCAAGATTTTCCATTAGATTTCCCAATATAACATCGCAATGTGGAATGTATCAAACTCCAGAGCAAACATGTAACTAGCACCCGTGGTCATAATTGGTGGCCATACATGAAATAAGAAAATGAACAGGTAAATATGCAAGACCATACAGATTTGCCAAAATATAAATTATGGGAAGACTGTTTGCAGGTGCATTATAATTTCATTTAGAAATATGTAGAAAAGAAAATGATGCAAGATCAAAGAGTCTCAAATCAAAATGGATGACAAAGAAAACTGAGACGCTGATCCGAACGAAGAGAAAAAATATGTGGAACATTCTGGGATGAAAATTCGGACTCAGTGGGTCCATAAGAAGACATCAGTTGAACTGAAAAGGAAATTATGAGATATCTCAAGGTTAATTGGCAAAAAGTGATTCCAAAAACCTTTAATTTGTAATGTTAAAACAACAAAGAAAGAGTTAAGTTATGTCTTAAAAAGATGTGGAGGGGATATAAATGCAACAGATAAATGTACGACGGAGTAATTGACCATCGTATTTGGCAAGATGTTCAATGAAGAAGGTGGTTACGTACCAATGACTAAAAACGTTTATGCCAAGAAGAAAACTATATGCCAAGAAGAAGAAGATAATAAGAAAATTATTTATGGAGATTTTTATGTTAAAGTTAAGAAAATGAAAGCAAGGGAAAGACAGATTTCATCAGATAATTTGCTGAACAAGTAGTGAAACGGTTCACAAAGTCCCGAAGGAGTGAAAATGTGCAAACATTGTGGTCAACCCTCTGAATTTATTTATGTTCAATATGAAAAGGAAGAAGAAATATTCAAAACAGGATGAAGAGATAAACTCTCGGACAATGTATTTGATCCGCAGGCTACCCTCAGAACCTATCATCCGAGAAAAATATTTCGAAGGAATCTAAGTCAAGAACGGGGGATTCTTCAGGAAGATATTTTCTTGTATGACTTAGAGTCAGCAATTGCTGTGACATTAACGCCTAAGAATGCAAAATATATTGTCCATGCAAACATTTACCTCAAGATTTAACCGAGGTCTTGTGACAAGAAAGTGTCGTAAAAATTGACACACGTTAGAAATCGGGACCCATTCTTCTGTCAATGAATCTTAAGACAATATTTTCAAATGACCACGGAGTACTTTGAACTAAACCTTCAATGTTTGGGTTAGGCGTATTATCGCTCAGTAGCCAATAAACCAAGCAAATAGCCTAATTCCTAAGAGAACGCTGTAAATGTCGGTCAAGACAAGAACGTTACGATGAAGTTTTCAATTAACTATTTCTTGCCACGTATATGGAGGAAACGTAAATACTATGATCGCTTTTTTAGCCGTTACATGATCAGAGAAGAATTATCGTTTCATTGAAAAATGCGCCATTGTCTTTTTCAAACAATCATGAACGGCTTAGCAAAAAGTAGCCATTGCTGTCATACTAATCCTATTCCAGTTAACATGTTGACTTGAAAGTGACACTTACGAGTTCCAAATGTCCAAATGACAGTTAGTAAGAAACACAAAATATTATACCATGCCTTTGTTGAATGATTTGGTGGATACAGATAACATGAACGATTGTGTTTGATTTCAAGGTTCATCCCATGTGTTTCAAGTCAAACGAGAGGACCTGGTGAAGTTAACCAGACAGAATGTGTGTACAAAACAAATGAAAGTCGACCATATAAATGTGTGTGTTTGTGTTCTGGTTTCGTGCTACCTTTTTGGAGCACCACTCAACAGTCCCAGACTTTATTTGACTTGTCTCATAAAGATAAATAGATTATACGTAATCAATTATAAGCCAAGCCCCATATCCAAACATTTTATATTTGATGTTTCTATGTACACATAAACATAAAAGTTAAAGAGGTAAGTTGGTGTTGAAAATATACGCATAGGCTGTACATTGCACACTATAAGTAGCAATAGCTTGATATTAGTGTTACCAAAACAGTTGTAAAATAACCTTTGTAAAAAAAAAAAAAAAGCTTTGTCGTTATACAGTATGATAATTACAATACTTGAAACAATTGTTAAAGTTCGAATAACGATCCTAATACCAAATTTACATGGGGGTATTGTTTCAAATATTATGTATATTTATTGAATTGTTCTTTTATTATGGGGTTGTGACGCTATTACCTAGTACGTCGTTCAAAAGCCACCATATCAAATGCCAATCGCCTTGTAAAATGATATATATAAAAATCCAAACATCTTTGAAACATGCCATGAATAATGAGGTTTCCAGGGTCAAAACAATTATGACTTGACTACCCATTTACTGCCAACTCTAGAAAATTTTATGTTAATAGGTTTAATATTATTGCAAAGAATTAGGCAAATCAAAATAATACGGTGAGGCTTGAATTTTTCCAATCAAGGTAGTACCCCCTAAAATGACAAAGCTTGTGTCAGTTCCCCCGAATGGAACTAAGAAAGATTTAACATATAGGAACCCAGGGGCGGGATTTGATCTCTGAAAGTGGGGGGCAAATTCGGGCTGACTACCAAACGGCGCTGAAAGCGCCGCAGGAGCGCAAAGCGCTCCCCCTACCGGCGTGGGGTCCAGGGGCCCGCCTAAGGGCCCCTGGTGGGATCCAGGGGCAAAGCCCCGGTGGGGGTCCAGGGGGAGAAGCCCCCGGAAGCTCCTGGGTATTTATGAAATTGTAGGCCTTAAAGTGATGCATTTTATCTTCAGCTTTAAATTACATTAGATGGGCACTTAACAGAACACAAATATCACAATTTGACTTTCTTCAACTATATCCTTACTCCGTATGATTAAACTCGGCCGGAATCGATAATGCAGAGGGTGCGGGGAGGGAGAATGGTTCAAAATTGAGGTTCTTCAGGGGCTCCCTCCTTGGTGCCCCAGATCTTCTTTCCAGAAAGCTAGGGGACTTTTCATGTGATGTGAATTCAGCCTTTGTATATGCGCGCGCCGAAAAATCTAACGTTTAAGACATCTCAGTAATGAAACTGAAAGAAAATTAGAAAAAGGATGGGCCACTTTTAACCTTAGCTGAATAACGGTGGCCCCCTAAAGACATTCTTACTGAACCACAAACATACTCTGGTTTCCTATATGGTTTTTTTCAGGTGACTTTCACAGAGCCGTTACCTGTAAATGGGCGCGCGGAGCGCGCCGAAAAAATGAATTTTCACTTCATCTCAATAGTGAAATTGAAAAAAAAAAATAGACAAAGAGTGGTCCCTTTTCACTACAGCTGAATAAGGGTAAACCCTGAGGATATTTGTACTATGCAAAATCGTACCGTTGGTTTCCTATAGAGTCCTTTTCAGGAGATTTTTATAGGGTCCTTATCTGTGATGGGACGCAAAGAACACGCCGAAATATGGACTTTTGAGACATCTCAATAGAGAAATTAATGGAAATTAGAGAAAGGGTGGGCCCCTTTTCACTTCAGCCGAAAAAGAGTGAAGCTCCAGATTAGGGTCAAATAAGATCATCGTCCTTTCAGAAAGCTTAGGGCACTTGGTCAGAGAAGGGAACCAGAAGACGACCGCCTCCCTGCCTCCCCCTTTCACTAGTTACGGTAGAGCTTCAGCTGTGTAGGGCCCGGGCATTGGTGATAAGTTTCAGTGACAATGAGAGAGGTGTTCAACAAGAAGTAACCCTGAATCCTGACATATTTAAAACGGGTGAACGCGAAGCATGTCGAAAAAAAACAGCGTTGGGACATTTATTGGAAGAATATTGTTTTTATTTAGTTTTCAGTGCAGTATATGACCTGTTTAAACATTAAACAACTTGATTAAGTATCACTCGCGTAGCTTTGTCAGTTCCAGTTTGTATTTTTGTAGCAAAAGCAATCAGACTAAGGCGTAAAAAAAACTAAGCTCTGGAAAAAAGTGGGGGTGGGGGGCAAGTGCCCCCCGTAATCCCGCCTATGTGGGAACCATTCAAGTGTCTTAATAATTTGAAACAAGACATGTGTGCCTGTTGTTAGGCTCTAGTAGTAAGTTGACGAAGAGAAATGGTAAAGTAACTACAAGATGTATGCAGTTTTAACGTTACTCTTCCATTAGATGTGTGCTCATACCCTCTTTTCTTTCTGTAGAGCATGTAGTTTACAATCTTTCAGCTTGTCTGTCTGGCATTAAAAGGTTCATGATCACAGATCACACATTAAATGGAGTAATGCTACATGAGCCCAACTATCTCTAGGCCAATGTACTAGGCCTAACATAAGATGATTGCCAAAAATTTCTTTGTGCCAACATTTTTCAGGGTTACTTAAGGGTTTGACTGTACTTTTTTTGTTATGAAATTTTCTAATTCCTCTTTTGTAGTATGGCCCAGTCAATTTGCAACACTTTCTAACGAAACCTACTGAGCAATAAATTGTAGTCTGTTGATCACTTTTACAGCAAAGGATCATAGTTATCTTCCATTTTCCCACATCATGCCTTTGTTCTTCACAGGCTCTCCGATTTGCACAAAGCCATTCAGTCTTTTTGGTTACCATCTTGCCACCTCAAACGATTTTTAGTTTTTCATTTTCCTTTCGCAATAACTGTTCATCTTAATAAAACTTATACAATACCTCCAATTTTTATGTCGTATGTAATAAAACATTTGTTAATTACTTTGACAAGTGGTATTTTCAATAATCAAATACGTAATCAAGTTTAAAATACCAAGTTCATATCACTATGATGTCATAAATTTGCATAATGTCAAGGCATTTTCTTTTAACTGTTATGGTTATTTTTTTTTTTGTCCTGAAGTCAACTCAACCTAATATTCTTCTTATGTAAATTCTTGATGGAGCTGTTAAACATTTTCTGCTGCATGGACCAGAACCGATCCATGTTGTAATTAATAAGAGCCATTGTCCAGATATGGGTCATTAATGGAATTCATTTCTGCCCATAAAAGGACCATATTTGTTGCACATAAAAATTGATGTAGACAAAACATCATTCCGCATATACATCTACTACTTCTGGTCCTGCAGTAGAACTGTGTTATATCTACTTAAAAATTTATCGACCCAGATTAATCCCATATGTGCAGCAGTTTTGAGCCATTTATAAAATACAAACCTGGACTTTGTATGGAATAACATGTTCAGCTTGCACCATTTCGAGTGAGAGATTGTTCGAAATACTGATGACGTAGGTACACCGAAAGTGATCTCCTTAAAAACTATGAAGTGAAAAATACCAATAATGCTATTAATAACGTTTCAGATTTACAATTTACTGAATCTCAAGAATGAAACTGCGTCATTTCGATCTCCAATGTCATGTACATAATATGTAAAGTGTATCTTCGCTCTACGTAAATTGGCATTACAGCACTAGTACCACTAAGCACTCAACCACATAGATAAAGATGGATTTATCACAATACAACTATTTTACCAATCAACAGTTTCTTCCCTGCAAAACTCAAAGGTTTCGTAAACCTTTACTCACCTTTCATCCAAGATGTATTCTTGCTTTCTATTTTCCTTCAAGCCCTGAAAATTGAACTCATTGGCATGGGTAATGTATTGAAGACAGGAAATCTGAAAAGGTGTCATTACCACTTGAGAATCGTACGATATAGTAAATAATAAATTGATGTAACTTTGTACTTTGCCCTCAACATATCCATTCAGCATCGAAAGATAGTATGTTTACAACATGTCATTTGGCTCTGATCCATGATAAACATCTCGTGTCAAGTCATTCGATGTTTGAAGGAAGACCATAATAAAAGGTCTCTTTTCGACAAAAACGTTAAAACTATGAACATCCTAAAAATAACAAATGCTCAAAGTTACATTTTAATGTATAAAGGTATATATGGTGCTAAGGTTGTGTATTTGTGAATTAAAAGGGTTTAGGGGTTATGTTATTCAGTGTACGTGTGTTAACATAACGTTAGAAAAACTAGATAAGTCTAGATTTTTCTCAAAAAAAACGACATCTCAAGATTGGAGGTTCAGTACTTTGATGCTCAGCATCGCAATCATAGACGTGCGAGAGCATTCCAGTTTGGGCAGAAGATTTTTTGACCAAAAAATGTAATTCTGCCCGAAAGGAAATTTTGAAAATTCGTACCCCTCAGACAGTTCAAAAATGCCATTTCCCGGGCTTATAAGGGGGATCCAAGCAGTAGCTATTTTGAGTTTCCATTTACAATGTTCACTTAAAACTAAAATTCTGCTAGGAAGACTGTCTAAACGGAGCGCCACTCTAAGTTTGCGGGGAGCGTACAAAATTTTTTGAAAAAACCTAACCTCTCAGACAGCCGAAAATGGCATTTTCCAGGCTTAGAAGAAGGGTCTAAGCAGCCGCTATTTTGATCAGAAAACTACCAGATAAAATGTACCACTACCATTGAATGAAATGGTCTTGTACAAGACTATAAAAGGAAATTGAAAACATAACATTGAATAAATTTGGATATTGAAAATTTCCAAGCATTTTTCAAACTTCGCCCGCATATTTTACCAATTCTTCTGCAAGATTACAGTATAAAGTGGGGAAAGGGGAAAACTTTTTTTGACAAGCCACCCGAATGTGTCACAAATCTTTACCATTTTTATTTTTCCCTGAAAATTTTACTTTGCACGTTATTGCGTTTTCTGTTTTTCGGGCAAAGATTTGAAAGAATTAAAGTAATCGGTCATTTTTGGCCATTGTGTAACAAGATTTAAAACAGGTTCAACAATGATTGTAAGTCTAAAGTGACCGGTTTTTCAGATTAGTAGAAATTTTTTAACTATTTGATTTTTCGTAAATACGTAACCGTGACTACGATTTTCTATTTTTTAAGTAATGCTTGAAAGAGTGAGAATATTCGACCATTTAGGGCATTTTGCTGCAATTGACTGTGACGTAAAACGCACGAAGAGTAGCTTTTTGCTCCGCTGTACTCACGCAACGGTTCATGCGTACATTCATTTCACTGTAAAGTACCAATCCTTTCACCCCAAACTGCAAATCTTGTAGAGATTTACCGAAATTCTCACTGGTTCGGCTCTTTGATTGTCAGCTAATTCAAACGATACAGAGTAACAAAGCTTATATTACACAGCATGAACTGTACTGAGAGTGGTTTGATTATATACATTGAGCTATTTTACTCACCCTCAAGCAATTAACTGAGATTGTGTCTGAATGGGGATGAATTTCAGACGATTGTGGGAGGGGCTTAAGTACGAAGGTTAGGAGAATTGGTACTGTTTGAGGTGAGAGATGTCCTTGAGGTGTCCTTGGATACAATTTAGTGCCACAGATGCTACCTTTTGAAGTAAAATTTGGAATTTGACAAAATTTGCGTATTTTTAGGAATTAGAAAAAATGGCATCTCTGAGGGGGACCCTTGGGTGAAAATCCTTCCCCTTTGAAAATTTTTGAGAAGTTAATTGTCTGTGGCAGCAGAGAGTTTCATTTAATACAGTCTTATTGCCGTCATTGTTCCTTCTCTACTACCGATTGCGAGAAGTTCATAACGTTGTTAGCCTGGATGAGATTGTTTAGCTTGATTCAGTTCGGTTTGGAAAGTAAGTAATGGGCTAAGAAGACGTTTTTAGTCCGGAGCTCAAAATTATCTGTAGGTTGTAAGTTTTATACGTAAATAATCGTTGTTGTTGATGTGCAACTTTCTCTGAAAGTCTTATGATTAATTTGACATGTTCTTTGCCTTATGATTACTCAATTAATCCATTTTCTGTCTTTAATGGCAGTGAACCGTACCCATGCGTACCATTGCCGAGTGATCATATCTATAGACCTATCATATCATGCATAGGGCAGGGAAATAATGAAATGGTGTATCACTATCAGAAGTGCTTTCCTAGTTTACGTCGAAGAGAGAAATAAATCATTGCTAAGTGTACACTTGAGTTGTACGTGTTTTGTTTGGCATGAGGTCCCGAACCGTTCTCTTGTAGCAGTGTTTTGGACGCTACTTATGCAGTTTAACGAGAGGTAAAGACGTAGTTTCGTTTGTTCTAATAATTCTGTTTCAAAATTGAGCCGTCACAGCTGTATTACCGTACAGCGATGCAAATTAAGTTATTCATTCGAAACATTCCGTTCAAGGGTACTCAAATCATTAGCAAATTCAGTCAAGCTTTATTCTCGACATTTTGGGTGAAGGTCGCATGAAGTACTTATACCCATCAGCCAGTCTAGAACCGCGCCACGCTTTACAGGCCTATGATGTACACTGAAATAAAAATGTCTTTTTAGTCACACTAAAGACAGTTATTCATCACAAAAGTTCCAATTGTCCAACCTACTTTCTTCTAGCCTCTCCCACATCTACATGATAATCATCCTCATCTAGGCACTCTCCCCGTTTACTGCTTTGGTGCATACCATGCTGATGTACACAACTCCTTAATATCTAATCAAAACCATGTCAGTGCATGCTGGTTAATTTGTGTTACTCTGCTTCACTTTTTTTTTTAATGTTGATGTCAATCGAAGTACTGTGCCAATTGAAATGCTCTATAAACACTGGTAAACTCGTGGTTTGGGGTGACAATTCCTGCCTGTAAAGTTTACCTCAAGTCAAATAATTAAAAAAAATATGATAAGAGAATATGAAGAATGAACTGTAACAATCCAACTCTCATCTTCATAGGAGATTCTTGAGCTAAGATATGAAATGTTGAAGTTTATTTACTCACCTTAAAATGGTATATTGCGCAATATTTTGTGATGTCATTGTTGTAATTCTCAAATTTCTCTCAATTATTACTGGTGAGGTCTTGAGTTAATAGCAAAATGGGTTATGGAAAGGAAAATGAAATTGTACGGTCCAAGAAATCTTTAACATAAGTCGTGTACCTTTATTCCATGAGATAAAGATGAGATGAACAACATAGGAGTAAAGCATGAAAAATCGTTATTTTAGCAGAGTTTGGCGAGATGTATTAGATCTTTCTTTGACGTATTACGACCCCTCAGCTCAAATCTAGGCTGTTTTATGTGCACACTCAAATTGAATGGTTTCCTTAATTTGCAATTAGGAACATCCAAACGAGTTATTGCGAACAATTGTTTCCAGCAAGCATTAAGTATTATAAAAAGTGATAATTGACTTTTAGTTTTCACCCTCTGAAAAAAAGTTGAAAAAACTGACTAAAATTATATTGAAATACTAGTGGTCAAAAAGAACGATATTGATTCCAAATTTTAATGAGTATATTTTCAGGTTATTCAGCTTGAAATGGAATTTCCTGATCTGTTTCCTCATAATGACAACGTAAGCATTGGGGTCGAAAGACCCAGCCAACATGCCCAGCTGGGCCCCAACTGGGTTTCAGCTGGGCTACTTGCTGGGCCCCAGCTGGGGCCCATCCGTGTTTGTCAGGTGTTCCCATGTGGGGCCCAACTGGGCTAGCCTTTCCCAGCTGAATCCCAGCTAGGCTTCAGTTATTAAATCGGGGCACAGCTGGGCTTCAGCTGGGAAAGGCTAGCCCAGTTGGGCCCCACGTGGGAACACCTGAAAAACACGGATGGGCCCCAGCTGGGGCCCAGCAAGTAGCCCAGCTGAAACCCAGTTGGGCATGTTGGCTGGGGACGTCGAGGAAAAGTCTTCGTTATCGCAAAGTTCTCAAGCACGCAGCAGCTGGACTTCACTGGTTAAAATTACGTTTTTCAAGCCCCCCAAAATCTATCTCTTCAGAAATAACATGTTTATGGGAGTGGTATACGTTTGTCTGTCACAAGTTTAGTACGAGACTTATTCTCATTTAACTCACTATAACTTCAAAAATGGGACGATATTGGTTTCAAGGCTTCGGCCTATGAAAAATAAATACATGTCGCTTCAGAACGTTGTGACAGGAGAGGCCGGCTAGGGTTGACAGTGAAATGACCCAAGAAAAAGTACACTGTAAAAAATTACCGTCGATTTACCGAACAACAAAATAAAAGAGCTTAATAAGGATTACAGAAAAGTTTTGGAAACTTTTTTCCAGAACTTCGCTGTAATCTTTATGATTCTCTTTATTTTTTGTTCTGTAAATTTACAGCTATTTCGACCCATTTTCAACAGTGTGGCTGAACTTCCCACGCAAAACTGTCACGGGTTCTCAGAGAGCCTGGGTTCTCAGAGAGCATGGTTCGAAGGAGTATGTACGATAAAGGGGGTGTGGTTTGTGCATGTGATTTTGCAAAAATAATATCGTCCAAGCGTTCGTGTAAAATGCAGTCTCAATGTCCTTAGGCTGCAACGCCTAAAGATTGCTTAAAATTCCTTTTTCGAAGTCATTGAAGTACATGCTTGTTTAACAAGTAATGTTTGACAGCCACACGTAACCTGCAAATGTATGGCACGCACTTTACACCAATTTATGTCGGTGTGCCCAAATGATTTGATGGTGTCCACTTATAAGGCCGTAAAAGTTATATCGTTGTGTTGTCTCGCATTTCGAGTGATAATCTACGCCGTGGTGTCAGTATTTATTTGATCTCATTTAATATTTGGCCATAAATACTAGACCTAATCGAATACAGAGTAACCAAACTATTTGGTAGTGTCAACGTGAATATAGGGTGTTAAAATATTTGGCCGTAATCGCGATTTCGAGTGCCCAAATATTTGGCCGTGTTAATCAGAATACAAACTGCCAAAACATTTGATCTGGCTGCCTACTGTTACTTTCTATTTAGCCCCGTATCAACGCGCATATAGAGTGCCAAAATCTATTGTCGTGTGAACGCGAATATGGTGTCAATGCGAATACAGGGGTAAAAATATATGGACTGAAAAATATTTAGTCCCCGAACGTGTTTTTCCGTTCGACCAATCATCGAAGCAGACGATATCCCGGTAAATTTGGCCACACAATGACACACATTGTTATCAGCTCAGAAGAGGCATGTAATTGATCGTGTTATCTGCTGTAAATTCAGCAGCGACGAGGTAATGTTAAGTCTGCATATTGTGGATGTTATGGGAACTAAAGTTAGTATAATTGTCGAAGGATATGACTAACTGTTTAATCATTTGTGTGGGTGCAGTGAGGTTGGGTGCAGATGCAGTTTTATGAAAGAGGGGTATACAAATATAGGGATGAGGACATACACATGTTCATGAAACTGTCCACTTTTAGCCCTAACACCACGCCAGGCCACAGACCACGTTTTCCCCTTTCAAAAAGCTTAAATGATCATGAACAAAACCATATTTAGGACAAGCTTTCTTGCATGCATCTTTAAATCATGCACATGCTAAATTGATTAGCCTATTGGTGTTTTGACCTAAAATTTCCCGCTAAGTCACAATGTGACACTTAGGAACTTTGTACGGTTTAATCAAGATCATGCCTAAAGTTAGGGATGATTTCAACATGAAGATAGGGATGAATTCTTCCTAACTTGTTTTATGAAATAGAAAGTTAGGAATGTACCTAAAGTTAGGAACAATTCTCGACTTACTGTAGGAATGATTGGCGTTCCTAAGTACAAGATAGAAATATTCCTAAGTTTTATGAAATAGAGCCCAATTACCACTGCTGTTACGGTGTCTGTCAGCCAGTGGCGGCACCAGGATAAAAAAAGTGGGGGAGAGGCAAATAGAGGGCAAAAGAAAATGCTGTGGGGGGGGGGGACAAAAAAGCGCGAAATCTTGGTAGGCCACTATTATTCCGGAGCTGACTGGGGGGGGGGGGTTCTGACTGGGGGGATGTCCCCTCACTCCTCCCCCCCCCCCTTGGTGCCGCCACTGCTGTCAACTCTATTTCAATCATGATTATGGGCGATAGGTTACGATATGATCTCCCTGTGCTAGCTTTGTACATGTAATTAGCCAGCCTAACCTAGGACTCAGTCATGTATTTATACCAACTCAGGCCAGCATAACCTTTGGTCCGTATTCCTTTTAATTTTACAGGGCATTACAGGGCATCTCATGGGGCCTGTACAGCCCCTCCTTTGCCCTTTAACCTGTTATGATATGTTATGTTAACTACATACTATTCGAGCCACTATACATTTTACCGCCGTATTCGCACTAACACGGCCAAATATCTTGTAACACCATATAATTCGTGCCACCATACATTTTACCGCCGTATTCGCACTAATACGGCTAAATATTTTGTAACGCCATATAATGTATTGACGCTGTCCAATATAAAGCCATACCAAATATTTTGACAGTCTATATTCAAGTTGACTCTGCCAAATATTTTGGCAGTCTATATTCAAGTTGACACCGCCAAATATTTGGTCACTCTATATTCGCACATGTGTGGCCAAATATTAAATGAGGTCAAATAAATATTGACACCACGACGTATATTATTACTCGAAATGCGAGACAACACAACTGTATAACGTTTACGGCCTTATAAGTGGACACCATCAAATCATTTGGGCACACCGACATAAATTGGTGTAAAGTGCGTGCCATACAAATGAGCGTTCTAAAAAGAAATCACGCAAGAAGTAGCTAAAGTAGATGAAAGCTTCATGAAGCGATAGTCCCTTTGCCATTGGTCGACTAGAAAAGGTAACTTTCCCAGCCAACGTGCCCAGCTGGGCTCCAACTGGGTTTCAGCTGGGCTACTTGCTGGGCCCCAGCTGGGGCCCATCCATGTTTGTCAGGTGTTCCCACGTGGGGCCCAACTGGGCTAGCCTTTCCCAGCTGAAGCCCAGCTAGGCTTCAGTTATTGAAGCGGGGCACAGCTGGGCTTCAGCTGGGCTTCAGCTGGGAAAGGCTAGCCCAGTTGGGCCCCACGTGGGAACACCTGACAAACACGGATGGGGCCCAGCTGGGGCCCAGCAAGTAGCCCAGCTGAAACCCAGTTGGGGCCCAGCTGGGCATGTTGGCTGGGTTGTCAATCTAATACATACCTCGAATTTTGGAATGTTGCCCAATTAATTCCATTCATTTCGTGGTACAAAAATTAACAACAATGCTGTAAAACTACTATCATATTTTTAGAAACGAAAGTCATTGCTCGTTATAGTTTTCAAACACATTCTTGAAATGTATGTCCATTCTTTAGTGCCAAGGTTTTATTCAATCATTTCTCTCATGAATACGTTCAGTGTTCCCACTTATTTGTATTGTTGAAAAAAAAATCCTACAACTGTAAATTACAATTACTTGAAGGGTGAATTCTTTATCTCACCCCAGACTTGCACTTTCGGCAACAGAGTCTGATATTAGTTGTGAAAGACATTTTACAAACTGAATGGACAGATGGATTGCAAAGAAAAAGGGGGAACAAATAAAAGAGTGACTAACTTTATTTTTTGTAATGATAATACTTTAATCGAAAGAGTTGTTCAATATTTCTTCCCTAAAATCACATTAGCCATATGCCCTTCATGTCTGTTTACAACTTACATTCTGCTACATTCTTTGTACAAACGTTATTCCTGCCTCATGTTTGCTGTTGTTCAGGATAAGACAAAGAAAAGTAGTGATCTTACTGAGTGTGGACTACTTTAGATCCATGGCATTTAAGCTTCACATAGTTGCTTCTTTTTCACCATTTACTGTTTTTCTATGTTGTTATTTATTAGCATTGCCCACATATCATACATTTGGTATTCGGGCTTTTGTTCCTTTGAATCAATCAGTTTTGTTAGTATGTTCAGATGTTTACAAGCCGGAACAAAAATGGGAATTTGAAGATGACATCCTTCACTCTGGACGATTCTATTTTGGAAAAGTACCGGGAGAAGGTTTTAAATTTTACACCAACTATTCTTTGTTTATTCCGTCGGTGTCTTTCTACAATGAAGGAAGATATACTTGCAAGCAGAATGCAGACGAAGTACTCTCGAGCTACCACGTAAACGTTGAAGGTAATTGCAAAAATATGGAGACTCATGTTGTGCATCGGTAGTTCTTGCGAATTAAGTTTCCCACTTCGTAAATTCGTCTATGGGAGATATTTTCTCGTAGCATACGTATTTCTCTTTGTGATGTATATATTTGAGACATGGAAGCTGCTTGAATCCAAATTAAGTTACATCGTTGCATTTCTACGAAAATTGTTCTAACCAAGTTGTTATTTTTATTTTCCTATATAGTTTACAAGAGGTATTTAGTATAACTTTTTTCATGTAAATGTAGTCGTTATACAGACACATTTCTATATACATAGGAATGGATTCGCCTTCAGCAAAATGTTAAGGTATTTTATTTTTTGTCCCTAAACCAGTCCCACCGAAACTCTACATGACTATTGATTATGTCGAAATAAGAAATGAGGGTGATTAAATTGACTCTAGTTGCTCGTCACTCGTTACTCATGCAGTTGAAGCCAGGCCAGCTATCAGTCTTTTTGGCGTGTCAGTAACAAAATGTTAGAGAGTCCTTAAAACAACTCAGCATTTGATACTGTCTTCCAGACACAACTAACAATAAAAGACTAAGAAGGATTAATACCATGTGGAGGTAGTTACAGCAATGATCAAAGCAAGTTTAATTTTCAGGCAATTTTTGTTACTTAGGGAAAGTTTATTCTATTTATGACACAGACCATCGTATTCCACTCGCTCAATTTATTACAATTTTTAGCTGGTTATAGCCAAAATTTGTTTACGAACTCTCAGCAGGACTAACGCGTCGATTGCGTTGACGCTCTTCAGCAGAAAACTTCCCCAAGCTGCCACATGTTTTCATCCATAGTGTGTGAATTACTTGGACGGCCCTTTGTAGTTGTAAGTATTGTCAGAGTGCGAAGCATTTCCCCATGGCAAGAGGTCGGGACGTTCCACATTCCCCCCGTTTCTGGTAGATTCCAGCAGTGGAAGACCCGTAAAACGAGACCCTTTCGTTTTGGTAATCAGGAAGCTGTTATCTGGAATGAGTTATTCTGTTTGACTTAAAGTTTGCACCGTCACGGTTACGTAATAATGTCCTTCTTGTCTCTTTCTTGGAATTTTTGCAAGACCTTCAATGGGTTAGGCTAAGTAGTTCATACAAAATCGATTTGTCGCCCTTACACTACATTCAACGTTAATTTGAATTTTTTTGCCTCTGTCATAGCATTCCCACTCGCTGGAAAATGAAAAAAAAAATGTTGCATTTGGTTTCGCGCGGTTTCTCGAGTAAGAGTATCACTAATGTTTTATTTGAAGATGTGAACACGAATGTTATACCTTATCATCTCAGGAGATTTAAGAAGATCCCTAAATTGAAAGGACAAATGTTTGAGTCCCGTCTTTGTAGCTCATTTTGTAGAACTTCGGCGCGTTATTTAGAAAGATACAAAACCAATTGGCTAATTTCAGTCGTCTTTAGTTTTGTAACACCCGCTTCTCAATAAGCTTGTTCGGTAATTCGTTGGCGCTTGGAATTGTGGGGCAGAGCGTGGGATATACCGAGCTCAGCAAGTAGTGTACAGCGTTCAATTGTTTCGTCTCTACGTGAATATAACACTTAGTGTCTAGCCAAGTCGAGCGAAAAGATGGGTTTCATTGCTACTTTAAGACAGAATAAGATGAAAAATGAACAAAAATGAAAAGTTTTGTAACAAAAAACAGTTTAGACACATCCCACTGCACTAAACTACACTTGAGATTCCTGGCTATACTACTTACATGCCCGAGACAAGCCATTTCCAGCTCTCTGAGGGGTTGCGATGTTCAAAATTTTCTGTACGCTCCTCGCCAACTGAAGAAAGTCTTTCGAGCAAGACTTCACATTCCTACAGGAGGCCCACTGGCTCGAAAAAGTGAAAAATTCGGAAATTTGCCATTTTAGACACCAGTCAAATACAGTGCGGTTTTCCCAACTTTTCCTTCATAAATTCTGAATCCTTATTATAAAAGTTTCAGATTTGTAATCGTTAGTTTTAAAAAGGAAATATTTTCCGCGCGCTTCGCGCGGCCTAAATTGGAACTCTTAATGCAGTAAACGATCGCTCATACAGGAGTCAGTGGTAAACCTTCCGAGCCGCTACAGTGCCATTCCCCTAAAATTTTCTTCCATATAGGCTTTTAATTTTTAAATATTTTGTCTCAAAAAGGCAACAAAGTTTCGGGAGTTTTTTGAATGTCGCCAAGAAGTCTCAATCCGCAGTCCTTATAGATAACATTACGTAACAACAATGATTTTAAGTCGACATGATATCTTAGATATATGCTAATGGAACGCAGATTCTTCGATGGTCCCCCAAATATTCAAATTTCCTTCCAGGAAACCCTGAATATAAACTATTTTCTGCAAAACAAGCTCCATATTTACAAATGTGTAAAAGGACCCAAATTTTCGGCGCGCTTCGCAAATGACGTTCCTAAAACAGCAAGTACTGTTCACACTTAAGGAAAGATCACATTCTTTATGATCTTTAAAAAAAATGTTCTTGCTGACAGAAAATGTGAAATACTAAGTATAAAAAATGTACCTTTTGATCAATGGGGTAGGGTGAGGTGCATGGTCTAAAATTGTTCCCCCCCCCCCTCTCATATTGCTCCCTACGCCACTAAGTATGCTAAGCGACAAATGCGAACCACTGCTCACATATCATACAGGCTACTTCAACCCCTTCCCCCTAGCTCCTTTTTTTCCAACTTAGTTAGTTCCTTGTTCTTATGGTACTTTCAAATTTCTATATCATGACAAGTGAAATTTTGAGCTGGATAGCCTGTAATGATAGGTACGTGTTAAAAGAGTGATCTCTACTCAAAGACGGCATTTAACAAGCTTAGGTGAAGTAATACAATCAAAGTGGCAATAAAATTATTGCAATTGCAAGCTTAACATTTGAACAGTCAGTATTTCAACTATTCACTAAAAAAAAACATTTGAAAAATAAGATTTATAATATTTGATAAGTTAGTACGAAGTAACATCTCATAAACGATATAAGAAACCTCATTTGTAAGTCAATATTGTTGCCGTAACAACATTTTTGCCGTTAGAATTACTGATCTTCCGCTACCAAGCTACAAACTGCAAAGTTTCTGCTCGTTCTCGAATTACAGTACTAGTCTCATTTGGAATTTGTCTAATCGCCTTTCTTCAAAATGTTGCAAGTAACATATTCTAAGAATGAAATGCAGAAGGCATTTCCAAGCAAACCTGGACATGATCCCAAAAAAAGAAATTTGTGTTATGAATGTCTTTCCCCTCTCACCTTATGGCTAATATATTGGATTAAATGAAACATACCCTCTGGAATAAATTTTCCTTTAAAATACAGAGAAAGCAGTGACGTTTTTCAAGCTGTGCATGAGGCCCTAAATTTTAAACCATGAAGACCTCTATGTGAAACCATATTGTTCCTCTATGAAGTAAACTCATTTCAAATAAACTTCAGTGGATATGATTAGTGGAAGGCCACATCTTTTACAATTCAAGGTTAAATTCAAATTATGTTTCTCATTGAGTTATGGGAGAGTCAAGAAATTTTACTGTCAAATAATTGAACTGATTATTACTCTGCCATTTTAAAATATGCTTGTAGCTTCAATATCAAGTGTAAAACAATTATCAAACACAAAATAATATGAAGGATTATTTCAATGTAGGCCTCTAAAAATGGCAATGCGACTGACATATGTAATGCGACTGACCAGCGTAATGCGACTGACACTAATCATTCAAGCCAAACAACTGGATTTGTCATACGAAATAAACATTTTGAGATTTCTCCAGCATTGTAGATAGCAGCATTGTAAAACCCATACAAAGATATTATAAAGGTAGATACCAATCTCCTATCCCTACACTGTTAGACGCGCTGACTCCTCATGGAGGCTCAAATGGAGGTAGAAGCGTCAATCCTGGACATGTGCTTAGTTCTATTGGGTTTTCTGTGTGCCCGATTGTCCATGCGGGACAGAAAATTCCATTGTGACAGGATGTCAGCATGCATGCATTTTCAAAGCGAGTTCGATCTGTACACACACAATGCATTTCTTCGTGTGCAGTAAGGAGTAACTGACGCGTACTTCCGTGTGCCTGGAAAAAGAACGCAGTACTGTAGTTAATTTTGTGTTGTAAGCACAAAAGAATGTAAACGCGTGCATACTGTAGATGTGTGCTTGTGAAGATCTACCCTAGAAACTGACCAACCAGTAAGTCAATGAACTTCAACCAGTCATTGTGGGTTCATGTTCAAGTCAAATGTTCTGTAGATGTGTACTTGTGAAGATCTACCCTAGAAACTGACCAACCAGTAAGTCAATGAACTTCAACCAGTCATTGTGGGTTCATGTTCAAGTCAAATGTTCTGTAGTGGAAAGCCTAGAAAGGGCAGAAAACTGTTCTATGAAAGTGAAATACATAGAAGAACGGTGTTTGCAAGAACTGCAATGTTTTAAATCACCCTTAATTATACTGTACTACCAGAGGATTTCAATTTACTGTTAGCTTTCAAAACGACTGATCAGGGATCAGTACTTCCACCCCTCCGTTTTGGCCTCTATGAGGAGTCACCGCACCATTTTAAGTTTGTTATACAAGTATGCTTGTAAATTGTAATATCTTTTAATCCGTATGTGAGAACACTATAGAGGGCGTATTTCATTCCTGCATATCAACAGATAGTACAGTAAGGCATCTCAAAGAACCAGTAATAGCCAGTAACTGCTGCCACTTTAAGTCCACAGATCACTTTTGGGCACATTATCATTCTGTTCTGTAGTCTTTAGCGATGTTGAAATTGACTGAACTGCACTGTTGTGTTATGTAACATTTGCAAATATGTTGGTTAATACGATTGTGCTGAAGCTGGAGATGGGTTTGCCAGTTTTTGTCTTCTGGAAGGTGTTTAATGATTCTTGTCTTTGCATTTTCCAGTTCAAAAATGTTATGTGTAAGGAATTCATTCCATATTGTCGCATTTTATATTATACAGGATAATACCCTTTAGGTAGTTACCTCCCAGTCAGAGTCTCCTAAACTTCTAAAACATTATGTTCAGCTAACATCTAACAGCAGTTGGGTATGACTACTCTCTTTAGCTGAGTAGTAGAAAATTACTACTCCTGGTTAGTGCAATCTTGTGGAAGAGAGAGGTAGCACTTTCAATAAGTTTCAGTTTACCAGATTCCAAAAAGAAACAACTCATGAAGTATGTATAAAACATACAATTACAGAAAGATTCAAGCTTATGTAAAGTGCCTTCATGATTTAGGAAGTTAAGTCTAAGTGACATAATAATTTACTATTGAGTGTGAATAATTGAAATAAAATTAAACATTTGAAACTTTGTATGGACAAAATAATGGTTTAGTGGAAAACTTCAGAATTTTTGCAGAGAACACACTACCTCTGACTTCTTACAGACATGATTATGTTCATGGACAAACTGTAATGCGACTGACGGTAATGCGACTGACGAATGTTTTTTAGTGTATATTCAATGTTTCCTATTGCTTGAATTTTTTTATTGTACCATTTGAGACTCCTGTTGATGAGTCAAGTATTACATGTTATTAGATTGTTACAGGCATTTCAATTTGAGGAAGAAGTTGAATTATGACAAATTGTATTTTTGCCATGTCTTTTTTTTGTAATGCGACTGACGCTTTTACACAAAGCTGTCATACACAAAGTAGAAAACCTACAAGTTTTTAAATGCCATCAGAGTGGAGTCTTTGGTGATGGGTTACAATGATAAAAAGTCCTATGAAGAAGACTTTCCTAAACATAAGTTAGAGCCATCAAATGAGTGAAGGATTCACAGAAGTGTAATGCGACTGACCTTGGAAATGCCCAGAAGTACTTTTCTAGGGCCGTTTGAGATGTGTAGCCTGTTATGCCTGGATATAGCTACACAACAACCAAGTAACAAACGAGTAACGGGAAAGTATTCTTGGCTTAATTAACGAGAATAATCAAAAAGGCAAGAGAAGTCGCCCTAAGTAACTTTGAATCTCACTCTTTTCAAGTACCTTTTATCATATGTCACGATAATAAATATTGCATATAGAAGGTATATCAATTTGTTGCTCTTCATAAATTTCACGTTTCAGTGAGAAAAAGGTTGTCTCATGATGCTCAAGTGTCATTCTTAATATATAGGGTAGATTTTTACACTGATTCAACTTGGGATAACTGAAATGTCAGCAAAAGCATTTAAATAACCTGTTTAAATAAAAAAGAGCAAAGCATAAAGCTTAGTCAAGCTCCTAATTTTAACACGTCAATACACTGGTTTTAAACGTTGTCAATAGCGATACATAACGACGATCGTTTCAATCGTATCTGATTATAATTAAACCTTTACACTGTTTAAAGTCGGGACAAATTTATAACCCACTCCGTCACGGAAGGGCAGCAACCGCTCCGTGATGGAGTGAGTTTTACGCTTGACCCAGGTCTGATCTAAAACATGATCATTAAACGGGGTCACTTTTCATCTGAACCCAGTGGTGTAGCCACGGGGGGGGGGGGTAGAACCCCTTCCCCTTTGCAATGCAAAAAACACCTAAAATAGCGATTTTTCTCCTCTCTATCCGTAGACTTTTCCCTCATGTCGTGCCCCAAACCCCCTCCCCTTTGATACCAACCCACCTCCCCCATGACACAATCCTTGCAACGCCACTGTCTGAACCTAACGTCCAGATCGTGCATCCTGGAAACAGCGTCGGCAGGAAATTTTTTTCATATCACCTACTGAATCTTTCATTTTCTTTCGTCCTAAAAGCTTCTTTATCTTGGAATATCGATGAAAAAGGTGATTGGTAACGCACTGAGGAACCTGCAAACTTTACGACTTTTGTTTTGCAGAAGACACCGCGAAAAAACTAGGTTTCATAAAAGCATCCGCTTCGGTAATCAAATTAATATTGTTAGTACGTAAGGGTCATAACACATGAAAAATTGATTTAACGCCGCAATGAGCGTGTAGTTTTGTCGTCACTAAACATGATTAAAATGATGTTTTGTATAATAATAATGAAAGCTTGTGTGACAGAGGGGGAAACTTTATGGCATTGTTCCTAATCCCCACTCGCAACACCATCAACACCATGTTTGGAGAAGTAAAGGCTTCAACTACATCATCAAAGAGGGCGATACGGTTTTGAGAATTTGGGAATCCGATGTGAAATGTGGAAGCATGGCACGTTGTACACCGTTCGGGCGGGGGGGGGGGCAGGTGCAAGTGAATGTTTTGGTTGAACAAGGTGTCTCACATGCAAATGGCTCATACCGAAGACTTTAAAGCTGGAACTTACTGCTATTGTGCTAGCATATGCAATGGAGTAGGGAAAACAAGCTAGTGAGCCACAACTGGAAAAGGCCGTGGCCAGTCCGACTTAAACCAATCAGTTGGAAACTGAGCCGTATTCCTCATCTAACTGACAAACGGACCGAACGGTCTCCGAGTTTCGTTAAAATTTGTCACCTGAAATGCAACTAAGGGCATTTAAGACGATTATGCAGGGAAGTGATACAAGGACAGATAGAGATAGACAGGGTGACGGTGGCGGATCACAAAAGTTAAAACAACTCTTAGCAGGGGCGCCGATTTGACTTTCAAAGTGGGGGGACATCTGGCCTAATTTTTTTCTGATGTCCTGGTAAGGTGTCCACAACGGCGTAGCTACACATTTTGGGGGCGGAGGGGGTGGGTAAGCATCCAAATTTTACGCTTTTTAAGTGTGAACACCACTGTACTAGTGACGTAATTTGCCGCTCGCGAAGCGCGGTGAAACTTTTGTCCTTTTTCGAATATTTGAAAATATGGAGCTTGCATTGCAGAAAAGTTTGGATTCTGAGGTTCCTGTGAGGAAATCTGAAAAGTTGAGAATTTGTATATCCTTTTGGCAAATCTGAGATTGAGCGGCGACCAAAGATCGTTGATGCTCCCTAATGTTATCCAACGTCTACAAAATGAGGCACTCCGATGCAACATTTTGGGTCAAGAGCTTTTATTTGAGAAAATTTTAAATTTTATGAAAGAAAATTTATTAAAATAGCACTCTAGTTACTGTTGTCACTTGATGATCTGGTGTCACATGTCCGATTTTGTCACCTCCAGAGCTCGGAAAAGTTAACTAAATTGAAGGTGGAGCGAGCACCTCTGCTTAGGAATTGCAATTTGCGGCGGGCGAAGCACGCGGAAAATTTTGCTTTTTTTAAACAACCAATGACGAATATTGAGCTCTTATTGGGGAAAATTTGGAATTTCGGAAATTCATGAGTTGTCAAAACCACATTGTAGACTGGTTTCAAAAATGGCAAATTTCCGAATTTTCCGAATTCTTCATTTTTTCAGAGCCGCCTTCCCCCCTGTAGCTACGCCACTGGGTGTCTGAGAAAAGGGGGCCCAGATGCAAAATCGTGCTATAAGTTTCAAATATTTTGAGTTACTAGGAGACTCCAGTTTTTAAAACATGGTCTTGAAAGTGTGGGTTATTACTTCAACGGACTATACGGTCAATGTGAATTTAAATACCGGATATACCCTATAAGTAAATAGAATCACTACGAAAATTGTGATAGTTTGCGAAGGATTTGTACAAAAGTTTTAATAGTATAAGGAACCATTTTTGATGAAAGAAGGTAAAATCCATAACTGATCAAAGCACACTTTAATCTACTGCTGGAAAATCACAGATCAAGGGGGATGTGCCCACTGGTGTTACTGAGACACCGTTGCATATAGGCCTACCGGTGTAAGATTGTTTATACAAAAAACAGTAAAGCATGTCATTTCGAAGTTTAGAACGACACCTCATCATAAACTACCTGCAGACAGAGGATGGAGGTGTACCTCTAATTCCAGACTGAAGTCTCTAATCTAACAGAACTCAGTGTGATTTTACTTCTGTAATAATGGTCTAAATACGAAACGGTCGAATTGCTATACGAATGTGTGATGTGCTCGTGTCGAAATTTTGCATTTGAACTCATTTTTATTTTCCTGAAAAAGTTGCATGCAGACTGTGCATCGAGGCATTTTCCTTAAAATGTGTTAAGCCTGCCAGGCTGGTCATTTCTCTAAAGATCTCAAATTTCATTAAAACATAGTAGGGGACGATTCCTCTTCTTCACATTCCTAAATGTTGTGCTCCTTCATAACCACACCTGCTGCCCTATGCAATCGACATAATCATAGAGACAGATAAATGATGTATGTTTGATAGGCAAATGAAAAAAAGAACATCAATGAGACTGCAAGCGTGAGGGGCGCGCGAAAATGTTGGGGATTTGCAAAGTATAAACAATTATTGATACAGAAATCGACATAGCACATCTTCCATAACCTACATGTAAAGTATTTTTGGTAGTACCTAACTTTAAAGTTTCAGGTCACAAAAAGTGGAAGGGGGGGGGGATTTACGCCAGTGTCCTCTCCACTCAAAAAGTGGGGGACATGTCCCCCTGTCCCCCTCCATAATCGACGCCCATGGCTCTTAAGAGCTGGTTTGAGCTAAAGATAGGGGGAGTTTAAATAAATATGTGACTTTGGCAAGAGCCTACATAATGGCCAAGAGGCCTTTGTTAAATTACCTGAAACAGGTATTTACTTTTGGTACCCATACTTCTGCTGCTGTAGGAATGATGCACCCCAATGACTTCAATGCCTGGTCCTTTCACCCCGAAAGGTTCCAATTCTCATAACCTACTGTACTTTCTTAAGCCCCTCCCACAACTGTCTAGAAACTGAGCCGTAAATCTCCATCCAACCAACTTACCCACAACTATCTAAAACTCATCATCACACAGCCTCGGTTTATTGCTCAGGGTGAGTATTCAAGATCCCAGTGTATAATCATAAAACACTTCAGTGCAGTACATGTTGTGAGAAATGAGCTTCGATATTCGGCACTTTTGAATTTGTTGCCAATCAAAGTGCTGTGCCAATTGAGAACTTCTGTGAACAACTACAAAAATTGTAGTTTGGGGGTGAGAGGATTAGCCTTTTAAGAACAAGGGCCCTAAAAACCTAAATGACAATAGTGTCAATATGTGAAATGACATGGACAGAGCACATGTCTGACGTTCAGAAAAAGCTTTTATGCTGCATTACGTTTGCTTTTCGAATCTCGGGTTACTTTAAACATGGTAGGGGCGCAGTATTCCTAGCTAGTATGCAAAAAGTAACTTTTATGAGTAACTTAAAGGGGAAGTTTTCGCAACAATGTAATTTTCATATGTGAAAGAGGAACCAAATCTACACAGTGTGGTAAAAGTACCATTCAAATCGGACAGGTATTTCTCGAGATATTAGTAAATGAAGTCAGTAAATTTGTGTTCCAAGTTGACTTTGAGGGAAGCAGAGCTTATATCACTTCCTCACATTGACAAGGAATGTTTTGTTTCCCTTTGTTTTATCAGACTGTTGTGTTGACCTTAAACTTAATAGCTCCCAGTGAGGATGCAAAGTTTTTAAAGTTCTCATAACACTTATGCAATCACATTTTAATAGTGTGGGATTGTTGAGGAGAAAGTCGAATCTAAAGTTTAAAGAAAAACAGAAGACTGTGCACTACATGGGCATATGATGCCATATGTGCTTGCTTCAAGTTCACTTTTTGTTGAAAATGTGAAAACTTTACGTGCTCATATCTTGAGAACCACACATCGGATTTCAATGCATATTTCACCAAAATGCTTAGCATAAGTACCCTCTAACGTACTTAATCCTGTTGTGACCTTACACCCTTCTTTTGACATACTCTTTTAACCAAAGTAAACTTAAACTAAATGCATGGAACAATGAAAAAGGATGAAAATATTATCTCCATTATATTTCCAATTTGACGTAGCAATTCAACAAACATTGTCTCAGAAGTCATACATCATTTAAATGAGGACCTGGGCAGTTTGTCAATAGCAGGTCTATTGCAGAATCCCTTTACCCAGGGAACTAAGGCTTCAATGTACTGAATTAGGAAAGGTCTTGAGCTAAACAGAGCAATATGGGTATTATCCAAACTGAACATATTCAATGTTATGTCACACTGGTTGTACACAGAATATATGATATTAAGTTCACATTTCTGCCCCCCCCACCTTCCAAGTAGTGAACAGTGGCAAACTGACACCACAGATCCACCCCCCCCCCCTTACACTTCAAAACTGGAACAAACAGAGTCGTACTTAGACCTAGTTAATTTTGTCCTCCAACATTTCACATACTACATATGATAGTTCTTTAACAGTACAGTACTTACAGTTCTATTTTACACCCATAACTTCTCTCCACCACTGGCTAGCTAATTAACTATAATTCTAAGACTGTCTTGGTATGAATGAAGTTCAATCAGTCAGACATGATTTGCTAATCATACATTTAATGTCCTTTCAACATCATTCTAACAAAAAGAGATGAAAAACAAAGCATGCATGAAATTAAAGTATCAACAGACTGTGGGCCAGATAATCCTGTTTAAGAGTACAATGAGCAGGACCCACACAAACAAGGAACAAGGAATATGGATAGGACCAGGAATCTATTGGAAGATTGCAAAAAATGGTGCATAATGGCAATCTGTTCCAAAGTCCTTTGTAGTGGTTATTTGGAAAAAGGTTATGACAGAGCTGGGGATATGAAATTCCTGTCTATATTTTATATAAAAGGTATAAAAACAAACCAAACAATGCTGTCCTTGTACAGTAAACTCTTCATTGCTTTCTCTTTTTAACTTAGACTTCTGCCTTGGGTAATAAAACACAAGAATAGTTGGGTATTAATAGCCAATATCTGCAACCCCCCCCATAGCAGAGAGCATTCTCTGTGGAACAAATGCTTAACCTGTATTCATTTATCAATTTAAAAGATGCCCCATCAGAAATTTCTTGCATAACACCTACTGTACATGAGTTAAACCATACTGCACCGGTATCAACCAATTTCCAAAGTGCTATGTAATTAAATGTATTTGCAAACTCAGAAACTGGTCACTGGTGGGTAATGTTTGTTTAGCTGCTACATTTCCATAAGGATGATGGGATACATCCTGATCTAAAGACTCAAGGGTAGAGACAGTTTTCCATTTTGTTAAATTAACAAATGGAATTTGACGTTTTGCTACTAGACTATTTCAATGGGACTCATTTAAAAAATGGACAACAAAACAGAATCTGGTTTTGAGAAAAAAGAGGAATCTAGTCTTGATTAAAACTCCCTTGGGCCTGGTACCATGAAGTGCAAATGTCAACGTCAAAAGACAATTGAAAAGAGCCCTACCAGATGGGAGTTGACTCCAGTGAGTAAACAAACACGCAAACTTTGTTGACATCCCTCGAGCTGTTTCATACATCTCTTTTTAAACAGACACTTACAGAACAGTAAATTACTAAAGTGTGGTGAACCACACTTTAGTTTTCCCTGAGGGCCTTATAGTAGAATGCTCGAGTAAATGGCTCCACTACAGTCAAATTAAAAGTAGTAAATGGCTCCATTTGACTTCAAAACTGAGTGACTCATAATAAGTTACAAGTCAGGTAATTTTCACTGTCACCTGTCCAGCACTTACTGCTGTAAATTTGAATGACATTCCAAATACATACAGCATTTGTTCACAACCCTTACAAAACCAGAATGCAAAAATGCATTGAGGTTTCCATGATACATAAATGTTCCGTTTCAAAGAGTGCCATCATGCACCATTATCTTCTCATTCAAATGTTATACTAGCATGTTCAAAAAATAATTTTGTCATTCCAGATGATCTTTTGACCTCCATAAAAGCCATACACAGCTAGAATGACAAACAGACAGACAGACAAATGGACAAACAGCTATCTTGAAAGATCACATTTAAAAAGGTTTCCAGGCTTTGACCCCTGGAGACCCTAGATGACCTTTCATCTCTGCAAAAAACTATGGGGGCCATCTTCTAACCACAATGCATCCACATACCCAAATATGAAATCTATCCAAGTTTCCTATCTTGAGAAATTGCATAAGCAGGATTTTCATACTTGGACCAGCAGTGACCCCAGATGACCTTTGACCTCCATCAAAAACATTACGCACCATTTCCTGACCATAACCCATTTACGTAACAAATATGGAATCTATCAAAGCTACTTAACCTGAGATATCACATAAACAAGGTTTTCAGACTTTGACCCCTGGTGACCCCAGATGACCTTTGATCTCTGCCAAAAGCAATAGGGATCATTTACTGACTATGATGCATCCACATACCAAATATGAAATCTATCCACGTTTCCTACCTTGAGATATTACCTTAACAAGGTTTTCATACTTTGACCCCTGATGACCCCAGATGACCTTTGACCTCCACCAAAAACAATAGGGACCATCTCCTGACCATAACACATCCACATACTACATATGAAATCTATTCAAGCTTTCTACCTTGAGATATCGTGTTAACGAGATTTTCAGACGTTGACCCCTGGTGACCCCAGATGACCTTTGACCTACCCCAAAAACAATAGGGACCATCTACTGACTATAACGCATCCACATACCAGATATGAAATCTATCCAAGTTTCTATCTTGAGATATTGTGTTAACAAGATTTTCAGACTTTGACCCCTGGTAACCCCAGATGACCTTTGACCTCCGCCAAAAACAATAGGGACCATTTACTGACTATAATGCATCCACATACCAAATATGAAATCTATCCAAGTTTCCTATCTTGAGATATTACCTTATCAAGGTTTTCATACTTTGACCCCTGAGGACCCCAGATGACCTTTGACCTCCACCAAAAACAATAGGGACCATCTCCTGACCATAACACATCCACATACTAAATATGAAATCTATTCAAACTTTCTACCTTGAGATATCGTGTTAACAAGATTTTCAGGCACTGACCCCTGGTGACCCCAGATGACCTTTGAACTACCCCAAAAACAATAGATCTACTGACTGTGATGCATCCACATACCAAATATGAAATCTATCCAAGTTCCCTACCTTGAGATATTACCTCATCAAGTTTTTCATACTTCGACCCCTGGGGACCCCAGATGACCTTTGACCTCCACCAAAAACAATAGGGACCATCTGACCATAACACATCCACATACTAAATATGAAATCTATTCAAGCTTTCTACCTTGAGATATCGTGTTAACGAGATTTTCAGGCACTGACCCCTGGTGACCCCAGATGACCTTTGAACTACCCCAAAAACAATAGGGACCATCTACTGACTATAACGCATCGACATACCAAATATGAAATCTATCCAAGCTTCCTACCTTGAGATATTGTGTTAACAAGGTTTTCAGACTTTGACCCCTGGTGACCCCAGGTGACCTTTGACCTCCACCAAAAACGATAGGGTTCTTCCTTCCTCTCAATATGGCGCATCTATGTACCAAGTTTGAAAACTGTCACACATTCCTATCTTGAGATATCGTGTTAACAAGCAAAGTGTCACAAACACACACATACACACACACACACATACATACACACATACACACGCACGACATCATGATTGCATTGGTTTCTCTTATCATCGAAACCAAAAAGGTGTGTCAATTAGTGCCAAATCCACAGGTTTTACATGTTTCTGTCATTGGTTTTTGCAGGGATTTATAGAAAACCTGTGTGTTTCTGCCAAATTGACATCGCCTTGTCAGTTGTCTCACTTTGGGGCAGGCTTGTCTGGCAAAACCTGTGGCAATCCAGACAAATATTAACAAAGAATTTTGAATCAAAACCAGTGGCTCCACATGGATGACAAGAAAAGATGTGTAAACCTGTGCCAAACCTGTGTCAAGAGGGGTCCAAAAACACAGATTTGTCACCCAGGAACATGTGTGATTCTCTTTGTTTTTCATGATAACTAACACAGGTTGACACAAAGGGTATTTTGTTCATGTTTCAGTCCTCTCTTGAGGTACATCTTTATTAACATTTCCCTTTGATAGCTGATCCAAATTTGATGAAAGCATTTGTTGATTGCTTTGAAGTAGTGAATATGTTTTACTGATTGATGACCTTAACAGTCCTGATAACTGACCACGAGCCAGTTGTAAAGAAGGTAGCAGAGAATATTCTTCCATCTGTTTGGGGGACATGAAGCGATCCTCGACAAGTCCACCTGAGACAAAAAAATACAAGTCAACAACATTGATATTGACAGAGACAACACTAACCATAGTTTACTGATAAAACTGCAAATTTTTATACAATCTTTCAAAATTCTTAATTTATTAAGAGATTCAAACATGATAAGGTACAGGGTCATCTCATTGGTCCCCTAATTAGCTTAATTTGTATCATTGGTCCCCCGCGTCAATAGTCCAATTTTCATTATCCTGTTTCATTAATCCCCCAACTTGTTAGTATGATGTCTCTTTGGTTCCTAAACTGACTATGGTTAGGGTAAGAGATAAAGATAGTTGGTGAGGGTTATTTTTTATAGGTTAGTGTTTGGGAATAGAGTTAGGTTTTGGGGTGAGGGGACACAATCTTCTGAAAACCCAATGAGACAGGGAAACAGTGAGATGGGGGACTATACACTTTATCACTTAGCCCCTATTGTTTAGCAAAATCTAGATGAGGAATATTAGGGTATGCAGGGGTCAAGTACCAACAAGCATGAAGGATTTAGAATTTTAGCATGATAATACTGAAAATCTTTCCAGTGCAGTGGAAACTCTGAACAGAGCTCCTGGAGCACCATTTTGTAGTAGTGTGAAATTGTTTCACTCAATGTTATATACAGAATCATGCAAACAGTCTACTTTAACAGGAACAGTAACTCTTAGCTGGACATTAATAAAGGAATCTCTCTGGGGTTCTGCCAGAAACACAAAAAAGGCAGACTGCTGAACCCAAAGTCCAAATTGATGCTGTCCTGGGCTAAAATTATGAGTGGGTTCAGGGGGACAAAAACTTACTTCAAAGTCTCTGTCAGGTGCAATTTTGAAGGGTTTTGAAGGCCATTTATTAGTGTAAGTTCAAACATTGCTGCAAAAGTATCCTCTTCTTAAAAAAGAAACCAAAATATTGAAAGCTTGTTAATTTGTATGAAAATAAAAAAAGGGGAGGGGGTTATCTACATTCTTTTGGAAAGGGGGGAACAAATCCCCCTTTTCCCCCTCTGCAAGAAACACTTTCTCTCTTTTTTCTCCATGGTGTAGTGACTGTACTGTGCAGTATGTAATTGTCTTTTTTTGCAGGGGAGGACCACAAGTGGGGGGCTGACATCAAGAGAAAATGTCCCATTCTTCCACATCGCCACTGTTTGAATTCACTTCTAATGCTCTTTAAGATGTTTTTGAAATTTTAGACTTGAGGTCAACTTCAATATTTTCAAGCTTCCCATGTAGGTCTCTGACAATGGTACTTGCATATTCTACTCTGGAGTATTTGTGAACTCACAGAATGACCAACTGTTTAAAATACATTTTTCTGGTTCGAACATGCTCTGACTTCCATATACATTAATTTTATTTAAAATTGCGCCAACATGACCTGTGCAGCTCGGTTACTTGCTGTTTAGTCTACCCCCGGATAATAAAACCATATTCTGGGTGTCACGTGATTAACAAAGACACTAAATCTGCCTTCGCTATATTCTGGGCGTCACATGATCAACGAAGACACCAATTCTGCCTTCACTGTCTCCGAAAAAAGGCATGTAACAGAGTCGCACGCGTAATGAATATGCAATGCCAACTTACCCAGTAAATGGACTCTTCCAGCACGTTTTGTTGCCTTTAATAATTCCTTAACTGTTGCTTCTTCACACACAACATACAAATTAGACCGATGAACAATACCCTCCAAGTGCTGCAGCCTAGTGTCAGCTAAGGCTTCCTTCAGAACGGCTGGTCCCCAGTATTTAACAAGCATGTTGTGCTTATACAGACGTCGACTGAACCTTGTCATATCTTCTATGTCTAGTCCTTCATTGTGAAATACTGCCACCAACTTGCAATTTTTAAGAGTATTAAAGCAGTGCTTGGCATAGAAAGTCTGTGTAGGGTTTTCCTGAGACAAAATAACAAAATAACCACGTACTTTAAGGTTCATTGGTACAGTATAGCAAGGGAAGGGGGGTCAAGGGTCTATGCCTCTCCTCATACAAATTGTGACCAAAAACCTTAAAGGGGCTCATTGAGATGATATCAATTACTTTAATAATAAGAGGTTAAAACCACATGAAAATGTCTACAATTAGCATAATGAATCAAGTTTTTTTATTCAATAGTTACGTAAAAAATTTAAGTTTTGAATTTTGTGGTGTACTGACTTTGTAATGGTTTTGTGAGTTTGAAAAAGTGTCTGGACAGACATTTTTGAAAACCTAACTGAACAATTAGGTTATCACTCATTAAACTGTGAAGGATATGGGGATTGCCTAAGTTTGACCATTTGTCACTGGTATGTGGAAAAAAATAACAGGTTTGGAAAAAATTGTTGAATTTCAGGAACCAACTCAATGAGCCACTTTAATGAGCCACCTAAACTTGTACAGTAATGGAACAAAGCATGACTTTGAAAAATACTAAATGGTGCACCAGATTGCATCTGAGGGTTCTCAAATATTCAAAAATTTCTCAAAGAGGGGTGTTCTTAAATGTTCCTTTGGCCGGACTACTCTTTTATTTTATTTGTCACAGGATCTCCAACTTTTCCCAAATGCCTGCAAATATAATACTCTAAGTAACATACCCATACACTTGTGCACTGCAGTAAATTCAAACAGCAATAAATGCTAGCACCAGGACAGCATGTAGTTTAAAAAGTCTCTATAACACCTAAAATACCGACCAATGTTCTGGATATCAAATGTGTGATTCGGTATTTTAGTCAACTACTGTGTAACATGAAGCCAGTCTCACATCACTTTAATAACTGACCTCTGCCAACTGCTCAATATAGGCCCATGAACTTAAGCATTCATATTCAGCCATCACACCATATACTGTACACCCTGCATACATCGTCTACCCTGTGTTCCTGGGGTTCAAAGGTTCGATGCTCACTGTTTTCGTACATCTCGATGAAATGGCAATGATTGCAAGGTTAGCCTTAGGGGCTGTTGTTCCTGGGGTTCAAAGGTTCGATGCTCACTGTTTTCGTACATCTCGATGAAATGGCAATGATTGCAACGTTAGCCTTAGGGTTTGTTGTTCCCGGGGTTCAAAGGTTCGATGCTCACTGTTTTCGTACATCTCGATGAAATGGCAATGATTGAAAGGTTAACCTTAGGGTTTGTTGTTCCCAGGGTTCGATGTTCCAAGAAGCAGGGATGTTCCAAAGATTCGGGAACATTGAACTTCAGGAAAAGAGAACCTTGGAAACATTGACATTGGTCCCCCCCCCCCTCCTGCAAACACTAACGGCTTTGTTCCAACTGTACGTTTGTAAACAAATGCATTGAGCTATTCCACTGTGTAAATCATACTGTACAGCCTGCACTGCCTGCAGACTCTTACAATTACTGTAAACACAGCATGTGAACAAACAGCCATGTGACTGGAAAGGTCACAAGAGGTGAACCTAAACCTCTCGTAGCTCTACTCATTCAAAACTATTTGTTTATTAATGATTTGGTATCACTATTGGTGGTTTATCGCATCTGAATAAGTCACTGCTGTTTAAAAGGCCTATTGATATAAGTGTTGGGTGTCTATATTTTGGTTGAATGAGCATTCCAGTGAGTAGCAGAAAATTGGTATTAGTTCTGCTTCTATATACAGATTTTACAGTATAAACCAATATTTTTGAAAATGCATATCGCCAATATTATTAAGGTCGAAAAACCTACTAAAACAGGTACATATATATACCCTTTCTGCTTAATACAAGCTCCCATTCTTCAGCTAGGTGTGCAAAAATCACACTCCTCACAGTGACTTGAGGCAAGTAATGGTGTGTAATGACACTTACATACCTCAAAATTCAAAAATCCAAGGTCTGGGACAGTCTACTACTGTACAATACAGTATTTCAAGTTGTGGTGACTGTTATGCCCTTTACAGTTAATTTTTACAGTCATACAAACTTGAACTGGTCTGTCCTCCATATTTGATGCAAGATTCCGCTGAGTCATGTCGCATTGTCTTACTCATTTGTGACACATATCTGCTTTGCCTTGAAAATACTGAAATTTCAAGCCACAAAATATTATAAAAGCTAGGCTATTGAGTACTTTCAAGAAATTTGAGAGTAGATAAGTGAGGATAAGTTTTTGTTTTAAATTGTTTTTACAGCTGCACCCATTTTGTATGGAAGCACCTGAAAAAATAAAGAACTTACAGGTAAAGCTGTAACAGATTTTAAATGGACACTGCACATTTCTGCCATACGTCTGTTTTCTTTTGGCTTTTTATACTCTGTCAACTTCATCAGTTTTGCCCTCATGATGTGCATCGGCTTTTTCATCCTCGTGTTGACTGCTCTCATTGTTCTGACCTGGGTTTGTAATGGCCATTGTACAGCAGCCAAAGGGAGCACTGCACAAAATAAAATATAGAAATAATTCCAATGTGCTGCATACTGTATTAATTTGGCCTATATTACCAGAAAAATTTTAAGATTACTCCATGTTACAACTTACCTGTAATTTCCAACCATACAGAACATTATACCTGTAAACTGACTAACAAACAGGATGTAGACAGATATACTTACAAACAGGCTGTAGACAGACATACAGTACCTACACACAGGATGTAGACAGATATTTAGTTGACCTGGTACAGTAGTTGTTCTGGAGGACACTGCACCACCCACCACATTTTTGTAGTACAAGAATTTGTGACCATCTGTGTTTGTTTTTCGTCTAAAACATGATTGCATTAGTTGATATACTGTATACCAACATACAGACAGCAGAAACAGGTTGTACTGTAGACACACACTGTAGACAGATATACCTAAATACAAGCTCTAGACAGATATACTAACATGAACAGGCTGTAGACAGACTTACATACAGGCTGTTGACAGGTCTCAGGGTAGCAGAGGGAGTTCTACAGTTGCCGGAGGATTCAGAGTGGGGTTTTGTAAGTTTCCCGTATAGTGTGCAAATGCAATACTGTACCTATGTGGGTTGTTACAGTCCTTCTTGCTTGCACCTGTAGCTAGCACACTGCTGGGCTGGGGGAGCAGTGATCTTCAAGAAAGTTTTGCTTCCAAGATTAGTGATGGTTTTGGATGACAAATTTCTCATTTGTAATCAAATGACCGAATAACAGTCTGGATTGCTTTCTTTCCATCTTTACAGTCTTTTCAACATTTTGCAAGGAATTTTCCTTGAACACTGTGCCAGACAGTAGTGCAGTGATTTGCTTTTTGTACATTTGGTTGCAACTGTCAGTGCCAGTTGTACTGTAGCTGTCAGTGCCAGTTGTAGCTGGCCAGTGCCAGTTGTAGCTGTCAGTGCCAGTTGTAGCTGTCAGTGCCAGTTGTAGCTGGCAAGTGCCTGGAACCCTGGTGGCACACCTGAATCATTTGTTTTATATACTCAATACTTTCTCCACTTTGAGTATAGTAGACAATTAATGATCCTAGCCCTTTCTTTTTCTTTGCTTGCCTGGTGACACCTACTGCACCCTGATTAAACACCCCAAAATAGTACTGAATGACAAAATAGAAAAGATGTTCACCCCAGAGAAATAGTTTATCCATTGACAACAATATCTTGTAGAGATCCGGCTGGAAAAATGTTATGGAGTATACAGCACATGGTCATCATTTGCACCACACAACATCCCTTCACATTCAAGGCAAAGTTTTTTACTACAGTACTTGTCCTCAAAAAATAGTGTCATCACCCAGTTTTGCTTTTAAATCTTAAACTGTAGGTATTTTGAAAACATGCCAATGTTGTTAAACAGGAAATTTGAGTCATGGTAGTACTATGTGACCAAGAAAATGATTTAGATTTCTAACAATACTTGTACATCCCACTTTTTCAAAGAAATAGTGCACATTAGATATACAATGTTAAGAAAGTACATTACTAATATGGTAGGTTAAATAGTTCATGACCATGCAAGAGACTGTTTACCACTTAATGTCACCCCGAATGCAGTAATGTACAGTATGCACGCATACACATGAGCAACTGTACCTACTGTAAGCCTAGGGCGGTCAGCGTGGCAGCTAACTAGAAACTAGCCAGTGAATGGTATCATATGCAATTAGGTAAATCTATACCTATGTACAATGCTAATGGATTGTTACTAAGTTCTAACATGTATACTGTATACATGTACATGCATTGCCAATGTATGGTGTCAGTGTATGCATCACAATTATTGTATGCCGACGATCACGAGAATCTACAGTATGTGCACCTCGGATGTAGGCTTTACATGGAATGCACCCTAAAATTTGATGCCCACACCGAAAGGTACGCCGAGGTTTTCATGATCATACACCGGGATTTTCTGTGCAAGTACAATGCTACATAGCAATGTGCAGGCGTGTGCACATACATACAGTATACATGTATGTGACGCATACGTGATCATCCCGCATTGGCAATGGATGTACAAGTATATGGTACACACACAGTAAGTAGCGATCCGTATGTGATTGTAGATACTTATGTATACATACAGGTAATGTGTGCACCATTCATTGGCAATACAAGTAGGCTGCTGTATAGCACACCCCCTGGATTGATAAGACTATTAAACGACTACTAAATAGGAAACAAAGGGCTTATAACACATGGCGTAACTCCCTCTTTTGAAAACTTCAAAACCCAACGTAAAGTGACTCACAAAACAACAAGAGCCGCTTATAGAAATTATGTTAACACAGTTTGTACTGATTCACCTAAACGTTTCTGGTCCTTTATTAAAAACAAGTAGATGTGATAGTGTTGGTATCCCTTCCCTGAAATCTGATGGGATACTGGTCTCGGACAACACGCAAAAGGCTAACATCTTAAATGAGCAATTCCAAAAGGTTTTCACCCGTGAGAGTGTCACCTTACCCCCAGTTGAAGCGAACACCATACCCACCATGCCTGATATTGAGATATCCTTAGATGGTGTTGTGAAGTTGCTCAAGGAGTTGAACCCAAACAAAGCTTCAGGTCCTGACGGTATACCGGCTCATGTTCTGAAATTGGCTGCAGAGGAGGTTGCTCCTGCCCTCTGCTCCATTTTTCAAAAATCACTGGACACTGGTCATTTACCTCCCTCTTGGCTATGTGCCAATGTTAGTCGTATCTTTAAAAAAGGTGACCGTTTCCAACCTCAAACTGTAGGCCGGTCTCTCTTACCTCGATTTGTTGCAAGGTCCTGGAACACATTATACATTCTCATATTATGAATCACTTTGATAACCACTCAGTTATCACCAACAGGCAGCATTACTTCTGACAACACCATTCTTGTGAATCTCAATTGATCCTAACAACCAATGACCTAGTGCAGTCTTTAGATCGTAGATCCCAGACTGACATGATTATCATGGATTTTTCTAAGGCTTTTGATACGGTTCCTTATAACCGGCTGCTTTGTAAATTACAAAACTATGGTTTTAGAGGCAACACCCTTAACTGGATTACTAATTTTCTTAAGTCCCGGAAGCAGAGCGTCGTAGTGAGTGGTGATTTTTCCGATTGGGTAGATGTTATCTCTGGTGTCCCCCAAGGTACAGTCTTGGGTCCCCTGTTGTTTTTAGTTTACATTAATGACCTGCCCGATAATATCTCTTATCAAGTAAGGCTTTTTACTGACGACTGTGTAATTTATAGGCAGATAAAGAATAATCTTGACCAGGTTCAACTCCAAAATGATCTAAACACCCTCTCTGAGTGGCAAATTGCACTTTAATACCAAGAAGTGCTTTTCTATGAGGATTACTCACTCAAGGAATCCCAAGTTTTTTAATTATACTCTACATAATGATACCCTGGAGTCTACCGATCGCCACACTTATCTGGGAGTTGACATCTCTAATACCCTTAATTGGAATAGACATATTAATCGCATCACTTCGTCAGCAAATAGATCTTTGGCTTTTATTAAAAGAAATTTATACTCCTGCCCCAGGAGTGTTAAAGCTAGTGCCTATCTCACACTTGTTAGGCCTTTATTTGAGAATTCATCTTCTGTTTGGGATCCCTACACAGTTTCCCTATCCAATAAGGTTGAGCAAATTCAACGTAGGGCTGCTAGGTTTGTTTATAATTACTATTCCCCCATAGTAGTGTGACTGAAATGTTAAATGACCTACTGTAGGGTGGGATAGTCTCAAAAACAGGCGTACTGCCAGCAGGATAGCGATTCTTCACAAAGCCAGATTGGGCCTCCTAGCCTTGCCAATCAACAACCTACAACCGGTCCGGCAGCCTTCCAGGCATCACCATTCTAATAGCTGTACAAATATACCAACCAATAAGGACTGCTACAAATAGTTTCTTTCCTCGGACCGTCAGATACTGGAACCTACTCCCCCAGAATATTACAGATCTCGAGGACCCCAAGCAGTTCAAGAGTGCAGCCTTGAGGATCCTCAGATGGGAAGACTAACTACATGCGCACACTCAACCCTGCACGTTTGACTCCACCAGGAGTGTCGTGCAGTATTTTTCCAGATCCAGATCCCACAGTATACTGTATGTTTATCGTATGACGTGAATTACCCAGTGAGCTGGGAGTACAGCTTGCCCACCGCTTTGCTGAAAAGGAGCCGGTGCGTACGCGGAAGTTCTTTGTGATGGAGTGCAAAATGCAGACTGGATAGCAATAGCTCTAGGAAACTTCTAGGGTTAGGCCATGGGAATGTTCTTCATGTATAGCTATATTACCGTCCTCCGCCTGCAACAGAGACTGCAAGTGTTGAAAGGTGCTGCCAAAAATTTTCATTTTTTGAAAAAAGGGTCATTATTATAACAATTTATCTGCCAAAACATTTGACCTTGAATTTTATCTAGAATTTAAACTATGCTAGCACTTTTATTCTAGGCCTAAGGTTAGTTCTTTTCAGAGAGCTTCAACCCATGGTCTTCCCATAGCCTGTCCGTGGTTTGAAGCTCTCTGAAAAGAGCTACAAGAAAAGTGCCCAAATGGAAGGAAATTGCCCAAAAATCTCAAAATACAGCAAGTGAAAGCTTACAAGATCAATCAGTACATAGGCCTACTTTCGAACTAACTTAACGTAACATTAGAGAGACGCTGTTGTTAACTTTTTTGAGGTAAATAGTAGCCTAATAACAATTATGAAGTGGCCCACTTATGCCCAAAAATTTGGTCGGAGCCAGATAAGTGTCTTACCTTTCGGTGTTTTATATATGTATAATGTTTGCCAGCTTATACTACTTGTTGGCGAGCGCCTGTTGTCTGAAAACCTAACTTCGTCATACTTATAGACCTACATATCGCGCAACCGGTTTGTACGTACATCGTACGGCTTTGTGTAAGTGGGCGGCTTGCATACTAATTTTAAAAATAAAAAAGTGTGTGGCGAATAATTCTTGGTAATTATCCCCTTGTATACAAAGAAGCATAAAACAGAAGAGGGAGAGCTCATCACCTTTCTTCATGAGTGAAACAGAAGACATTTTAGCACTTAATTCTGCAAAAGTCTTCGCTGCAGTGAAGGTTTCGCAGCTGTCAGGTGTATCGGATTGAATGCAGCAAGCACACTTTGCTAAAGGCATGTCCTCATTCAAGGCGATATGCCGATGAGTATGAAAAACAACGGCACAATCCGTGAGATAAGCAGCCAAAAAAGTGGGCCGATCGGAGAACAGGACGGGAGATTAGCAAATCTTAATGCAAAATTCATTATAAAAAGGCTGTTGTGACCTAAGAAAAGTACGTTATATTTTTAGGGCTCAACAAGCAGGCGCGTGGCCATTGATTGTGTCATGGGGGTGGGGGTGGTTTCATGGGGGGTCGGGGCACGACATGAGGGAAAAATTCTACGTATAGCGAGAAAGAAACCTCTATTTTATGTGTTTTTTTTTCATTGCAAGGTTAGGTCATGGGGGTTTGATCCCTCAACCTCAACCCCCCCCCCCCCCGTGGTTATACGTTGTCAACCGACAAGGTAAAATTTAAATTCATGCAAATTCTTTTTGATAATGAGTTACTTTATTTTGTTCTGGTTCTGGTGAGATACTGCATAAACTCCGCGAGACGGGATGTAACATGCAGGCAAAGAAGGCTGAGCAGCGTACTAATTACTAAAATGGGCTCTACTAATAATTTCTTCAAGACTCACAGAATTTAACCCCGACTTAAAAGCACTCACAGTGGGGGCATCCCTAATACTGGGTGGGGGCAGTTCCATTCAGCAAAAGTCCTAGGGAATAGTGAATATTTATAACAATCTTTGCAAGCAGATAATTTCACAAAAGAACTAGAGGCATGTGTTCTAGTAGACACACCACTAGAAGGAACTAACTGGTAAGAATCAGTATCAATTGCTACTAAATTATTGACAGACTTATAAATAAGGGTCAATCTTTGGGCAGCCCTCCTATGCTCCAGTGAATCCCACCCTAGACTAGAAATCATGTCTGTGACGCTGGCCTTTTGCCTAGAGTTTTTGCAGACGAATCTTGCACTACGGCGCTGGACCCCCTCGAGCTGATTTTTCGAGTCTTTCTGATAGGGGTCCCAGACAGAGGACTATATTCAAGCCGTGGCCTTACTAAGGTTTTGCATGCTACTGCTTTTACCTCACGGTTACAACTATACAAATTTCTGCGAAGCAGGCCAAGGATTTGATTTCCCTTTGAGGTCACCTTATGGACATGATTCGCCCAACTTAATTTGTTATTTATTTCCAGCCCTAAGTAAGTATGATTTTCAACTGTTTCTAAAATCAATCGCCCGTCTGATAGGAGTATTTGATTGCGTTCTTTTTATGGGTTATGTGCATAGCATAGCACTTCTTTGTATTGAATTTCATCTGCCAGCGTTGTTCCCATGCACAGAGTTTATCAACGTCTGTTTGGAGCTATTTGTCACAACATGGTTTCAGTCTAGTTTCTAGGTACGGCGTTGATGTCATTGACCTTGACTTTTCAAAGGCCTTCGATAAAGTTCCATTAGGTAGGCTAATGGTTAAGCTGCATACTGTAGGTTAGGGGGTTCGAGGCAATTGTGCTGATTGGATAAATTCGTGGCTGTATGGTAGATCTCATGCAGCTGTCAATGGTAACTTCTCTTCTTGGAAAGAAGTCACAAGTGGAGTACCACAGGGTTCTGTCCTTGGCCCACTTCTTTTCTTAATTTTCATCAATGATATTGATAGTTCTCTTACATCTTGTATAAGTAAGTTTGCAGATGATACTAAGCTTATATAGGAAGATTAGCATTTTGGATGATGCCTTACTGCTGCAGAAAGATCTTGATAGGTTATATTCTTTGTCTCAGACTTAGCAAATTTGTTTTAATGCGGATAGGTGTAATTAAAGTCCTTCACTTTGGTCCTTAAAGTTTTAGCTACGATTATAACATGAATAGTGTTTTAACAGTGGCGTAGCTACTGGGGGGGGGGGGGCAAGTTGCCCCCTGGAAAAATTTTGGGAGAAATTTGATGAAAATGGGGAAATTTGATGAATCTTCTTATTATTACAAAAATTTCACAAAACATTTTTCAAAATTTTTGTTAGAATAAGAAATTGTGAGACATTTCTCATACATAATTCATATTTTCGTGCAACAAATTTACTCAGATTTCGTCAGTGTCTCATGAACCGGCCCAATTTGCGTTCCACAGAAATGTCCTAGTCGCGTAGCAGATTGAATGTTCTCTTGTGCTTGTATAAGCACGGGGGTTATGATCAGTGCATTTCAGTGCACAGGAAGCTGTTATTCAGGTGGTACTTTGGGAATTCATCAGTAAAAGGATGTGAAAACTGACAAGTCACTACCGTAGACCCCCGAGGTTGTTGTGTTCTTCTACAAGCCAGCAGTAGCTGTACGATTTTACTCTGTGTACATAACGATGGATCGGGCTGAAACAATCCATGGCCAACGATAAACTTAAAGTTAATCTAGAAATTAGAATTAACGGGAACCGTTGGCACACTTAGATTTTGTTACTTAGCCTAATCCTTGGAGACTTACAAGCTAGTACGGGAAAATAGCTTTCTGCTCACTTTGAGTGTAACAATAATTAACAATGAGTACCTTGTGGCCTTCTACACATAACAGACTGCTTTTCTCACAGGATATCCTGTGTGATCGAGCCACTATTAGGCCTCCTTAGTGTCGTGCGAAGAGGAGACCATTGGGCCATGCCCCCCTCACTGATGCCATTTTTTCTTTGTTCTTAAAAATACGTAGTCTAACTTTATTAACACAGATTTTACTTCAAAAGATAGCATATGTGGCACCAGAATGCTTATAAGGACACCCAATTTTTCAAAATTTTTCAAAGGGGAAGGATTGTCCTTGCAAGGTCTTTCAGTGATGCCAATTTTTTTTAATTCCTACAAATAGACCTAGGCAAGTTCTGTCAAATTCCATTTTTTACTTAAAAAGGTAGACTCTGTTTCCCACTGGTGGCATCGATAAAAAAGACTACATGTTTAGATTCTCTTTACAAGCATAAATACGCTATTTTAACCATCTGATGCGTCTGATTTTTCGAAATTTTCTTTACGCTCCGCGCCAGCCAATGGTGGCGCTTCTCTCGGTCTTTTGGGCAAAATTACATATTTGGAGTAAAATTAGCTCTTAACTCTCTGATCACTTTGCAGTTTGCGAACATATTTTGAAGTGAGCATTTTATTGCAAACGACAAAAGAAGAAAGCGACTGGCTAGATTCTTCGTATTAGCCTGGAAAATGCTATTTCCGGCCATCTAAGGGGTCTGATTTTTCCAAATTTTCTCTGCGCTCCGCGCCAACCAATGGTGGCGCTCCGCTTAGATAATCTTTATGACGAAATAACATTTTGTGACCAAGAAAAACCACAAATACCGATCAATGCTCTTTTATTTGGACTTCTAAAAGTGGGCAAATTTAATGACAAGTTTTACTTCGTAAGGTAGCATAAATGGCAAAAGAGTGCATTTAAAGACACAAAAGTTTCAGTTTTATCCTCATGAACCACCACGATTCAACCTTTAACACTGTTCCTGTCAAAGTCGAAAATGTTGCACCATTTTGCATGTAGGCTACTTGAAAACGTCAAATAATTTCCGGACACCCCTCCCCTTAGACCATACTGCATGCCCCTCCCCCTTTAGAGAAATCCTGCGTACGCCACTGCTTTAGTACATACAAATAAACCAGATATTGTTTACCAAAATAATATACTTTGTTATTTCCGATTGCTCTATGTTATACTTTAAGATTAAAATGCAGGTAATATTACAAAATGTCAAGGTAATGTTGTTATACTTGTAAGTTTGCATATTTTATATGAAATACATACACATTGACCGGGAAAAGTTTTGGGGAAATTTCATACCTTTGCCCCCCCCCCCCCCCACCCTGGAAAAAAATCCTAGCTACTCCACTGTGTTTTAAGTATTGTCACCTTCGAGAAAGAAGTTGTAGTTACTGGAGATTTAAAGGCATCAAGGCAGAGTGCAGCCACTGCTGCAAAGGCTATGATTGGATCGATCAAGAGGAATTTTATCAATTTTAGTAAGGATATTGTACTTACTTTGTATAAGCAATTAGTAATTAAGACCCCATCTTGACTATGCAGCTCAGGCTTGGAGCCCCTTCTATGAAAAGGACAAGTTTCTTTTAGAAGTTCAGAGGAGAGCTACTCGCCTTATACCTGAGGTGAGAAATTTACCTTATCATGCTAGGTTTAAGCATCTTGGGCTTACCACTTTGGAGCTGAGAAGGATTAGGGGGGACATGCTCCAGGTTTACAAGTTTCTTAATTTCTGAAAGGAATCCCCTTTTGCTTGTAGTTATAGAAGGGTTCGAAGTTATTCTAAGGTTAGTGGGCATTGTAAAAAGCTGGAAAAGCCTTTTACAAGGCTTGGCGTTAGGAAGGTTTGTTTCTCCCATATAGAGTTGTCAACGAGTGGAATTGTCTGCCTGAGTGGGTAGTTAACTCCCCGTCAGTTCACTGCTTTAAGGTTAACATTGACAAGTTCTTCCATGACTGTGGTGGAATCTGATTGTTTCGGGGTGTTGTCTAGGTTTTGGTGGTTTGACTTTTGATTAGGGCTTGGACTTTAGGACATCTTGGGGCCTTGGCCCTCCTTTGCCCTTCAACCTGTTATGTTATGTTACGGGCAGTCAGTCAGTCACATCTTCTCATACCCCTCCTCTAAAAAATACCTTTGCACGACATCCCCTGATACTATGGTCGCAAGTAGAATCCCCCCCCCCCCCCAACAAATTTCCTTACATCCGCCCTTGTTTCCGAGGATAACTATTTTAAGTTTTGAGAATCGGTTCTTGGTTTTGCTTAACCAAAATAATACAGTAAAATCTAGTAAAAGTCAAGGTTAATTAAATCAAAATGAGTTCTAGTGATTCAAGTCAAATCAAACATGCACCAATATCGATCAAATCCCGCGAAAAGGGACTTAGAAGACCAAAACACATTTTTGTCGATGGTTCGTCGATCTATATCTGCTGTCTGAAGAGATAAGATGGAACAATTGAAGAAATTGCGTTCTTTGCTGAGTTGAATGAAAGCTAGGTTATTCACATTGAATACTTGTTTATATATGCTGCATGTACTATAAATATGATGTTTACATTTTTATTTATCGTTGAAGGTAAAGAGCAGTCCCCCCAAACTAATTTTGAAAAAAAGCTATATAACTCAATTTTCATCTTATTTCTTTTCAAAGTATCTTTCATTACATTTTATGATTTTACCATTGCATATTCAAGGTAAACCAAGCAGTTATTTCTAGTAAGTTTCACATTTGAAGAGAAAAAGCATTGTCACATGACTCCCAACAGCCAATCATGAAACTGGACGGTCTACTACCCTTCTTCAATTTGGGATGACTGCTCCTGCCCTTTAAATGTGTACTTGTATTTCAATTTAATTGTCTTAAAGCGTAGGAATGGATCGAAGTTAGGCAGTAAATATTTATCGGAACTTAGAATCTTCCTGAAAAAAAGAAAAAAATACGAACACAATATAAATGGATATAGAAAGTGAGCGGCAATAGACCGGGCACCGGTCTGGGTTGTTTCCAACTAACAAGAAGTAACAATAAATATATGTGTTCGTCTCAGCTAAAGGCCTACTTCGGTAGCTACATGACATTGTCATGTGACATTTTCATGAGCAGGAACCGAAATCAGTCCTAGTCAAGGACCTCTAGCCTATCACCCTCCGTTTAAAGTAGTACCTTGTCAGGGAAATAAAATCCCTACACACAATACCTTATTAAATGCACAGTAGTATTTTGACAACCAATTCCATTCTACTCGCAGACAGATGTCTCATTAATAGCTAATACATAGCCGTACATTTTCTTCTGTGGGATACTAGTTTTGGTTGCACTATTGTGTTCGATAATGCCCTTACAATCATCGTTCAACCCTTACAAAACGAGCGCCATCATTTTTTACTTGACCTGACCTACGACTGATTTAGCACGGCACCGGTCGGGTATACGTCACGGTCTAAACATTGCTCTGTGTTTGCTATAAGTTAACGTCATGCGGGTGCTTCATTGTTTTGTCTTGTCCGAATTGACCTCACGTGACGTCAATGCGTCATGAGGTATCGTCATGAGGAGGAACCGAAATCAGTCCTAGTAAAGGACGTCTAGCCTATCATCTTCCATGTAAAGGAGTATCTTGTCAGGGAAATATAATCTCTACACACAATACCTTATTAAATGCACGGTAGTATTTTTGACAATCTTAGTCCATTTTGATGGCAGACAGATGTCTCATCAATAGCTAATAAATAGCCGTACATATTTTTCTGTGGGATAATTTCGGTAGCATTATTTTTTGATAATGCCCTTACAGTCATTAACATCATTTACAGTAACCCTTTTAAAGCGAGCGTCTTCAATTTTGATCATGACTCGACCTGACCTACAAGTGACTGTTTGCACCACGGTGTACGTACTGCTCTGTGTTTGCTAAGTTGTGGGCCGTGTGCTTTATTGTTTTGTCTTGTCCGATTTGACCTCACGTGACGTCAATGCATCAGGGATGTTTCAAAGATGATCGGTGCAATTAGTGAGTATACACTAAAGCTGAACCAGTAGTTATTAAGCCGACATCGTTTTGGCATTACACCAAACATTGTACTGCTTGGTAAAGCAAGTTTTCAAAAGTTCAAAAATTTAAAATTAAATAACCGTAGGAATAACACAAACATAAATGACATTTCCATTTTTTTACTTTGCACACATGCAAGCTTATACTGTTCTTACTTTCCCCTCGAAAAGCCCATATATTAACTGACACTTCTTGCTATTGTTACTTTTGAGTAAGCCAACAAGTAAAAAACTTATTTCGGCTTTCGGCATTTCTGTCTATACACAATCGCACTAAAACCGTTTCTAAATAATGTATAAGTATACTGCTATTAATAACACAAGAAGAACATGCTGAATTCGTTGCGGAATGTGAACAAAATTACACATAGTAGATTAGCTTTTATTAGAAGAAATCATGAATCAAATCATGAGATCTAGATGAGATCTAGATGCTATTAACTTTAGCCATATCCAATTAAAAAAACAACAGCTTTGTTATCACGTTTTGTTTAATCTATATCACTATGTTGTTGTTAGCTGCCTCCAAATGTCAGTCATGTTCGGAGTTGGGGCATTCGTAAGATTTAGAGCAGCAAATAACGTACATCGTTCATCTTAAACATTCAATAGCAATCACTGACTATTTTAAAACATTGAACTCCTAATTAGGTAGGCAAATTAAAATAGAGCTTATCCGGCATCATTTTAGTACCGCAAGTTAATTGGAATTAAGGAACGAGTGTTTAAATATTTTCCAGCGTGTAGTACTCGGCTCCATCCTCATTGATAAAAGTGAGGCCTTCTTCAAGTTGTTCATTTGTTACGAGAGAACAATACTTTTGCTGCTGGTTTCCAACAAATCCTGTACACCGTGTTGTACCTATGCACAGTGCAGCACATCGAATCATAAAACGTTTTGAAGACATTATTTCAATGGTCGTGACGTTCTGGATTGCAAGATTTGTATTTATTAAAATAAAGTTGTTTCCAACATCTGAAACAGACAAAAAATGCAAAACACTAGAAGTTATTTGCGATAAATTGATGTAAATCTCTCTAAAGTTAACGGTGATATACCTGAATCTTAAAGGAAGCTAAATTAGATTCTGACTTGTCGCATTCGTCATCATGACTTCGTTTTTAACCAAGCAGAAAATTCCTTTGAGACCCTTTGTCCAAATTCCAATAACCAAACACTCTTTCAATGCAAATTTAACCGAAATGTGAGTAACAATATAACATATCAAAACTTGTTAAACCCTTTTTTCAACAAGCCGAGTCATAGCAAAAGACTTTAAAATGGAATCTATGCTTTCGTTGTTCTTGATGCTCCATGCAAGCAACTGAGTTTGGGAAATAATCCAGTCATCCACTACTGACTACTGACAAATATGCTCCGCCTCTGGGTTATAAACCAGAAAATAAGAAGGTAAGGCGTAAAACGGCAACAAAGCAAACCAACTACCTGGTGGTCGATCAACTTTCCTCGGGCTGTTTAATATAAGCTTCGGTGTACTCTACATTTTTTGAACCTGCTGTCAATCAAAGAGTTGTGTCAATTGAGAATTTATGTGGACTTATACAAAAACTGTAATTAGTCCTGTGAGCTACAGCTAGACAGGACTGATGATTGGCTCATATGCCTCTTTAGAAAATGGGAAAATATTTAAAGAGAGAAAAACTTACAATACTTCTTTTGTGAGCTATCCCAGTTTTGTGACAATTTTCTTGGTGACAAAAAAGCTTCTTTTGAATCCCCAACTGTTGTGGGACCTTCTTGTGAGTCCGAACTGACGCCTGTGGTTTGGCGAGAATAGGATGTTGATTCTCTTGCTTCAATGGAAGTGATATCCGTGGTATAGTTTGTCGATGATATTCCTCCTTTCAGGTAAGGGGTAAATTCAGTATTATGGCTTGTTGAGAATGTCATCATTTCTACTTGCGATGTCGAGTCGGAGGTATGGCGTGATGAAGTTGTAGTGGTATCACTCTCTGGTGTCGTTTCCAATGGCGAACCCTCACAAATATATCCGTGTAGGTCAAGACAAGGTCCAGAAACCCATTTGTCTCCTGGTCCGTCTTTTATATAAAAACAACCGCTCATTTCATCAAATGCTTTCGGCGAAAAGTTTTCGTAGGTTATCTCAGCGTATCCATCTCCCCACGTGGCTTCTTCTTCTTTAAGACCACTCAGTCCAATCCACATGTCTTCCTTTGGGAGACTGTCCTTTATTACGTTCCATTCGTCTGACGTCTCAATGTATACAAGATGAGCTTGAACACTTTGGCAATTGGCCATGGCGTCTCCAAATGTTTTCAACGCAATGCTTTCGAAGAGATAACATGATTCACCTAGCACTATGAGTGAACCCCTACAGCTAAGGGCTGAAAGAGAAAGAAATCATGGTATTGAAACAATTTTTAAAAAGAGGCAGTAATTTCCAAAGGCATGTAAGTAAGGTCAGTGCTACTAGCTACTAGTCATTGTCACACTTACGCTTTGCAACGGTACTTTCTAATTTCTTATTTTATTCATTTTTGTGAGGTGTTTTTTTTTTAATTATTTATTTTTTACATATGATTGAAAGTGGAAAAGACGGACCATACACATTAACGTTAAGCGACACAAATTTAGATGGAAAACAATGAAGAATGATGCACGCACTTTCAGACGAATCCGGATAGCAGGTGATGGTCTAATTTAAGTCGGCCATAACTGGAGTCTATCTCCTTTTAATCTTTCAATTTTCTTGCTTACCTGAATGGTACCTGAATGGTTGTACCCAAAATCGTATCTTAATTCCTTCCATGTCACTGAATTTAAAATTTATGTAGACAATAAATGTAGACGATTTAAGGCTGATGGACCCCATATAGCAGTGGTTCCCAGCGGGGCGGTTTCCTCCCCTTGGGGCGTTTGAAGGTGCCAAGGGACGGTAAGGGTTGAGGGGCCGTGGTAGGGGGGCGTTGGCAGGAAATGAGGCCGACAAATTCTCCAATCAAAACATTAAAAAGTATTAATAATTACAAACCGAGCAACGAAACAGACTACAAATCAGTTGGAGAGGATACCTGGGACTCTGTCTTCCAAACACTGAACTTGACATCACCAAGTTGGTGAAGCCACACCAAGCTCAGGGGAGCCACTGACTTCTTGATATTGTGACACATAGAGGTATGGCATGCCCGTCAGGCACTGCAGATTATACCAGCAATAATAGTAATATTTGTATTCAGGTCGTCTAACTAAAATTCTGAAGACACTCCAAAAGAAAGGCATGTTGGTATTTAAATAACTTTTGTATTGTTAATTTTTTTCTGATGGGGGAGGGGGTTGTGGAAAAACCTGATGTTCAGTTCAATATAGGTTTCGAGACAAAGGAAAACTTCAAGTTATGAACTGTCCATCTAGTGGTCCTGCAAAAGCAGACCAGAAAAACCCGGACACAATACTATGAATAAAGGACCAGTTATAAAGCTTTGTTTAATATTGTGGTATGCTTTTGCTCAAGTTTTCATGGTTATGAAGAAATATTCAGAAAATTATTGAATGGGAGGGGTATATCAAAATGCATTTAGCCGATACACTGCTTAAATGTCTGTAGAATTACATGACAGAAAATAAAGAAATACATAAAAAAGGAAAGAGTGCTGTCAACTTGTTTCAAAAAATTGACAGAACTTTTTCCATGCCCTTGTATTTCTTTATTTTTTGTTTTGCAAATCTACAACATGTCTGTGACATTTTTAACAGTGCAGTGTTGGCTTTAACAGCACAGGGAGCGAACATCTCCTATTTCAGACAAAGAAATGAATTTAATTACCAACCAGAATTTTACATTCTGCAAGCCCATTAAAAAGACGAAATCCCTAATCACGACTCATCTTTTTTATATTCTTGGATCCAACCCTAAAGGCAACGTTAACACCCAATTTGAAGTGGCTTGGAGCCATACTTGGTTACGATCTTACAAAGAAAATGTTATAGTAACAATCAGAGTGAAACACAACGGCCCATAAAGCTTTGGCATGCATGTTACCTTGTGAATGTATGACCGTTAACAGAAAAAGGACACTGATTCTGTACGCATTTCGCGTCCCACAAATCGCCATAAGAGTAGTAGTCCACTGCATGCCACGAAACTCTGAGCATAATCCTAAACTGTATTCTGGGGGAAAAATATTCCAATTGAAGTTTCGTTTGTCCAAATCCGTTTTTCAAAATATTGGTGAAACAATGAAAATATTATTACAAAGCAGTGCATTTCCAAACTCAGTCTTGGCTCTCTTGACTTTTTTCTTTAGCTTTATCTTTTTCCACACAAATGTAATATTCCTCATCTCAGTTTACCACTTTTCTCTCAACATGATTTTCTTGCTATTTAATTGTGCTGAAAACTCCAAAAAATAAATCAAACATCCAACATACGCTCCCTTGGTGTTAATATCATTTCGGCAAGTAAAAAATAGCAGTTGGTACATTGCACTTTTCTGGTCAAAATATTATAAAAAGACGCGAAGATCGGACAAACGTCAGCCAGTAAAAAGTCTCGGCACATGTTTCATATGATCCAAACTTCGAAAATAGTAAAAGGTTGCAGAGAATAGAGACGAAGGATAATGATATTCAGTAATAACGAATTAAAACAGAAAATTCGATATTTTTGGAGCCATCAATGTTTACGCATTAAAATTTGGGCGACATCTGGAAGTAATGGTTTATTTTATAACTTAAAGCGGCATATTGAGTAAGTGACATTCACCACATTTGTCCAAACCTTTTATAGTCATAGGCGTACTAGGCGAGGGTGCAGAAGGGGGGGGGGGACGCGCCCTACCAATTCGGGCAAAAGCAGTTGGTCTATACGGGCAAAGCATGGGCAAAACATGATAAGCGGTGACATTATTTGGGCAAAAAAGCTCTTGCCCCCTCAAAGAAAATTACCCCGCACGCCTATGTATATCGTTTCCTTTCCATACTAATGAAATTTGGTCTCAGATAATCTTTACATACTACATACAAATAACTGTTTATAAGGAAGTTATTCGATTTAAAAATTTAAAAAAATAGTGAATAAAACGCATTTTCAAATTGTTCAGAAAACAAGACTGTATGTGCTTAACGTAAGTATTGTCAGTTGCAGTCGGGAGGTTGGAAGTTCGGGTCCTGGCTTGGTTATACCGAAGATTTTACTAAAGCTTTCGTTATGACAAGGCCAGGACCCGAACGTTTTTGAAAAACGTAACCTGCTGCCATTGTATTTGGTGCTCAGCGAATGCAATGGAGCAGGGACAACCAACCATTGAGCAGTAACTGGCAAAAAAAGGCCGTGGCCAGTTCGTCTTAAACCAATTGGTTAGAAACTGGTCGGTAAAACTCCATCTAACAACTAACTAACTGACTGACTGACTGACTGACTGACTGACTGACTGACTGACTGACTGACTGACTGACTGACTGACTGACTGACTGACTGACTGACTGACTGACTAATCTAGCAATTTGGGGGAATGTGCGTTTGCTTTTAGAGTCTGTATCTCTTAAGTTGTTTGAGGTAAATTTGAAAACGTATTTTTTAGCCTGGCTTTTTCATAAGGTCTTGTAAAGCGCAACTGAACATTCTGTAGTAGTGCGCTATTTAAGTTTATGTAATGATAATCATGATTATAATAATCTATCGGTATCAAGTAGATATACACCTTTAAAATGGTCAAACTGATGCGCGACAGTTAGCATAAAATTTAATCGACATTGATCCAGCCGAGTTCAATTGTTGTAAGGCAACTGAGAGTGTTTGATAAATAGAAAAACATAATGACTTGTGATGGCTAAATGAAATGTTTCCATCAATCAATAAGCTTCGCCTAGACTCTTTTCAGCTTGTGAAAGGATAGTTCATCGAGATTTTCCTTACGTGATTTTTGCTTCCAATGGTTTAATCCATAGATGACAGGAAAATCAGTGAGAATGAAGTACGAAAGATACCAAAACAAAACAATTTCTATACATCGTTTTACAATTTAACCTCGATAGCAATGTTTGATATGTTCTCTTTTTTATGGGTTTCATATTTGTCAACAGTTTCAAAACGGTCAGGCAATTCATTCTTCGGAACGCTTGAACTAAGTATCTCAAAAATGATAATTTTCACCTCTGTTCAGTTCACTGTACTTTGATTATAAACACGTTTACATAGATGCATGTAAAAATAATTTAAAGCAAAAGAAATTTCTGATTCCTAATTTAGTTACGACAAATAATTTTACTTTTCTCAAAAACATGCATGAAAGAACAATGCTCAGCCTTAACAACCATGAAGTCAAAAAGCAAAGCGAAAACGATAACGAGCTTTATTAGCGAAAAAAAACTTCTCTAGTGATTTTTCACCTTGATGGTTGCGTTGCGTATCCCTCTAATTTTACTTCCATGCGTTCCCTGTACAATAATTGTTACTAAGGTGCGGTCGTTATCGATATACCACCAACTGCGCATGATCCTTGAATTAGTGATGGGCCCCGACGGTCTTGCAAAGCAGCTTTAATCGTGCATGGGTGTGGAGACAGTGAAATAGTGAACATCCAAGTTTATATAAATGTTTAAATTTTTGTTGGTGGTTTGTGTCCGTGATGAAGTAAAGAGGACGACGAACACACACGCGTCCGGGAGACAGATGCTTAATATATAGGACGAAGGTCTTGGGGGGGGGGGGGTGGCTGTTTGGACCAGAATTTAGAGTATAGAGAATGGGAAAATACTTACCATCTAGGGGCTACAGATTAGTCATGATGAAACGCCATCACGTGATGGTGCGCAAATGCAGGCAAGAAACTTAAAGAATTGACTTTCCAAGTATACATGGAATTTTTGTAATCAATTATCTAACTTGGTAATTTTAGTAATCCCTCAAAGTTGTTTATTTGTAGTAAAATGGTAGAGCTATTTTTTTAGGTTCTTTTTCGTATTCTGAGTCTAATTACTACCATTTTATGACAAAATGAAGACCCCCGCTCACCCGTTTGAATAGTTGCCGTCGTTGTATGTGTAAATATTTTTTCGTCTTTGTTTCTCACAGTCGCGGTCTTTTTTCTTTCTTTTTTTTGAAAGTTTGTTCTGCTCGTGTCCCTTTACGTAACAAGCAGCCTAATGAAGAATCAATTGTCCCACTTATCAGTCACTGATACCTATATTAAAAGAAGAGAAAAATTGGTGATAGTCATTTGTATCATTTTCTCGCAAATTTTAGTTCAATCCTTCCCTGAAAGCGGCTCATTATCTTGGTTCATGAAATTCAACATTTTTTCCCCACAACTGTTAAGTTTATTCACATACCAATGACAAATTGCCAAACTTAGACAACCCCCATATCCTACTTACAAATAACTTTTATAGGTGAGTACTGAACGGTTCCATTCAGTTTTCAAAAGTTTGTGACCAGAAGGGGTTTAAAATAAAGCACCAAACCCTAACAAGTCAGGACACCACAAAATTAAAATTAAAATTTTTACTGACTTTTCCCGTAACTATAGACATGAAACTTGACTCATTTTGCTCACTGTAAGCATTGTCATGTGGTAGTGTTCCTTTAACACTCTCGTAAGGTTATCGATATCAACTCAATAAGAGCCCCTTTAAGTAATTAGTTTCAAATAGTGGATCGCGACCCCAAATTTTGTGACCAAATAATACTTGAAGGGAGAAGTGGAGCTCATCTTGGGATCTATAGTTAAACTTTTTGTTTAAAATATTGCAGAGTCGTCGTCAAATTACACATATTATAGCTTCACGACGGCCATCTTGGTGCCCCTCATTTGTCCCAGTCGGTGGCGACAATCTAGTCATAGGACATACGCGTTACAAGCTCTGTGAATGTATATAGGAAGTTCCTGGTTAGGTCTCCTGAACAAATTAACAGGAATTACTGCCTTAATACAGGGCAAAGGCTATCTCCCTAGACTTATTTTAAAATAACAAATAAATCTTACAGATTTCTCCCTGATTCTCTTCCGACTATCTTTCATAATATTTCAGGACATATGAATAGCACACTCAGGATAGATCAAGTAGTGACAACTCCTAAATTTCACAATTTTGTGCTGGAAAAATATTTTCACATGGTTCTGAAGAGCCAATCGTGAATTACTAACACTACTACACGAATCCAGAGTGGGGTGACAACATTTTCCCTTTAAGTTATTAAAAGGAATGGAAACATTAGCCTCGTGTAGACGAAGCGAATGTATATATACTTATACCACTCTTTGCTGTTTTTGTAAACGTCCTTGAACTTTTCATATTCACCATTCAAATGTACAGTACCAACTTAAATGGCACATTATATGATACTGAGAACTGTTACCATCATGATTAAAACATGCAATTGAATAAAAGTGAACTGTTTTAATCTTAAAAAAGGAAAAGACGCCAATTTGACAAAAGGCTGACGCAATGACAATCGATAAAGTGAGAAAGTTGCTCATTTTACTTATTTTATTTCATTTAAATGTTTTATGCACAATGTATCATCGATTTTATAAGTTAGTGTGACATGTGAGCAAGAGAATAAAATCCTCATGATATAAATACTGCAACTGTCCTTGAAACAGAGATTGCAAATTCATAGGATAACATTAGCCATATATGGCATGTCCCTTTCGAGAAATCACAAGATTTCCATACTGAGCTCATGTTTATTCATGATGATTAACGGCAAAGGAGAAGTTACCTTATGTATGGTAAATTTTTAAGGATTTCGATGGGAATTGAGGTCCTTTTCTTGGTTTTATTGCTTTTTACGCCCCATTCACACCATGCGACTCGATGCAACGCAACTAACTGCAACGAGATTGTTCAGACGCGTTGCAAAGTGTGGATTGCTTAGCAACTAGCTAGTTGCAAGCAGATGCGCCACCCAGTTGCATGCGACCGAACATGTTTGGTCATGCGTTTGAAACTGAAACGTGCAACTGACAACAATGACGGACTTCTGGAATGAAACCCTCGGAAGATCAGTTAATCGAAATGGCCAGAACACCTTCTTGTCTCTTCAACGTAATAAATTAATGAGTATATTAAACGTTAGAATTTTGCTTGAATGGCTTCATGGACCTGCGACATGTTGCATAATGTGGACACTCAGCTCTTAAAACTCGTTAGTCTTAAGTCGCTCACCACCAGTGGCGGAGCTACCATATGGTCAGGGGGCGATCGCCCCCACCCCCACCCCCTGACGGACCAAAATCGTCTGTCGGCGCCCTTTTTAGGTTTTTAACAAACCTAACTCTTGCACCTTTATTGGCAAAAGACATAATAAATTAAAAGCGTTGTTGTAAGGCCCAGATAACAAAATGCTCAAACAGCCACCAGTAGCTGCACTATCTGCACTTTATTCCGATGAAAAGGGTTTTAATGAGCAGTTTCCATTTTGCTTTTCTTCAAGTGACCATTCTCATGATAAATGGGTATTTCTGACACTGTACGATAGTCAGATGAAAATGCTTATTTTTTTCTTTAGTGGTCTCAAAAGCCAGAAAATTGCATCTAATAAGCCTAGGTTTAGGCTATTTTTATTTATTATGACTTCGGTATTTAGTGAGCCAAGAAGACCTTTCGTCTTGGCTATTTCTTTCAATGTAGTTAATTAATGGCTATTTCAGAGTGCTCACATGATGTAAATTACGTCAATTAATGTTTCTTTGCGTACTATTCTTGATTTTCAGATGCAAAAAGTGTACACAGAACGGTGCATGATTGATTTCCGTAACTTTTTTCCTTGTAAGATTGCTTGCTATTTAGCTCGAGGAGGTTTAATCTTCACAAAGTAGCCCATTATTAGTCCTACATTTAAATCTTAAATCGAGGCCTGATAATATCACAACATACTAGGATGTGAAAGAGAGGGAAAGAAGCATTGGCGTCCGCAGGTAGGGGCAAGGGGGGAACTTGCCCCCCCCCCCTGGAAAATTAAAAAAACCTGAAAAAACGAAGAAAACATAAAGAAAAAGACGAAGGACAATTAACATCAACATTTCTTAACAATTCACTCAGTGTTTTCCGTATTAATATGCGGTAAACAGGCTTTAGAAATGCCATTTCCAGCGATCTGAGAGGCATTTGGGGTCAAAATTTTCTTGCGCTCTGCCCGAAAACTCATGGTGGCGCGGAGCTTAAATCCACCTAAAAGAATTTTTCCGCCCCCCCCCCCTCCGAAATTTTCTTCTGCAGAGGCCCATGGATAGAAAATTTTAACATGTTTTAACAAAAAAAACTTGCTGAGGAGGATGGCAAAGAAGTCTTCCACCAGGTACGGAAAATCAAATGGATAGTCTGAAAAGCTTTGGTTTCGATCGTGCTGAGGCTCATGGTATTTACTCCTTCGAAGCGGCCCTGCAGATCATTTTCGCCCCCTCTGACCGAATCCTCTAGCTCCACCGCTGCTCACAACGACACGACGGTGTTGTTGTAATACGTCGCGTCGCATAGTGTGGACAGGGCTTTACATCCAAGACACGACTATACATGTCATTTTTTTTTGTCACCAGATCTTTAAGGTTCAATTCCTTCACATGTTCATTTCAGTTTGTCTGAAAGACAGTGCTCCACACTCTAAAACAAGTTGGTCAAGTGTGCAGCAACTAGACTAAAAACAATGATGGTTTGGCCATTGATTCGGTCAACAATTTGACCTGCACTGTATAATTTGGGTAAGTTCACAAATGACCACATCCATCGTTAAATTGACCATGTTGTGTTAAGAGTGTAAAAAACAGTACGTACTCGATGAGCACAATCCATGAGTATGTATATGGAAACTCTAAAGGGGGATGGGGTCGTGACAAATGGGGCAGCACCAGGGACTTCCTATACATGGACAGAGCATACTGTACGGTCGATTGTCGCTACCGTACGTGTGAGAAAGGGCGCACCAAGATGGCTGTCTGCTATGGTTTTATGTGAAAGTTTGGACTTGCTCAAGTATATTACCATATTTTGCAAGAAATTTGAAATATTTTTAAAATATGGAAAGATTAGGTCAAAACCGCTACACGTATTGCAGGAATATGGTATTGTTTCTCATTCAAGTTAAACGTATGTTTAAAATATTACAGCGTCGTCGTCAAATCACACAAACTTTAACCTCACGGCGGCCATCTTGGTGTGCCTTCTTTGCCCCAGTGGTTATTTACTGTATATAAGGGGAAAAGAACTCCCTGTCAGCAAATCTCGTCGGCTCCGTCCACTGATCACCCTAGGCCAGTCCTGAGGCTCGTCAGGAATGTGTCAGGTGGTTCGCAGGATGTCCTTCGATGGCGACGAAACTGCGTAATTTTACCCAGCAAAATATACGCATGAGGAAACAACACAATTTATGATGTCAGGAAAGTACTTCAAAATGAACATCATTAACAGAGGAAAGATGAATATGCAAGAGTTATGTTGCGTACCTTACGGTATAAAATGATAATATCTGAAAGAAATTTAATAGACGATACCGGTAGAGTTGAAAGGTTTAGATGAATCTAAGCAGACATCAATCGATTGCTTTCTAACTTCGGAGGAAAGAAAGAACGTTTTTTACAGCATCAATTAAAGCTAAATTTGTGACTTTGTGGAATGCACACTTAGGAAGTAATCTTGACAGTAACTTGAAATATTGTCAAATTAATTAGAAAATTAGTTCACTCGATGAAATGAAATTATACTGCCCTTTGATAACGTTCTCAAAATAGGCTGGAATGTCCGGATGTAGAACAGCATAATTACAAAAATTGTCAACATTTCCTGTTTTGTAAACAAGAACAACGTTGCAATTACTTGAATGATCTGAAAAATACAGTCTTAAGAAAATATGGTGTCACATGCCATTCATCGTGACCTTTTAAAAAATTCATTCTAGTGTTGAGGTTGGATGGTAAATTTATCAACCCCGATTTAAATAGGTATATATACACCTCGTTATTCTCACTGTTGAGATGTTTCTTTCAATCATCCCACACGTTTATTCTCTTTGTGGCAGTATCGTGCACAATGACCCCCATCTCTAAATTTTCCTAGTAAAAACAGCTTGTCAGGGAAATCATTCTTCTCTGACGGAGTTTCTGACACAGCTTTAGGAGCGAGTCCATTAGGTATCATGCGTGTGTTAAAGTTTATGCAGTCAACGTGTTTGGTGCTAAGCTTATCCAATATAGTAAGGGGACAAATCAGTGAGCCACAAATGGAAAATAGACATTGGCCAGCTCGAATTTAACCAATTGGTTTGAAACTGTTCCGTATAACACCATCTAAACTAACCTTCAACGAGTTTTAAAATTAGAACCATTTTGGATCCCAGCTATCCTAAAACAAAAGATTTGTAAAGGTGAGGAGGAAACCTTGCCAAACCTCTATAGACCTTATGTATATGATGTCACAGGGCAAACGTACCCCCCCCCCTTGAGGGGCAAAACAAACCAACACCGACAAATGCAGACAGTTGATTTGTCAACCAGTCGAATACGCGCATAATCTTGCTACACGTGCAGATGGGATTCTAATACGTCCGTTTTCCATTGTTTTGCTTAAAGGATGACATCAGTGTGTCGTTAATGCGTAGGGTGTATTGAAACTCCTTATGGATATTTTCCTTTTCGATTGGTAATTACCAAACGAACGTGACATCCAGTAGACAGTCTTAGAGGGGAAAACTTTCGGGATCCCCGTTAGACCCCCCCCCCCCACCATGCAGTCAAGAGAAATCTCCATTTGTCTCTCCTTTGCCCAGCTTATAATTTCTTATCATGCCACTGATTTAAAATGCATTCAAGCAGACGGAATAAATCCTTAATTTGCCTTCATTGATCATTATTTTGCCAAGAACCAAAATTTTCTCTTACGACCCTGGTGGTGATTAAATTGTCTGATTAAAGGCAGAACGATCCACTAAAAAAGAAAACGTTTACTCGAAACAAACAACATTTTTTCAGTCTTCGCAAAGTACATTTTCTCCCACGTTCATCTTCTCCGCAAGTTGTGTACGACTTCTTTTCCATTCAATACCCAATAAGTTCCTTGGCTAGAGTGAGCTATATTGTTTTCTATTGCGTAATTGCCTTAATACATTTCAACAAACGCATAAAACAAAAAGAAATGAAAAGGCGCCGAAGCTCTGTGGCGGGTTTGTTTGAATACTGGTCTGATCCCTCGTCCGTAAAAATTCTTCAAGACATGCAATATAAACGTACCATCACAAATCAGACAAAGGCGTTTTGATCAGTGAAGGTAACGCAACGTTATATTGCGGGCGGAACAGTAAATACTAAGGACAGAACAGTAAAGCAAACTAATCGCAAGTTGCCGAGTGCGCACGCGCATTAAGCAGCTGTCCACGAATCAGTTGTATGAACTGTTGGTGTACTTTGCAATGATACAATTTATTTTCCGTTAAGCTGTGTTTCCACGAAGCGGACGTGGGCGTGGGCGGGCGCGGAGGCGGACACAGGTGTTGAGCCTGTAACTATTGCTTCCCGCGCATTTCCTTTCAGGCCACATCGTCAAAATGGTTTTCGCTTGAGCCTCCTTCAGGCCCGACTATGAATCTCACCTTTGTCCTATGAATCTCACCTTTGGTCTAGTACCTGCCAGTATCTTCCACAAATGTACGGGGGGAGTCTGAGAGGAAGTGTTTTGCTTAACTCTCTGAATCCCTGGCGTTGGCGAAATTTAACTAGGGCCGTTTCCAGACTAGGTAACTAGGGGGATAAATGACTTAAAATGTTCAAAGAGGGAGAGGTTTCCGTTGGAGCACATGTGTACAAATGTTAAAGTCAATAACATTTTTCCACTGGGCTTCGGTACCCCGAGTTTCTCACCTTGCTACCACTCTGAGTTAGGTTTTATTTCAAACGTTCTCCTGCAGAAGGCAAAAGAATAACTGGAGAAACCATGTATCTACTCTACATAGATTCAATGTACTTTTGATGGTTTGGGTTTAGATGCCCTTATCCTTATAGTGGGAGATAATTCCAGTGACCTGTTACATACCTCAGTTAGCTGGGAAAACGAACAGTAAGTCACAACAGAAAAAGGAGGCGGCTGGCCAGGCATTAACCAAATGTTTAGAAACTGAGCCGTAAAACACCATTTAACTTAACTACAAACCGCAGTTAATTAAGTTGTGCTGAGTGCAAATTAATCTTCAAAATTCCTTTCAGTTTTCTATAATAATGAAAGTACGATTAAAACCTTAATCAAGTATAAAAAGAAGGAACCCCCGACATTTCAAGACAATATCAAGGTCACTTAATCTAGGTGTGATTCCGTTTGGCCCGGATAAAAATTGGGCGAAGTTGTTCAGTCTTCATATCACCAAAATTACATACCGTCATGTAAAGTAAATTACACTTGATATAGTGCATTACGCAACCAGGTTTTGCCTACACAACAAGTTGTGCTGAAGCCTGTTACATTAGATTACGCTACCACCAGTTACAAAATGTTCACTTAAAAGGTTTTTTCATTAATTTCGAGTTCATTTGATGCTGTCTGACAGCCCATTTTGCAAATGAGCCGACTTAAGGTTGTACCGTACGCATTGAAATTGACACTATTGACCTTTTACCGTCCTTTTGGACCCATGCGGAGAGCGCGGCTGTCACCCATCTGTACTGTTTCACGCGTAGCTGGAAACTGCGAGTAGCTACCCGAAAATTCGGCCACAACAACGAGAGAGACAATAGTTTAAGGTCACGGGGTCAATAGCCTACGGAAGCTGATGCGGGGCGTGCTACGTCCGCTTTTCCGCCCGCTCCCGAGGCGCGCAAATATGCCCCGATTGGAGCACAACGGTAAAGGGTTAACTTATCCCCCTCTTCCGGCCACCTAATCTAGACGGATGAAAACACATCCATTGCAGTTTACGTAAGTTTATTGTTCGTTTTGTCTTTTTGCATATGCTATCTTTCTAAAATATCAGTGCCATAAATGTAATAAAAGGGTTTCACTGTATTGATTTGCCCCCTAGAGGAAAAATAATGACCGAACGTGATTACCCCCTGATTTCCCTCTCTTAAAAGAAAATTACCCCCTCGTGTCGGTTGCAATGGTGAAACTACAGTACCATTTAACCATCAATATAGATTTAAATAAGCCGTAGAGTAGCCAGCTGGGGAACAGCCTGTGGATGTTAGTCGCCTCCCACCCCCCCCCCCCCCACCCCTGCATCGAATCCTGAAAAATAAATCCTGCAGGTAATACCGATAGATACCTGATATAAATGTAAATAAATCCTCAAAAATTACTTGAGTCCCTTGGAAGCGAACCAGCAAAAAGACAAACTTATATGTAAACCATTTTGGTAGTTCTGTTATTTTCCTAAGTGCGACAAGAGTGTTGTTGTAATTGTATCAGTCATGATAACTTTCCACCTTACTGGTTTGTTATGACGGCGCCCTACTGAAATGCTTCACTTAAGTGCCGTATACAGCACAGGATAAAATCAGCTTACCTAAGTAGGGCACTATAGTCCGTCAGATGTCACAGAAGAGAAGTTGCGCCCTCTACTGATATAACAATTTAAACATCGAATACTGAAAGCAGGAGCGTTGATCGTGATTGCGGCAAGGGTGAATGTCCCCTCTTTTTGATAGCGGGAACGTGTTACAAGATTCTTTTCTCCTTCCTCGGTTTGTTTTCGCTAACCTCCCTCTTTTACTTCTCCAAGTCAAAAATGAACCTTATTTGAGGATAGCGCGAAAGTTTACGCGGAAATAACAAGTGGTGACCTCAGAATTAAGCCGTAGTCATGCTACAACGAATTCGACTGAGAGGATAATTCTTAAACAAAATGAAAGTGAAGCGCGCCAAAATATGGTTAGTGCTTGGAAATACACATTTAGCTCGCAAATTTGCTTTAAAAGGTTGAAGGATAAAATAAATCAGCATGTAGGAAGTTAGGTGGAGTTTTACAGCCCAGTTCCCAACCAATTGGTTCAGGTCGAGCCGGCCACGGCCCTTTTCCACTTTTGGCTCACTGACTTGTTTTACCTTTCTCCATTGTTGTGCTGTGCTAAAAGCACAATGGCAGATGGTTCCATTTTTAGTCTTCGATATGACCTGGTCAGGACTTGACTCCCGACATCCCGACTACAAATTTGATGTTCTAACTACTTAACCATGCAGTCGGTCTAGCCGGCATGTAATGAACATGGAAGTATTAGCTACATTGTGATACACAGTTGGAATATTTCACACTCATAAATGTCTGTTAAGTTAATCAAACTAACAGGGACAACACTGAGGTTTCCGGTCTCTCAGTCCAAACTGTCGTCCCATTCAAGTTTGTAGAACGTGTACTTATTTCTGGGACACATCAACACGCGCAGTATATGACACAGTAGTTCTATAGGAATACGCGTTTGCTATAAATACGCTTACCGGGTGCGTGGTTTGCTCTCCAATACCGGACGAACTCAATTGCGTGACGTCGCATGAAATTGCCTTATACTCGAACGTGACAGTAGTTTCGGAGTTGTGTTAGAAACTCTTATGATAATTAATATATTTTATATTAATATCTGCAACCTTGATCTAAAATTCCGGGTTCTCGTCTGCATTTGTGATTTTCGATTGCTGTAAAATATATACACAGAAATCAATATTGCGATTGCCGTTTAAGATGTCATTAACAAAGTCAACTTCTAGAAGTAATAGTAATTATACGCAAATATAAAAAACTATGACAAAGTGTCATTGACCACTTACCCTTCAGTGATATTTTGTTGCTTTCATGCAGTTTTTTTTTTCAAGGTTCACTATTTTTAAGTTATGAAAATCAATTCTTATAGAAACCAAAGTAAATAGAAAACATTTTAAATCAAAAGGGAAATCAGGAGAGAACGTACTTCTCTAATTCGAGGTATACAAACTGGAGAAAAAAATACCAGAGAGACGCGACCGACCGCATGGTCAAGTGTTTAAAACATCCGAATTCCGGTCTGGAGTTCGGCTTCTGACCTGGTCATACCCACGACTTTAAAAAAGGGAACGTCTGCCATTGTGATTGGTGCTCATCATTAGCAGTGGGGTAGGAGAAACAAGCCAGTGAGCCACAACTGGAAAAAAGTCCGTGGCCTGCTCGACTTGAACGAATTAGTTAGAAACTGCATGAGCTTTAAACCTCATGTAACTAATAAAACCGACAGATTATTTATAACATTCTTGGGGTTTAAACTTCAAGAAATTGGTGGAAATTTCCATAGAATCGTAATTTTTAGATAAAATTGTTGCATGATGCATTATTTTTGAGAAATTCCTGCGTCCTGAGCCCAATACGAACCAACCTTGACAAGTAGGCCATCAAATATAATAGCAGTGAAGGGCAAACCTTAATTTTATTGCAAACTCTGACCACCGCCAGTTCTGTGGCAGCATGCATGTATACTAATTTCGTCAAAACAACATTGAGTGCAAAGGTGCAGTACCAGGCAACCAAGAAATACCGGCTAACCAGAAAGCTGACATACTTGTTTGCCAGTAGCAGATCCATGGTACGATTGCAGAAGTAGCGTTTTTAAATGGTACTTAGGTCATTCACAGCTGGATTCTTGGGTATTTTGTTTGTCTGTATGTTTGTTTGTTTGTTTGTTTTATTTGATCCTTCGTTGTGGGAACTCGGCAACGCCCCAATGAAAGGGGCTAACGCCAATCTGGCAATGCCAGTCTCGCGAGACAAACTCATAGTTTAACGTCTATGATTAAAGATTAGCAGATTAACTGCAAGCAGGAAAACTAGATGACAATTTTAATGTCGGAGCTGGGACTTGAACTCACGATCTCATGACTGGAAGACGCAGATCATTACCATTGTACCACTGGGTAAGAATGCTTTAATCAAATATGACGATAACATTTCATTTCTTTCTTTGCTTTCCGTGTACACGAATACTATTATATATTTACAAGGCTACATGCAGCTTACACTGGATAGAAGAAAAAAGTTAATGAATTATACCAGAGGATGCGTTGTATAATGACTATCGATAAGCGCATAACATTGACATGTGAGTTTATGAACCGATTCAAGAAAATCATGGATTTAAAAGCATTCGGAAATTATTTGTTCACTGTAAACAATTTGCTCATATTTTAGAAGTTCAATTATGATTTGATCAGACAAAAATTTGTTTTGAGAACAGAGATTTGTTAGTTTTGTTTGAATGTTAACATTACAAACTATATATAAAATTATAAAAAATAAAAATTTAGATCCAAAGTCGATCTCCATGGGTATTAACATGTAACATTACTACAAATGAATTGCCATTGAAATGGACATATTGATTTTTATTGGCCAAAAGAACTACACAGCCAATCATGAACAAAAACACGACATCTAATTAATTGTCTTATTGATCACATCCATAGTGTGACATACATTATAAGATCAATGACAACTCCAATAGATGGTTTCATATCGTCTTTAGATATTACATGAGTTAAATCCAATAATACCATTGATATCCACCTGGACTCGAACTGAGTAAATTAAGGGTGGCTTAATTTAGAGTCATCAAACTGTTTTATCAAATAGCTTTCAAGTCTATTGGAAAATTTCTTGTTAAACAGTGCGCATCACCCCATATGCAATGTTTAACAATGTGTCTCTTGATTGGCTATTGCCATTGCATTGTATGGACTGTATCCTTCGTTAGGGTTAGGTATTAGGTTGAGGTTTACTAGGGCTATAGTTAGCCAGTAATGAAATTTCTTGTTAAACAGTGCGCATCGCCCCCAATTGCCGTAATAAAGTCATCGGCGTATAATTTGTAAAAATGTCTTTTTTTCCACAACAGCAAATTAGAACGACTTGTGCCACCTTCAGACTTGTTTGACTTTTTTAGGTCCGGCTTGATATACATGTCATTTGTGTGGATTGGAAGAAGAAAGGAATGATCAAAGTTGCCAAGCAGCTTTGCTAGACGACGTCAGCTTTTATATTATTATCAGACGTTACGGTTAGGCCTATAGGCCTATCTTCAATCGTGTCATTAAATAAAATAAACTTATTCATACACTTTTTTATCAATTAAAGTGTACCTCAAGTCACAAAAAATCAAAAATATATATCAAAGCGAATGAAAACCGAATTCTAACAGTCCAACTCCCATCTTCATAGGACATTCCTAAGCTGAGATAAAAAATGTTAAAGTTAATTCCCTCAACATCAAATGGTATATTGCGCAATAATTTTTGATGTTAGTGCTGTACTCTTCAAATTACAATTTTTGTATTTATTTATTTTTCCGAAAGTTGCTACACTCCTGTAAAAAGATAAAGATGAACTCCTACTCTTATGGGGTGATGTACAGGGCCGTCGGAAGCGGGGGGGGGGGGCTGGGCGCTGCAGCCCCCCCCCCCAATAATTTTGCCATATATAGTTTTTTAATACAATGAAAACGTCAAAAAAATGAAAGACAAAAATTAAAAGTAATGAATATCACTCTAAAATTACATCTCCTATCAGTCATCCGTGAACCGACGATAAACAAAACAAAACAAAAAAATCAATTCGATGGATCAGACAGCCATAGAACTTGGCAGTAGAAATGACCCAAACATTACGTCATCACTTCACCTACGCTGCCTCAGATCTCACCGAAGTTGCAAATGAGTTTATTGAGAGGAATGACAGAAGGCGATATCTGTTCGGCAAATTTAAACCATAAACAAGTGAAGCAGTATTTACATATGGACAAAGCATTCGTTTTTATCAGATAATACACTAATTTTATGACACGAGAACTGGCTGACAGATGTTGCTGAATTTTGCGGTGCTTTATCTTAAGTTCTGATTATTAGCATCATTAAGAGTTCCACTTATAACTAATTCATCTGCCATCTAAAGCTCATACCGTATTCGAGTAGGCTACGCTGGGAAAACCTAATGTTCGAAATAAATATAAAAATAAATAAAAATAATCAATGGCAGATCCCTTTATCAATTTTATCAAAAGTTCTCAGTCTTAAAAATGTGGGAGATATTTTGTTTCCTAAATTTAGAAAATATTCTAAGCTGTAAAAATCGCATTTTAGGGCCATTTCCAGCAATCTCGGAGGCAATGTGTTCAAAATTTCCTCCATACGCTATATACGTGCCAACCCATGGTGGCGTGTAGCGTATCTGTACTATACCCATCTTTTCAACACGCACAAGTCAGCCCCCAATCTAAAATTCCTTCCGACGGCACTGCGCTCCATCAAAGTTGAGAAGTCTAGGGATTTTTGCCTGTAACTGAAGTTGCTCCAGTTTTAATAAATTATATTCATCATGATCTCATGTTGAAAGTTATATAGTAAAAGAATTTTGAGAATACGTATACAGGCTCATTTTCCAATGATTAGCTTTAATACATTACCTTACCATTTCATAAACTGTTACAGTGGTACATTTTATTTGGTACTTTTTTATCATTTTGCCATTTGCTCATTTTTTTTTTTTTTTTTTTTGAAGTGAACATTTTATCACAACGAAAGGTCAAAATAACGACTGCTTGGATACTATTAACAAGCCCGCGAAATGTCATTTCCGGCTGTCTGAGGGGTTGTGATTTTTCAAAATTTTCTTTACGCTCCGCGTCAACTGATGGTGGCGCTCCGCTTAGATAGTCAGCCCGAGTCAGCCCTCCAATCGAAAAAACCTACCGACGGCACTGATGTAATTAATTAAGCTCTCCCTGTGCAACAAGCTATGAAGGCAAACAGGAAGTGCTAAAGGGCATGAAAACATTTTTAATTTTAAAAGGAAACAAAGCAGATTATGTGGGTTGTACAACAAAGAAGTCAAAAATTATTGCACAATGGACCAATTTGCTTTTGGTGAATAAACTTTTACATTTTATATCTCGGCTCAGGAATGTCCTACTAAGATGGGAGTTATACTGTTACAATTTATTTTTCATGCTCCTTAATATATATATATTTTTTTTAATTTTTTGACTTGAGGTCCACTTTAACGTCACCACGTTGCATTATGGTACCTACTAACGTTCTATGAAACCAGTGGCGTAGCTAGACTTCCTTCCAGGGGGTGGCAAAATTCTAAATTTTCCATTTTTAAAGTAGAACTCTACTGCTTTAGGGACGTAATTTCCGACGCGCGGAGCGCACCGAAAACTTGGGCTCTTTTAAACAAATATTTGTTAATATGGAGCTTGCATTGCAGAAAATTTTAGATTCTGGGTTTCCTTTAAGGAAATTTAAGAAAACATGGAGAACTATCAAAGAGCCTGAGTGCGTTTCCTATTGGCATATCTGACACTGCATGGCGACTTAAGATATTTGTTGTTACATAATGCTTTCTTAGGCCTGCTCATCATTAGGCTTCCCGGCGACATTTAAAAAGTTTCCGAAACTTTGTTGCCTTTTTAAGAATAAATAAATCGATAGTCTATAATTAAGAACATTTAGGAAAATTGCACTGCAGCGGCTAGGGAAACTTTACGAGACTGATCTATAAGCTGGCATATACTGCTTTAGAGATGGCAATTTAGGGTGCTAAGTGCTCGGAAATTTTGTTTTTAAAACAAATAATCACAAATATGGAAATTTTATGGGAAAGAGCTCTGAGTTTTATGAAGAAAAAGTTGGGAAAATTGCACTGTAGTTGACTGGTGCCTCATATGGCAAATTTTCGAATTCTTCATATTTTAAAGCCATTGGACGATTGTCCCCTGTCTTCGCTTTAGCTACGTCACTGTACGTTTGCAAAACTGACATTACTGCTGCAAAATGGAGCATAAATATATCTGTGAGAGAGAGTGTTTTATTTGAGGTGGGTTTTTATAGATTTTCCAAAATGTAATACAGGGCTCCATCTTCATGGTTAAATGTGATACCTTCTTCAATTTGTTCAGTTGTTATGAGAGAACAGTATTTCTGCAGTTGGTTCCCGACAAATCCTTTGCAACTTGTTGTACTTATGCACAGTATTGCGCATCGAATCATCAAACGTTTCGAAGACTGTATTTCAATGGTCGCAACATTCTGGATGGCAAGATTTGTTCTTATTAGAATAAATCTCCTGTCAATATCTGAAAAGAAAATATAAAAGATGCAGAGAAAGTAGTATAAATCGATGTGCATCTCCCAACAGAAAACAGGTTGGAAACTGGGCCGTGTTGTGTTTGAAGACTGCGAAAATCTAACTAACTTTTATTTTTACGTGACGTCACATTAACAGACAGCTTTTATCTGACCCCGTGATTGCGTTAAAAGCTACCTGTTGATGTGACGTCACGAATAAAATGAGTAAACATTTTATTTTCACAGTCCTATTATAGAAATCTACATACCTATCTGCATTAATACTGCTGGGCAAAAACTTTTACACTTTCCGACCATAGATGGAGCCAGAAGACTTAAGAAAAGGAAAACTGGCTCGTTATCCGATCCGAAATCGCGACAGTGTGACCCGTCCTTTACGCTTTTTTTTTTCTTTTACTCTTCACGCCTTTCTGGCGGAGATCATTTCTCGACTTCTCATTTTGTTTATTCGCGTGTTGCTTTGTCAATTAATTCGTCTACAGTGGACAGCTGGTGTGCATTTAATATCTGACACTGCTAGGTAATGTCGTATGATAAGATTTTAGTTCAATTATTAAGCATGATGACGATAAACGATGGAACCTCTTAATCACTATAAAGAAAATTTCAGTGAACCAATGTTCTAGTCGTGCGTGCCAAATACAGGGAATAGGAAGATCGAATGGTTAATGCGTAGAATCAATGATGATATTACACTTTTTTAATTTTAATTGTATATTTCAATTTTATTTTATTTTTTCCATACCGTACATATTACTTATATTACCTATGAACATTGTTCGTTTGAATTTACGTCAACTTTGGTCTTTTACGTCTACACTCCTCTCACTACAGTACATAATGTTTGAACCTATTTTAACTGAGCTTTCTAGGCAATTTGATATGATCTTTTTTTTGTGGTGGTCAGTCAAGAAAAAACTGGTGCAAGACCACAGAGTGACCGTCGGCCTTAACTTTGAAAAATTTTGAAAAAAATTTGTTGTCTTTACATGCAGTCTGATACCACACAGACCTCTGCTACCTTTTAAAGTAAACTCTGGAGTGTTACGAAATTTGCGTATTTTTTGGAACTGAAAGTAAGATTGGCATCAGTGAGAGGGTCAGCCTGTTCCAGCTAGTCGAGCCTATTTAAAAATGGAGAAAGAGTTGGAATGATTTCTATTGGTTTCAACCGCGTACAAATGGTCTTAAATGTTTCTGAATCCCAAATGATCTTGCATATTCAAATGATGTTACCATATTTGTATTGGAATAATGGAACCAAAGTTCAATACATTCTAAAAACAATATGGCCAACTATGTACCGACCCCAAAACAGGACGGTCCAATTGTTGACCCAAACGTTGGTCAAAAGTTACCATTTCATGGTCAGATTTGACCATACTTTGGTCACTTTAACCATAAAAGTGGTTAATAGTTTGACCATAGCTTGGGTCGGTTGACCATATCAATGTTTACAATTGACCATAGTCTTTTTAGAAAGTACCAGATCAGGACACTATTTCATATTATTTCATAAAGATTACTTAGGAAGGTAGGTAGGATGGTAGAAATGATTCTATTAGTTATATGAAATAGAGCCCAGAACTATTGGAAGACGGTTTCGATTTTTAAATCTTATTCCTAAAATGCGCAATTTGCGCAGTTTGGTTTTGTGCACTACATTTAAATTCGAAATTTGTACCGACAAAATTTGTCACATTTACGATGCTTAGGCATGTAGGAGGGCAGGGTTTTGGGGCTTACCTCAAATACATTTGAGGTTAGAAACAGCAATATGCAGTTGAAGTACATCATTATAGCCTTAATCTTAATAGATCTTCCGAAGTCAAACTTGTAGTACCAATGATTGGCTTCCGGAAAATACGGGAAAAATGATTAACCAGTTTGAATTTGGAAGAAATTTCAGTTGGGAATGTGACTAGTTGGATACTATTCGACTTGAAATGGAAGAATAACAGTTGAACCAGGTGCCCGTTGGATCTAAATGGGACTCTTACTTTCAGGGGGGTCGGAACATTTCTGCTCTACTGAGGCACCGACGTCTGCTCGATTCAGTGAAGTTTTTTGGCCAAGGAGGGTAGAATGCAACCCTCCGGCCCGTACGGCCATGGGAACCAACCGAAACCTGCTGGACTGTCTCATTTTCCAGAATGGAAAAATTTCCAGTGGTGTGGAAAATTTTCAACCGGGATTTTCTCCTAGGTACTAAAGCTGAGAAAAAAGATTGTGCAAGGAAAAAGACGTACCATGTTAGCAGTTTCGGGAACACAAGCTGTTTTACCAACCCTAAAACCCTTTATATGTCAGCTATTAAGACTGGACATATAAATCATATCTTTGCATTTTATTCGTTGGAAGAAAAATACTTACAGAGTTTTTCTTGGCAAACTTCCTCTTGTGAGCTGCCACAGTATTGTGAGTGAGAAATAGGTTCTTTTGTGGTGCTACTTAGGACGGTCGGTCCTTCTTGTGGGACTGAGGTAATGCCCTTGGTTTGGCGGTTGGTGGTGATGTACGTGGTATGGTAGGTTGACGATGTCATTTCTCCTCCAGGGGTAGAGGTGATATCTGTAGTTTGGGTTGTTGATAATGTTGTCGTTTCTTCTGGCGATGTCGATGGCATGACGGTAGTATGGATCGTCGAAGTTGTGGTTGTATCGGTAGCTGTTGTCGTGTCCATTTTCCATTCCTCACATATGTATCCGAGGAGGTCAAGACAAGGTCCAGAAACCCATTTGTCTCCGCGTCCATCTTTTATATAAAAACAACCGCTCATTTCATCAAATGCCTTCGGTGAAAAATTTTCGTAGGTTATCTCAGCATATCCATCTCCCCAAGTGGCTTCTTCTTCTGTAAGACCACTCAGTCCAATCCACATATCTTCCTTCGGGAGATTGTCCTTTATTACGTTCCATTCGTCTGATGTCTCAATGTACACAAGATGAGCTTGTACACCTTGGCAACTAGCCATGGCGTCCTCAAATGTTTTCAGTGTATCACTTTCGAAATGGTAACATGACTCACCTAACTCTTGGAATGAACTTCCACAACTTTGAGCTAAAGAGAAAAAAATTAAAATTAAATAACAATTAACAAAGTTAAAAACTCTTCCTAAGTTAGACTAGTTGTGTTAATTGTATCACTGAAAATCTTCTTGATGAAAATGAAAAAGGTAGTTCGGTAATTTTTTGCCGAATGGAATTTTGGGGCAGAGCGTGGGATAGTCAAATCGAGCTCATCACATATAGTGTATCGTGATCCTTTGTTCGTGCAGTACGTCCATACAATTTTAATCATAGGCTATATCTAGTAGGTGTTTAGGACAACCAAACGCAATACAGGGGTCTCAACCCTAATTTGCGGAACATTAAAATACATATTCTTTCACTGCATCCAAAAGGGCAATTTCATATAGTCCACAAACAAAAGCACTCTCTCCTTATAATTATGGATCGATTAATAAGGAATGGTTTCACGAAATTTTCAAGTTATGTTTTGGAGCACATATTGTAGGTGCGGAAGCATTTTGTTTATCCTGACGATTGCAGGATGTGCATGTGTATAGCTCCTACATTGAATCACCGAACTCCCTCACAGGTAACTCTTCAAATACCCTCTTGAGTCCCTGCCTTGCTCAACTACACAATTTGATGATGGGCGGACTTAATATCCCAGGCGTAGACATTTAATACACCCTCAGGACTCTACGTCACAGAAGCATGCGGACGGTTTAGTCTATAATTAAGTCAAATGAAGATTAACTGACCAGTTTCCAGCCAATTGGTTCAAGTCGAGCCTTCCACGGCATTTTTTTCCAGTTGTAACTCACAAAATTGTTTTCCTCACTCCATTGCCTATATTGATGCCCAAGCACAATGGCAGTAGCTAGGTTCCATTTTCAAGGCTTCCGTACGATCTGGTCAGGATTTGAACTCCCGACCGCCCCAACGCAAGTCGAATGCGCTAACCATTTGACCATCCAGCGGGTCGGAGCGACAGGGGGGGGGGGGAATAAGTTATGATCCCTCCCCAGTCGATTGTGTAATTGCTTGCAATCCTAGCAGAAGTGGGATGTTGGTGGAGTGAATTAATACACCTATGGAAGTGTGGTTGGAAATATGATAAACTTCACTAATTAGACAAAAGAAAAGTGAGGCGTTTGAAAATCAAAATCGAAAAGAAAGCTAAAATTCAGCATGTCTCCATTAAAGTTGCGATCGAATGTGATGAAATTACATAAATTGGATCAAATTTGATAAATCGTATTATTTGTACAAGTTTAAATATTTCCACATCACATAACCAAATCTGAAGTTTAGTGCCCATTCCATATTTGGGTTTTTTACTGCATTAAATGCATTGTTAATGTGATAAATGCTTGACGTTCTTGTATATACATAGCAAAATATGATTCGGGTTCGATTCCTAGGTCGATTCATACCAAAGACTCTAAAAGTGGAGCCTACTGATGCTCCGCATAGGCAATGGAGCAGGAAAAACCAGCCACAACTGGACCGTGGCCGACTCGACTTGAACCAATAGGTTTGGAAACTGGGCAGTAAAACTAACTAATCTATACTACGTAATATAAAAGTGCAATCACGAAGAATATACGACACCAACAAAAATGACATCTTATGAGTAAGTTTACAATCATCTTTAAAACCGTACAAGTGGCTACGTGTTACGTCTATATACAGATATAGCGGAATCAAAACTGTAAAATCACAAGAGTGAACTTAGTCACACTCTAATAGAGTAAAAAGAGTGAAATTAACTCTAGGAAGAGTGATAAATCACTCTTCCACGAGTGCCTGGAGTGATCACTCTTTTTAAGAATAATCAATGTAGGTACTGAATCAAGACTGAAACGTAACTCCATTTGCAGGTAATTTCACTCTTTCAGACCGAGTTTCACTCCTCTTGGAGTGAACTAGCTCCCCAATGGAGTGAATTAACACTTTTCATGCTATTAGAAAGTGACTAACTTCACTCTTTTGATTTAAGAGTAAACCTCAAATATACTGACCATGTAACCCATACATGGAGATACAAACGTTTAAATCCACGATTAAAAGTGCAGGAGTCAACTTTGGTTATCGTATAACAGGTGGTTGTGAGTTTGCTGTAGTGTAAGAAGCGTGTGCCTCTCACCCAGGAGGCCCGGCTTTGATTCCCAGACCAATCTGAAGCATAGGCCTACCGAAGCAGGGGCGTAGATCTGGTTTGTGGGATTGGGGGCGAAAATTTTCCAATAGCCAGATCTCAGATAGTGTTCGTGACGAGACTTGTCTATATGCAATCCTACCCCATGAAGAGAGCACACACCCGCTATATTCACCGTGAAACAAATACATACGCACTCACCTAGACAGGCATATACAACAAAAACGATGGCACAATAAATGCAGTAAGAGGCTCAAATTGGCGTTTCTATGAGCCCTAAAGTCATCTATAAGCCACAGTGTTACGTTTTGTTTCTTCCGCCTCTGGATGATTTTTTTTAATATGCCCGAATTATTGGGGTGCAAAACGATATGTTTGCTCCCCCGCTATTTTTATTGATGAGACCATGCCCCATGCCCCCATCCCCCAGGATCGACGCTCCTGTATCGAAGATTAAACCTACTGGCAATGTGGGTGAGGTTCCGGCATAAACAATTGAGTAGCATGAAGGCCCCCTACACGACCAATTTTTCGTCAATGAATTGAGGTCAAATTACAAGATAGATCGTGTATGGAGGACATTGACGGCGAATTAATTGAAACAATTTCATTGAAGAAACTATCGACGGATCAAAGTTCCTTTGAAATTTGTTGTTCACTGGTAAATTTTTTCTACCTCTTCTTCCTCTTTTTTACGATTTGGAGTATCTGCAAAGGTATAAACTAAATTTCGATAGATCCTTTCATTTCAAAGATTTTGATCAGAATGGAAGTTGACACTAACTTTGATTAAAAAAATTGATTGTCCGTGAATGAATGTCAATTAATGGACATTTATTAATTGACACCAATTAAGTTGACGAAAAAATTGATAGTAAATACGGATCAAGTTTATGACCTACAACAGACTGTGAAACAGGCCGCACGCGCCCGGGTAGAGTAGCACAAAAAGACGTTGAGGCTACGCAAAATTCCGACAAAACAAAAAAAAAAAACAAAACATAAGAACGAGCCATAAAGGTCTCCGAAGAAGAACGAGGTTTGAAAGGGCGACCTATGAGAAAATGCACCGCGCAAATTATAAGCACGTGAATAATTTTGAAGAAATGCCCATCCTGTCCGGTCCTTCTTAGTTACTGCAACTTACTAAGAATGATATCTCCAAAAGAAAGTGAAAGAAGTAAGGATCGAAAAACCTTTGGGACGTTACCTTGTGAATGTATAATCTGTAACAGAAAAAAGACAATAAACTTGTTTTCATCTAAATTCACAAAATTTGCCATCATTGAGAATATAACCTCCATGCGATGAAACAAAATTCTAAGCTGCATTGCGAGCACCAAGTAATCCAGTAGGAAATAGTTATTCTATTCTGTCCATCGAAGCATTGAACCGGTGGTGCAAGAATTTCATAAAGCGATGCGTTTCAAAATCCAGTTTCAATTCCGGACGACCTTCACCTTTTAAGGTAGTTGACACTAACACCCCGGCTCCCGACAAAAATTAATCCTCACGGTTTTAAAATCTAATTACTGCGTTTCTTTCAGACGTCGAAGATCTCTAGAGCCACCCGAATTATACTCGCATAATCACAAGTAATAAAATATCAGGTTTCACGGTGCACTTTTCTTGTAAAATTGTGTAGAATTGCAGAAGAAGCCAACTCAAGAGTATGGGAGGTACACATATTATCTATCTTGAGATCAAAACTGAATAAAACTTTGAAGACGGAGAATATGCACCGACTAGAGCCACATTGAGTAATAAAGTATTTGGTCAGGAAAATCAATAGGTTGTTAAGAAATGAATACTTACGCGACAAAATTTAGGCAATTTCGGGCAGTAATGGATCGAAGTGGCAATTAATTATCATTGATCGAGCTGAGGATCTTTGCTAACTTTGGGTCTGGAAAAAGTGTGAGTGGTTTAAAAATAGAAGCACATATTTGACTCATGAAACCCATAATTAAATGTTTATATAAACGGAAAAGCTTTGTATAGGTTAACAGACCTTTATGTGTAAAGTTCAGAAGTATAAGCTACATCCCAATTGTGCAACTCTCTGGGATTAATCCATACACGACAACCAGAAATTGGGAAAGAGAAGGCTACATCACCTAAATGTGCTATTCCGAACTACGGTATAACGCTAACACGCCAGCAGTGTTGTTCGCAATACTTGAATCATCATGCCGCGCTTCTACGGGTTATGCAAGTTCTTGTCATTTTTACAGAAAGGCTAAGCTTAGGGCGATATATTTTGCTTAGAAGCCCTTTACAGATATTTTTTTCTTAGAAGCCTTCGACACAAGCATGGAGCTACAACTGCCATGGCCTTCTTACCTTACTAAACTGTATCTCAAGTAAAACAAAATTAAAAACATGTATTAAAAAGCTTGAAAATTAATTCCAACAGCCCGACTTCAATCTTCATAAGACATTCTTGAGGCATGATATAAAATGTTGTGGGATATCCACTCAAAAAATTACAATGCTAAATTGCGAAATAATTTGTGATATCATTCTTGTACTACTCAAATCACAATCTTTGTAATTCTTTGTTTTTCTGAAAGTTGCGGCACCTCGTTTGAAGGTGTGATATCTCTCTCCCTCCTATGGGGTGATGTTATTTATTGAGCCTTCTCTCCGCAACTTGCCATGCAAGCAAACAGGAATTGGTCGAGGTCATAAAAACATTTGTAACGTTTAAAGGGAAGCAAAGACCAATTTGGTTTAATTGAATAAATTTCAACAATTAGTATCTCAGCTCAAGAATGTCCAATGAAGGTGAGAGTTACGCTCTTGGAATTCATTTTTCAAAGTGTTCATTTGTATTTCTGAATTGTTTTGAATTGAGGTACATTTTAACAGGTGCGATGCCACGATTTGAACGATATGGGGAAAAGCGCACCACGAGCCAGGCAGGGAAACAACCAATTGCCCCAAACCCGGAAAGTAAGGCAACATTTGCGAATGATTTTGCCCCCTCCGCAGCCTGGCAACTGTCATTGTTTACAATTCAAAAATATATATTAAAGGCCATGAAAAGTTTATTTTACCAGTTCAACTCCCATCTTCATAGGACGTTCCTGAGCTGAGATATAAAATGTTGAAGTTTATTCACTCCAACTAAAATATTACATTGCGCAATAATTTGTAATGTCAACCTTGTACTACTCAAATTACAATCTTTGTATTTCTTTGTTTTTCTCAATGTAACTGCACCTTGTACCAAGGTGTGATAGCACTGTGTCTCTTATGAGGTGTTGTAATTAATTATGCCCTCCTTGTGCAACATGCTATGCAAGCAAACAAGAAGTGTCCAAGGTCATAAAAACATTTTAAATTTTAAAAGAAAAAACAAAGCATGTTATGTGAGACGTACAAGAAGAAAGTCACAAATTATTGCACAATCGACCAATTTGTTTTAAGTAAATAAACTTCAACATTTTATATCTCAGCTCAGGAGTGTCACAGGAAGATGGGAGTTGGACTGTTCAATTTCATTTGTCATGCTCTTCAATATATATATATATTTATATATATATATATATATATATATATATATGTGTATATATATATATATATATATATATATATATATATATATATATATATATATATATATATATATATATATATATATAAAGTAAATATGTAAATAATTAGAAATAAATAGGAAACGATTGCTTTTCCCTGAGCATCGTATAAAGTGAAAAGAATAAATGAAATCAACCTCAGCGAAAAATTGACCACCTTCACTGGGACTCGAACCCAGACCTCCTGCTTTACGTGCAGGTGCCTTAACCAATTAGGCTATGAAGCCGGTCTTGGCTGCTCTCGTCACAGAAAGATGACAATCTATATATATATTTAATTTTTTTGACTTGAGGTAAACTTTAAGTAATCAAAACACTTCAGTACAGGACATTCTGAGTAATGTGAGCATCTGTACTCTTAAAACATTTTTAACTTGTTGTCAGTCAAAGAGCTGAGCCAATTACAAATTTCTCTGGACTACTACAAAAATTGTAGTTTTGGGTGAGATGCTCAAGTTCAAGTTCAAGTTCAAGAAATTTATATGGCGCATTATTTAAAATAATTATTCTAATGCGCCTTACAAGACACAGTGGAAAACAAAAGGCTAAGTTGGACTATCAGATACCATCAAAGGCACAGCTGAATAGGGGGGTTTTAACATATTGCAGCTAGTGTTAACACCAAGTGAACAAAATTTTGCAAATATCTGTCAAAAACTGGCTGAACATTTACAGTTGTTTGGACAAGAATTTTTAAGTTTTGGAAAAACATTTTCGTTTCCACAGTGCCTGCACATAAATACAGGCATACATATATGAATGCCGTTACCAAAATGTAGGGTCGCCATTTGATTTCATTTTCCCTGTTCATTTCAATGAAGTTTCCAACAACAACAACAAAAAAATCAAAAGAGTGTTCATGTCCTTATGATTCACACTCATGAAAAGCATTGCTGTCACTTAAAGTTGGTGTCCATAAACAATAAAAATCAGAGAAAGGGAAAAAGAAAAAATTCAAAGTACAAAAGTATATTTTGTTTCCAAGAAAACCAAAAAATATACATATTTGAAGTTAAAAGTTAAGATTGCAAGGCTTTCATAATATAACAAAACACTCTTCATTTTCTTGAAAATAATAAAAAAAAAAAACAATAGACAACTTGACTTTAATTAATGCCAAAATTTGCATAAGGTCACAGCTTTCCTTTTCTATTTAGAACTTATTTATGAGACAAATCAATACATATACCTGTTCATGTGTGCATAAGTGAGCATACTTTTTACTCAAGGCTGTCTCTAATAAACAGCCTCCTTTAATAAATTCCCACTTCCTTGTTAAGTTGAAAAGGCCAATTCCTAGGCCTTATGCTACACTTCTAAACGTAACCTTACAGTCAACATTGTGCAAAAACAAGTAATCTTTCTTTAATAGCAGTTTTATCAAGGTGATTGTTCTACTAACCATAGAGTAGATATTTTGAAACAACAAAATAATACATGGAGTGACAACACACAGGTACCTTGCACATTGCAAATAGGACTAAGTTAATTTACCTTAAAATATACCCTCTTAAAATACCCCTCCCCCATTTTTCAACAATGCAAAGCCTCTTTTTACCAAAAACAGTGTATCACTCTTTCTATGTACTGGTCTCAGAAAATGGGGGCTGAAACTTCACACACACTGCAGCATATACTACTGTTTGATTCTGTTACACTGCACACAACTTAAAGAAAATTAAATATATACATTCAACCTGAGAAGGAATATCCAACAAATATCAAATAAAAACTTACCCTATAATCTTAAAAATCAATCATTAAATATTGTGTAACTTTCACCCAGTCTCAGAGTAACTGTTCAATTGGTTGGAACTGGGCCATAAAACTCTACAGTATCTAACCTAACCTAATCTCAAAGTAACTGTCATTAAAAATCCTTGGATTCTTTTCACAGGTTATAATAATAACTTACATTTCCTATAAAACTGTTGTGCTCAGGTGTATATAGCCAGGACTTTGTCATGGGGAAGAGTTTGGTGGGTGTGATTCGGGAGTAAGGGGTGTATTAAAGGGGAGCATGTTTTCCCCTTCCCTTCAGAGGAAAACCAGATTTTTTTGTTTTGTAGTCTCCAGATGCAACTTGCATGCACTGATCACCTTGTTTGCCATTCTTTCTGACCCCCCCCCAGCTACATCTCTGGTCGTACTCTCATAACAGAAGGGTTGGACATCCCAGCACTGGCAGGCATGTAGTCAAATCAGATGGTAAGTCTTGCCATCAATAATAAGATGACCAAAGTAAAATGTATTAAGGCCTCATTATTAAAAGGGATGGTCTAAACAGACTGGCAATGAAATGTGATGGTAAAAGAAGACAAAAAAAAAAACAAACAAACAAACAAATAACAAACTGGTAAAAAGTACATTAACATAGGCACAAATCAGATACACACAACAAAATACATCAGCTGAAGACATCATTTTTATGTCTACATTCCAGTGACGGAGCCACAGGGAGGATTTTGGGGGTAAGAACCCCCCATGACCCAAACTTGCCATGCAAAAAACACACAAAATAGCAGTTTTTCCTCTCTATTCTTGGACTTTTCCCTCATATTGTGCCCCCAACCCAACCCTCCCCACGGAACAATCCTGGCTATGCACCTGTTACATTCTATATAGGGATTGACGACCAGGGGGCTTTGGTCCCAACCTAGATCAATGAGACATGATGACAAGAACTGCCCTTTGAAACATTGCTTGATAATTTTATGCAACTTCTTCCTTCTATGCCAAAACTTATCAAGAATATTTTTCAACAGTAATTAGGTGCTCATTGGAGCATTTGCCAATAGCCCTAAAAAGTGACATTCAATAGCATTTTTTTCTTAGATCAAACAGAAAAGTGATCACACCGTTTGAAATGCACAAATGTTATTGCAGTCAACATTCAGTACAAAACACCTGTAGAGTCTGCTCACTGCGGAAGCCCTCAAGTAAGTTAGATGAGATTTAACAGCACACCAACATGAATATTTTAAGAAGTGTCAGTCAACTTGATACACAAATTTATTTTCAAGTAGGCTTCAAGTTTGTTTTCCATTTAGTTCCCTCTTGCGACCAGTGGGAAATACCGTTGGCATGTTCCACAACCTTTAACCCACAGGGGCCGCAAGTCCTCAAACACTGCAATGTGATAACATAGAGCAGTCCAATAAATAAAACCTTTGTTCATAATCCCTATACTATCCAGTGACCTCTTGCTTTGGAAAAACGAAATTGAAAATGCTTGACCATCATGGTTGTCACCACACCAGGCAGTGCTATCAAGCTCTCAGAATCTTCACCCTGTACCAGCCATCAATATCAGCATCACCACCTGGCACAAATTTCTTACCCTCACTTAATAAAATTCCTAGATTTCTTTACAACTAAGTGATGATTCCTCACTTTTTATGAGCACTCTCCAATCTGCAAAAATTTTTCAAAGGAGGTGGGACAGTGACTCCCCTTAGACCGCTCCCTCAGGACAATGACCACATTACCCAGCTTTCAAAATGGTCTAGTGACAACCCCATTGACCATCAACTACCCTGTCCCCATCACACATGAATACTATACTCTTATTAGAGTTTCAAGACAGAGGAAGTTGAGGGGGATTTGCCCCCCACTTTCCAGAAAAAGGGTGAAATTCCCCCCCCCCTTCCATTTCCATAAAAATAAATAAATAATTAAAAATGTCCATAAATCCCCCCATTTCATTTCCCAAAAATAAAAAAATTGTGGGTACCTTGGTTTCTCATTCAAGAAGATGGCACCTTTGCAGCGATGTTTGAACTTACATAAATATATAGTCTTTTAAAGCATTCAGATTGCACCTTATATAGGGGCCTTGAAGCAAGTTTCTGCCCAACCCACCTGTCCCTTTGGTCAGGGGCACCATCAGTCTGGACTTGGGGTTTGGCAGTAATAAATCCCTCCAATTTTTGAGTCTCTAGCAAAATCTGTCCAAGTTACCCCTGAAAGACTTACATGAAATATGAGGCCAAAACTTTGCCAGTTGAAGGGAAAGTATGTTCATGCACATTACATATATACAACTCCTTCCAAAAGAATGCTATGCAAAATAAATATATCTTGAATATCTTGACATGCAGAAATTATAATGACCATTTACTGCAATAATTAGGCCATAGCTTGTGGCCAATACTGTATTTTGTCATGCCAACTGCACGGGAATAAAATGAAAGTTAATTTATTTGCAATTCTGTTTCTCAAACCCAAATTATTAAACATTTCCAACAAAAGTCAGAGTCCCTTGCACTTTGCACCCAAAGCAAAATGGTATCTACTCCCAGATCAAAGGGGTGGGGGCACAACAGGTGCTCTTTTTTCACAACACACAACAACACAAGTTTGAAATGAAGTTTTAGACCAAAATACAAAAATTTTGAGCCTAAAAGAAGGTTTGTCTCAGGTGTCTTCAGCCTGTGTAGAACATGATGTAGGCCTATATATAAACCATTATGCAATGGCCAGCTAGATTTGGAGCAGATGTAAAATACATTACCATTGGATGTCAAAAATGATGACCCTAAACCTTGCCCAATCCCAATGAATTTACTATCATAGTGCAGAAGACACTGTAATCTTTCTAATCTAATAAGGAGGAAATGCTTTTGAACTCGTTTAAGTAACACAAAGCCTTGATGAATAAACAGTTGCTGTAAGCCTTCTGTCAATGACAGTTTACTGTGCAATTGTAACGGGTTATTTTCAGGAAAGAATTTTACTACCTTACTTCTTTCAAGGGAAAATGAAGTTCCTAATCCTAAACAGGATTACTTCCAGTTCAGATAAACATATCCAACAGTAGAAAGGGTTAATTGTTACGTAGGCAAGGAGAGAAAACTGATTGGTGTAAAAACGGCTGAGAACAATTAAGGGAGAGGAAAAATGGCTTTCACAGTAAAGGATAGGACTCTCTCTGTGGTCTTTTGGGAGAGTTGGCGGTGCTGCACAAAAGAAGCGCTGGGGAATTGTAATGCCTTATAGTGAGGACATTTGTGATTAAAGTTTGGATTGACAGGGTATTAAAGCCGCTCATTGAGTTGGTCCATGAAATTCCACAAATTTTTCCAAGCCTGTTAAGTTTTCTTCACATTCCCATGACAAATGGTCAATCTTAGACAATCCCCATATCCTTCATACAAATAACTGTTTTATGATTGAGTACTTAATGGTTTAATTGGGTTTTCAAAAATTTGTGACCAAAAACTTTTTCAAATTGTGCACAAAACTGTTACAAGTCAGGACATTACCAAATTCAAAATTTTAGCTTTTCCCATAACTGTTAGATACGTAACTTGACTTATTTTGCTATCTTTAAGCATTGTCATGTTGTAGTGACCCTTTTACATTCTCATATAGTTATCGATATCAACTCAATGGGCCGGCCCCTTTATTCATAAAATCATGGTGATAACATGTGTGTGGGTTGTTGATAATGGTGACACCATGTGTAAAAGCAGTGTAACATGACATATATGCCTAAGTCGTTTATTGTGAGATCTTGTGTGTATGAAGTTTATATTGGAAGTTTTGGCACCATGCGTACAAAACATTTTGGTGACAAATTGTGTGTGTGTGTGAGTGTGTGTGTGTGTAAACTTGTATTCAATAGCAACCGAGCACCTTCAGTGGCTAGTACTGGGAAAATAAAGTGTAGTTAGGACATACATGTGACTTCCCAATTGATGTGTATAGATCCCTCTTAAGGATTGCAACACAATGCATGTATTCATTTTCCATTCTCATAGTTACAAGAGCACATACTGTAAGAAGCTATGGTGAGACCATGGGTACTATAAGAAGCTATGATGAGACCATGGGTACTGTAAGAAGCTACAGTGAGACCATAGGTACTGTGAAAAGCTATGGTGATACCATATGTATCAGTCGTATATGCCTCCTCATGTTCCTTTCCACTGCAAACGCTTTGTCACAAAGTCTACACATATAAGGAGTGTGCCCCTTGTGTATATTTTGATGGTCACGGAACTCTTTCTCACAATCAAAAATCCGTCCACAATCATTGCAGTTGAAGCTTTTGTCTTTTTCATGTTTTAATTGGTGGAGACGTGTATTGTTCTTGCATCTAAAAGTTCTTTTGCAATACTTACATTTAAATGGTTTCTTTCCTAAATGAATATTCATGTGACACCAAAGACGATACTTTGACGACATGACTCTGTCACAGACATGACACTGGAATGTTACACTATCAGGGTGTATTTTTTTGTGTCTATTATAGGAACCTCGTGTCATAAAGACTTCAGGGCAGACTATGCATTTGAACACTCCATGGCCAGTCTGAAGATTGTCCTCACCACTTATTTCTGAAGTACCATTCAACTTGTTCTCGTGAAACTGAATGTCATCACTATGGATAGACTCATGAGCTCTTTTGTCTGAAAACATTGCAAATTTCTGGTCACAAAATCGGCATTTATATTTTTGGCTACGGGTGTGTAACTTCTCGTGTCTCACGCGGTCATATTTTCTTGAAAAGCTCTTACCACAAGTTCTGCAAAAAAAATCGTCAGCTGTCAACCTTTTTTTTCTACCTTTCCTATGGATATTGTTGTCATTATTCTTTACCAGACCTGCTCCTTCACTTGAACTTTGACCTCTCCTGGGTGGTACATCACTTTTGACCTTTGACCTTGCATATCTTCCGCTGCCAATAAACTGGTCCTTTCTGGCATTCTCAGGGTTGGACCACTCTTTGACACTCTTTTCTTGGTCTTCTCTGACACGGCAGGAAGCTTTGTAGGGAGAAAATGAAGCATACCAAACACAATTTTACTTCAACACCTTTTACTGTAAATATGCCAAAATGTTCCCACAAAAAGGATGGGATGCCCACTATCCTTTGAAAATCTTTTTTAAAATCTGGTGTCTGATAGGCAATCCGGTGCCAGATATAAAATACTTTCTGATGTAGAACTTGTGTTAAAATGTCTTACACATTTAGTACGTTCTCTCTAATGTATGTCAAGTTTCTTAGTCAAAGCCCTCCTCAGTGATTCTCCTTAGTCCCATGTGAAGTTGAGTCGTGAACAAACAGTTTGTCGCAATCATTCTTTTAAGACTCCATGCATTTATTTCCCTCAAACTGTTTATCCTTCATATTCTCAATGGCTCACTACTTGTTCACTTGTGCAGACAGTTCAGATACTTTCATTCTGAAGCTGTTCATCTTTAATAAACGTTGCGATCATAACTTGTAATATTTAAGTTTAGCAGAAGGTTGCCCTAGAACCCAAGCGACAATTGCAACAACCAGAATTCAAAAATGCATTGTGGTTTCGATGATGCAAATATCCAAATACTAGAGCACCATCGGTGCTGATGGCTCAAACCTATTGAATAAGTGCCATGAGAAGAAACTCCCCTTAGCTCATTTGAAAAATCTGAAGTAAGCAAGCAGAGAGAAAGATAACTCCTTAGAGCTATCACTGCCTTTGTGTTCGGTGTCATAGAAGAATACAATCACAATGCCTCTGTTGGGCTGGTCACTGGACATTTCGTGAGTAGCTTCACGGATCAATGCACACACAATACTCCATTGAGATTGACTTAATCCATCTTTCCTGCCAGGTGACTGCTACAGCAGGTAACAAATTTGAAAAGTAGCTAAGGGGCTTTTCCTAGCATGCACAGTGATGACTTCAAGTGCCAAGAAGATCACTCCCCATGCAATGGGTACAGGGACTGTACTTGCCATACATGGCTATTCCTTGAAAAGATGTTCCCACAATTTAGAATGTTCTATTTTCTCCCAGGAAAAATGACGAGGAACTTAATACTTTTTAGAATGATTACTTTTCTTTTAGGGGTAGCCTTAAAGTGAGAGGCCTCTGTTGCCTTGCTTTCTATTTTTACAGAAATCAGAAAGTCTAGTTATCAAGGAAGAAAGCTAGTTTAATGAGCTATGATAACACAATTAGTAAGCTAGAGCTTCTTCTCTGAGGACAGGAAAAAAAATTGACCCCCTTCATCCTCACCTCAAGCAAGTTTAGATTAGAAACAGTGTAAGGTGACTCTACCCTTAATTAATCCTCCTGAAGTTGGGTATGTTTACAAAGCCCCTGCATGCACTCACAATACAACTACTGCTCTCATCAAACAAGATCTGTTTACACTATTCAACCTCACATGATTGACAATCTTTCACCCAGACAGTTTTAAAGGGAGTTCAGTTCAATGGGAAGCACTGAATTTGTGAGACTGGTAGAAATAGAGGGGTAACACAAAATTGGTCAGAGAGGTCTCAAAATTATTATTTATCCAAACACAGACAAAAAATTTGTAATCAGCACATGCCAGCCACCCATCTGAACAATTTTGAGAACAAGTTTGCATCTAAGACAAAATAGCCTTCTAAATATTTACACCCATGACCTCAATGACCTCCAATGACCTCAGATACACAAGAAAAGTACAAGATTCAACAACCACTCCCTGAGGAATATTTTGGCCAACTTTCAAGGACATCAGACCCTATTTGCGGGAGAAGTGACACTCACAAAAATATTCACAAAACAGCCACTAATGACCCCTAGATGACCTTTGACCTCAACTTTTTGAACACGACACACAGCCCTGAGTCCAATGACTGATGTGTCCAAGTTTCGTTACAATTTGTGGACAAATGTGCCCCTGAGAGCATTAACGGCAATTGTGAACAGACATGATAGATAGACGGATAGACAGAGTGACAGTGGAAGATCACAATAGCTCAAACAGCTCTTTGAGCTGGTTTGAGCTAATAAATGCCACATTTAACCCCTGGTAATCAACATGACCTTTGACCTCCACCAACCAGAATGCAAAAATGCATTGAGGTTACAATGGTGTGTAAATGTTCTATTTTGAATATTGCCATCATGTACCATACCTTCTTACTCAAATGTTATGCTAGCATGTTCAAAAATAAGTTTGTTATCCCAGATGACCTTTGCCCTCCACCAACTAAGATAGGGACCATCTCCTCACCATAATGTATATACACATTTGGAATCTATTTAAGTTTCCTGCCTTGAGATCAGATGTGTTACCAAGATTTTCACATTTTGATCTCCAGCGAACCTAGATGACCTGTGACATCCATAAAAAGCAATAGGGGACAATAGATAGATAGACAGACAAACAGCAGACAGAAAGATAGACTGACAGAGTGAATGTGGGTTACAATACCTGAAACAGCTCTTCCAGGTGGTGTGAGCTAACAATAGCAACCATCTTCTGACCATAATGCATTCACATACCAAATATGAGATCTATTCATGTTTCCTACCATACCATATTCTGTTAACAAGGTTTTTAGCATTTGACCCCTGGATAACCCCAGATGAACTTTGACCTCCACCTAAGGCTATAGCGACCATCCTCGCACTATTACATATCCACATACTAAATATGTAATCTATCTAAGTTTCTTATCTTGAGATACTATGTTTACAAGGTTTTCAGTGTTTGGCACCCATGACCTCAGATGACCTTTGACCTCCATCAAAAACAACCGGGTTCTTCCTCTTACTGGGGGATCTATGTCCTAAGTTTGAACACTGTCAGATGGTCCTATCTTGAGATATAGTGTTTACAAGCAAGGACTCACACACATACATAAACAGCATGTCATAATGACTGCAGGGATTCTCTAATCATCAAAACCAACAAAACCCTTACCTCTTCTGGATGGTAAGATCCTTCTATTGACTAATCTTGGATGTCTTTTTCTGGTTTGCATAGCACCCTTAGCCATCCTTGATGTAGATGCTTCAGGAATGCCTTCAGCCTCAGTACCTGTCACATCTAAACAATCAGTGAAAATAGGATGAAATAACAAAAGGAGCTCTGATATTGGAAGTTAGTGATGTCCAATTCAATTGTCAAAGATCATTCCAAACACCTGGGGCAGATCTAGGAATTTTTTGAGGGTTCCCTAGGTTCACACATAAGTTAGGGTGACTGCACAGAGTGCTGGGTGAGGTTTAAAGTGAAGGTAACATCCTAGGAAAAAGATATGGTTCACAAAGGTATGTGCATTTTAAGTGCTAGTTTAATAAGCTACAATTTTTGAGACAAAACTGTTGAAACACCTTCTGCTATTCTGCCATTATGTGATGAATAATGATATGTGCAATGTTGGAGTCCCTCCTCACTCTCCTTGCAGAATTACAGTCCTCCTCTGTACAATGTTGCCTCCCAGCAACAACGGGTGCGTATGGAATGGACCTTACCATCCCCTACACTGCACAGGGAAGTGGGCATGAAGGCAGTGATTCTACGAGTTTTGTCCAAGATGTCTGAATTTAATAGCCTCAAATTTCAAATAAAGATGAAACATTTCATAAATGCTTGCTAGATGCAAACGACTGGGACCCTGGGAAAATACATGCAACGTTATTTCCCAACTGTTTAGAACACTACATAACATTAGAGTAATTATGAGGTGGAGTTTTGCTTGCCCAACCAGGATTATGAGTAGCCTACCACTATTATTAAGTGCATTGATGCATTTAGTCATTGCCTTCACAAGAAGACTTAACAGGGGGCACTTTTTCAATATGTTTTGAAACGACACGGGGTCTGTTGCACCTTCGATATATAAATAGATTAAACGAAGTAAAAGTTGGAGGAAAATAGGCTAAAACAGGCAAGTTTGTGGAAATAATGGACTTTAAAAAGGAGTAAGGGTGATTGTTGATTGTTAAAAGCATTGCTTTCAATGTAAAATCATTTTTCTCTATACCTGAGAACATTTTGGGGAGTGAAAAAATGTTATAGTTGAATACCTTCTCAAGTTGACTCTTTCTCCCTCATACTTAACATTAAAACAACTGTGTTGGCTAAATTAAATTGTCTTTTGTAGTTTATAATACTGTTTTTCTTGGAAAAATGATTTTTTTTTTATATATTCTATCAATACGTAGCAGTAATTGCAGTCTTTTGCATGTTTTTGGAGAAGAAAAACCATGCCTTTATGCACATAAATTTTGCAAGATAATATACAAGGAAACAAATTACCAGCTCTTTCAACATAGAGTAAATATGGCACCTCCATTTCAAAGGCTCTGAATATAACTTAATACAATATGACGGCATTAATGACACATATATTGCTCTAATTATTGATTACCAAAATTATTCCTTCCTATGTCTGTGAATTTTCAATGCCCAAGAGCTGATTTTTTATTTTGTGGTTCTCAACACTCTATGAATACACCAAAAATAGACTGCTAATTCTCAGGCAATCTTTGACAAAACTGTTGGAACATCTTCCGCCATTCTGCCAATGTCATGTATAATGATGCGTGCCATTTAGAGATCCCTTCTTCCTGTTTACAAGTACAGTCCCCCTCCCCCCCCAAGCCCCCTGTACAATGTGTGTGTGTGTCCCAACAAGACTGGTGAATCTGAATTGATCTTACTATCCCCAACACTGCCCAGGGGATCAGGGATTAAGGGGGTGTTTCAATGAGTTTTGTCCAAGATTGCAGTTGGGTAATTCTTTGCCTCATGAAATGGTACAGCACAGAATGGGATACACAAACCGAGCTCAGCCCATAATGTACAGCTTTCCCTTGCCTTCATCTGTACATGCATACAACACTTTTGAATTGTCTAGCCAACTTGTGTCAATATAAGATTGTACTGCAGATTAAAAGGGGAATTTTTACACCAAAAAGACAATTTAGGCACCATCCACTGCACAAAACAAACTTGAGATCCCTCCCTATGTTAAGAGAGGAATAAGAAACGATAATCAAATTTTGAAATATGTGTTGAAGCTGCACGATTTATCCTGACAATTTGGAGGATATGCCAATGTGCACAGCCACCACAATGAATAACCAAACTTGCTTATTACCAAAATATGGTCCCCATTTTGTGTCCCCCTCAGTAGGTGAAGAGTTTAGTCTTGCAGATTTTGAGGAGTGGGTAATGTATACCTGCTGCACCCCCTTGGATCTGCCTTTTGAGGAGTGGGTAATGTTTACCCACCGCACCCCTTGGATCCGCCTTTTGAGGAGTGGGTACTGTGTACACATGGCACTCCCTTGGATCTGCCTTCTGAGGAGTGGGTAAAGTGTACCCATGGCACCCTATTGGATCCGCCTTTTGAGGAATGGGTAATGCTTACCCACGGCACCCCCTTGGATCTGCCTTTTGAGGAGTGGGTAATGTGTACCCACGGCACCCCCTTGGATCCCCCTTTTGAGGAGTGGATCATGTGTACCCATGGCGCCCCCTTGGAGTCCACCACAGAACACAGACCGTGACATTGATTTCCAACCCACACCCGAACTTTAAAGGGATTATGTGGTCACCCTGATAAGAATGGCTGCATGCAGTTATCTATTTCATGATGGCTCTTGAGAACCATGTGGCATTATTTTTCTCACTGAGGTGTGAGGAGGTGTGAGGTGTGAATTTACCAGGAGTTCAACTCCTTGATATGCAATATCCCAAGTTCTGAAATATCATGACAGATTATTCCACAAAATAAGAAGACACACGTGTGAAAAAGGTTGACAAGAGGTAAGATGGCAAGAATTTGAAACCAATTGTTTGCCTTTAAATTTCTTACCTGATGTTTCATCATTTTCTGCATTGTCATCATTTTGTTGCATCTCTGTCATCTCCATCTGACCCTCATTATCTGCTTCTCCTCCTTGGGTTGTCTGTTCAATATCTCTTGTGTGTGATGCAATAATACTATCTGTTGAAAACATATAAACACCGCTGAAGTTTGTAAAAGCAAACACTTAATGGAGAAGTCATGAATTTGCTTTGGTGAACCATAGGTTGCTTAGTTAGATGAGGTGGTTCATGCTGAGATGGCCATGCCTTTTTTTTTTCTTGTTGTGGCTCACTATTTAACCATATGATGTATATTAAACATGGACTTATTGCACACTTATCACTTATAGGACACACCCTCTCACCCCAGGCACTGTTCTTCACTGTCCACTAGGAGCCTCAAACATTTTTGCACATTGGTACTTCAATTCATTATGCAACTGACTTAAAATTTCATACACTTTGATGCATGCTCCCTGTAGAATATGATACATCTATGCTGCTTTGCTTTGATAAAAGAACTTTAACACACCCTTTATCAACAGATGAACATGACATACATTTAATTCACCTCTGTCCAAGGGTCAGTGGATGCCTCTTACAATTGATAAGAGAATTAATTTAGTAGGAAAATTGTCAAGGAATCCTAAATTTTTTAAATAAAATTTGTACAATGCTACTTATGGCACTTGACTCACAACTTCAAATCTGTGATAAAAAATTTTAGCATCTAGAAGTTTTCTTTTGTCACAGAAGAAGAAAGCTGGACATATAGAATTAATGGTGGGGCATAAAATGTACAACTATCTTGGCATAAAATGCAAATGCTCTGCATTGCATGTCAGCTTAGAGTAATGCTACTGTACTGTACTGTGACTTAATGTCCTCATTCAGGACCATTCCATTTACTAAGGTTCTTATGTATGTGTACTTATGCATATTCATGAAAGGTGGCACGCCCAAGTGTAGCATTTAGCCATGGAATGTTAGCAGTCTGCCAACAACAGTGTGGTGTTTTTGTTACACCTTACGCCAGGTTTATGCTGTTGTTAAAAGTATGTGCTTTGTGACTTTTGTACTTGGTAAATTACCTGTAGTCAGGGGCTGAAAGAGAAACAGAGTTGGAAAAGCTAGATACGCCTTGGGAGTGATGGGTTGTGTCCTCTAAGGTGTGGTTGTACCACTGTAAATTCAAGTTATGGACTTGTCGGGAAGTGCTGTATCGTTTTGTTCAATGAAAGTGCTGCTGGGTGGCTACTTTCAAAGGACAAAAGTAACTAAAGAAGTTAACTGTGGAGTAGGCAAAAATACCTGACGACAGTAATTATTTTGTAATGTAATTTACACTTCCAACACTGAAATTTGTCTTACGTTATTAACTAGAAAGGTACTGAGAGAGAAACTTCATTAAATATATGGAAATTGTTGATTGCATAGATGGCAAAAGAAGAGTGGCAAGATTCAAGATCCGAGTTAAAGAAACCAATCGAAACAGCGATTTAGATTCCGAGCTTCAGAGCCTTAAGTTCATGGTCAGACCAGACAAGATTATCTAACAAATACTTTATGCTTGGTTTAGCAGGTGAGGTGTGAAGCCATGCCTCTGAGGTATCAGATTTCAATGACTAAAATATAAAACAAAAGTCAGTTGAAAAGGTACAAGTGCCTTGCAACCAAATGTGCATTTGACAAAGAAAGATAACTTCCTTGCCAGACAAAGAGTTTTTGCCCTAAAATTTGCAAAATAAAAGCATGTAGCACTTATCAACTATTCATAACTTTTCACACACAAAAATAAATTAATATCCCCCCACCACAACTTAAAGAACATTCTTTCAAACATTTAAGGACATGGATCACAGATCATCAAGAAAAATTCTGTTGTTTCAAAGATTTGAAATTACCAGCTAGTGCGACATTTATTGACTTTAAATTTCTTACTTGATGTTTTATCATTTTCTGCATTGTCATCATCTTGTTTAGTCTCTGCCATCTTGGTGTGATCATCACTTCCACCTTCTCCTCCTTGGGTTGTCTCTGCAGTCTTTCTTGTGTGTGATGCAACACTACCTGTTTAAAATATATATGAAAAAGTTGAAATCTGTTAAATCAATTTACACAAAAGTAGTTTATTTGTAATGCTTCATCTTTTGCTGCACTGGACTGAATCCGTGTTTTCCGCTGTTACCCAGGTGGGTTGGGGGGGGGGTTAGTCGGGGGTGGGGTGTGGTGTTTTCTTTCGTCACCCTCTTTTAGGTTTCTCCGAGGGTTGGTTTGTTTTTTTTCTATGGTTCATCTTGTTGATATTTTGTTACTGCTTTTGTACGTTGCCTTGGTTTTTTTATTTGTTATGCTAGGGAGTCCATATTCCAAGCCCAACAGGGTTTTTCATGTACTTCCCTTCACGTCATCCATATATGCCTCTATTAAGTTGCATCTAATGTTTGTAATTATTTTCTTGTTATGTATGAAGTGATAAATCAAATAAATGAAACGAATGAATGAAACGAATGAATGTTTGAATAAAGCATAGGGGAAAAAACATGGACATTAATCCATAAGACAAATTGGAAATTGGGAGAATAATTTTTAAATTTTGGCAAATAAGTGTGGATTTTTTATTTTTTTTGTGGATATTTGTCTAGCTTCTTGTGAACATACAGTTTTTAAAACCAGTGGGAGTAAAGGTGGAAAGGCTCAATAGTCCCTAGATACACCACTTTGCTTTCACCCCTTCACTACGCATGGTTTTGCTGTGAAACCATAGCACTCAGCTGCCTCCTGGCATAGCTCATTAAACCTATGGTATGCAATTGCCTTTTGGACATGGAATAGGCTTGAAGAGGAGATATTTAATACACATTCATCCCCTTGGGGCATAGCGAGCACAAATCTGGTGACATCCATACAAAAACAAAGGATTTCCGGTACATGCATACTGTGTATACTTAACATAATACATACTAATACATAGCTCAGTATGGTTGGATGGACCCCCTTCCATAGCAAAAGGGTTAAAGAAGTCACCTAACTGATAAGAATGTTAAAATTGCTCTTCATGATAAATGTATACCAACAATAATCCTTTACCTTTTCTAGATCTTACAACTCTCCTATTGATTATTCTTGGAGGTCTTTTCCTGATCTGCCTAATGACCTCAGCTGTCTCCGGGTTAGATGTTTCAGCTCTAATGTCTTCAGCCTCAGTACTTGCCACAGCTAAGTAACCATTGAAGTAAGATAAAAAAAAAGACAGCATGAGGATTGGAAGTGATGTCCAACTCAATTGTTTTTCAAATCTTTTTAAACACTCAACTTTCATTCCCATCCCACACCCCAACTTGAAGGTAAAATGTGGTCATTGTAATTTGAAATATTGTAGTTGTCTAACCGATTTCATGATTGGCTCTTGAGAACCACCTGAATGTTTTTTTTCAGTGAGTTGTAGGGGTAACTCTTTGGTATGCAATATCCCAGGTTGTAAAATACCACGGAAGATAACTTCTGAAAAATGAGATGATACTTTGTAAGTTTTAGCTGATGTTATAAAAATCAAGGATTACTGCCATTTATGCAGGCCATTTGACATATCTTTTGCATAGGATATCACAGGAGTTACTGTGCCCTCCATTCCCCCCCATCCCGTTGTCTGGGGGTTGTAGCATATGTCTAAGGTACTATTTCCTACCTGTCATAAAAGGCGATTAAAGGGAAGGGTTAGCACCATATTTGAATTGTATTTAAAAAATAGAACTTAAACTTGAACTGTGTTTGAGACTTTACTTCAGCATTATCTATATTACACTGTATACAGTAAGACTAGTGTTTGGTCTCATGGTAGAGCATTCACCTCCCACTGGGAAGGCCGGAGTTGGATTCCCAGGTCGAGTAATACAAAAGACTCTCAAAATGGAACCTACTGCCCTTGTGCATGATGCTCCGCATAAGCAATGGGGTAGGGAAAACAAGCCAGTGAGCCACAACTGGAAAATAGGCTGTGGCCGGCTCAACTTGAAACAATGGGTTGGAAACTGGGCCGTAAAACTCCATCTAACTAACTAACTTGACATTGTATAATGCATTCATGCTGGTGTGTCATTAATTCTCATCTAACGAAATAACTATCTCCACTGGAGGGAAGCGTGTATCATTGCAAGTTACTTTAAGCCACAAGTACAAACAGTCAAGGTTGGGTATATGCATAGTTCTCTGTGCATGTGTGCAAAACTCTACCTCATTCATGTAGTGTGCTTCATTTTGTTACGGGATGAAGGGCTGAATCACATATTAAGATGAGTGTTAACTACACATCAACCTGCACATGTTCCATAGTGTCAACTAGATAAAGAGGAAAAAGTTGCAAACAGTTTTAAATACAAGTTTAAGTTCAGTTTCAAATACAGTCCAACCCAGTGCAAGTTCTTTCCTTCGTCATCTCTTGATCTTGAGACAGACCTGGAAATACCCTGGACATATATTCTACAGCCTTCAGCCCACTACATTGAAACTGAATGCTAACAATTTTTATGTTAAAATTGTAATCATATGAAATGTGTTACCATACTGCAGACAAAGCCCTTTGAAGTTTTGAGAGCATGATTTTATATCAAGTTATTTAGTTAGACAGAGTTTTACAGCCCAGTTTGAAACAGTTTCCAACCTATTGGTTCAAGTCAAGCTGGCCACTGCCTTTTTTTCCAGTTGGGGCTGACTGGCTTGTTTTCCCTTCTACATTGCTTATATGGAGCATCACGCACAATGGCAGTAGGTTCCATTTTTAGAGTCTTTGGTATGACTCGACCTGGGAATAGAACTTGTGGGCCTTTCGCGTGAGAGGCAGATGCTCTACCACTGGACCAAACATGCAGTCTGATTTCATACCAAACTCAAAACCAGAACCTACACAACATTCCTCTACAACCAATCACTTTCTCCCATCAGTGAGCAGAGGAATTGTTTGTCTTAGCTAGCAGAGCAACTATTTCTTCATTTTTTTTTTAACTCTGAGTGACATCTAACGGCATTTGATAATTAATCCTCATGAAATCCTCATCAACGGGTCCTCTTGAAATGTCCCATTTGCAGTTTATGTGGTTATTTGAGAGAAGTTTGGTGGGACCAAGACCTCATTATTCCAATTTAAGTAGGGTGATAAGATACATAATGGTGACGACTATGACTTTTTTCCCTAAAAGTTACCTTTTATACATGTAGCAGTATTTATCACTAGGAATTGCCCATTACGTGATAAGATTTTGAAAAAATGGGATTCATATCCAGACCTTTATGAAATATATATTTACAATTTTGTATGTGAAATGGAATGTGTAACATGGTTGCTAAACAGTAAAAGATTTAAACAAGCATCTGAGCTTCCATGAAAACTAAGATTACTACATAAATTTCCATGCATTAAAGAATGAAGATGGAAAATTATCAACTTTTTCAGAAAAAAAAAGAAAAATAAAGGAAAGAAAAAAAAGTTGATCAACTCACTATTCACCAATTCTCAATTAATCCCACTTAATATCACCATATAATGTTTTTCTTCTTGATTTAGTGTGTAACTTATGCAATTTTCTTGAAAAGCAAGGCTAGCATTTCTGAAAACTCAGCAGGTTTTGCAAAAACTACCAGATTTCCCACTGGACAACTAGTTTCCTACTGAACAGTTGTCATTTAGACAGCTATTTCATTTTTTATACAAGCATACAAAAAAAAAGATAAAATTCATGCAGGTTGCCTGCTATTGGATCAGTGGCTTCAAAGCTCTTGCAATATCTAGCAACCTGCAACCTCAAGAACCAAGTAAGATTTCACAATCCACTGTTCCCGTTTAAATCCTTACCTGATGTTACATCACTTTCTTCATTGTTCTCATTTTGTTGTGTTTCTGTCACCTCCATTTGACCCTCATTATCATCTCCTGATTCCCTGGTTGCCTGCACAGTATCTCCTGTGTGTGATGCAAGCATAGTTCCTGTTCAAAGTTTTAAAAAAATGTTGAAATCTTTGTTTCCAATCGCAAAACAGAAAGACATTGTATTAAATTGTGTTAAAAGCATAGAATGTAAAGGACATAAATCTGGTACTCCAAAAGTTATTATACCTGTTTGACAGTCCAATAATAATAATTGGAACATTTGCCTTACTTTTTTTGAAAAAAACATTTCAGGTAACTTGTGAATTGAGTTAGTTGATATCAACTTTTGTTACAGAGAACTGCCTCTTAGATGATCGAACTTGGACAAACAGGGTTTATTTCCCAACTGATATGACAATGTTTTTATAATTTTGTAATGCGGAATGGAAAGGTAACACGACTGTTTAAGATTCAAGCCATTTGCACACTACATGACCAGCACCTTGAAGGCCCTTCCAATCATGGAATGCTTTCACTAATGTCATAGGCCCATAACCCTTTGACAGGCAAAATCTAATAAACTGTAGTGCACATTGATTGTAGCTAATTGAGAAGCAACTACAGGCCCACGTGTGACTGTTGCACCAAGACAATGTTGACTTTTGCCCAACAGTAGATGTGGCTTACCCACTGTGATTGTGCAAACATAGAATTTCTTGCAGAAATTGATTTATGCATAGTTAAGCAAATGGTTAATAGTAATAAGAGTGTGCAGAGTGATCTGACAAACCTGGTGACTGTTTATTCATGTGAAATCAAGCCCAAACAGGCCTTGAATTTTGAGGCATGTGAGTGTGATCACACGCCATCACACGCCTAAAATGCACTTGAGAAGAGCAATTAATCCCAAACCACAAAAAATCTCAAAATCTTAACTTCCTTGGACAATGTTTAATCTCCAAATACATTCTGTCTTTAATCCGATTGAATCTCTACTCCCCTGTTGCATTTTACAGTAACTTCATCAACCTACGAAACTATTATGTCTGATATCCTTTGCAAAACAATGCCTCATCTTGCAAAGGTACACTAACCGCACAATCCCTTCACAATGTATATCTAGACTGAATGCAGTTGAAGGTATACACGAATCCGGACAGCAAGTGATGGTCTGATTTCAGTCGGCCATAACTGGGGTCCATCACCCTTAAATCTTTCGATTTTCTTGCTTACCTCTATCATGGATGGTTGTACACTACTTTGTATCTTAAATTCTCCAACTTCACTAAATATGAGGGTTTGAAATTCATGTAAACAATAAATAAAGACGGTTTAAGGCTGATTGACCCCACTGATGGCGGCCTACAGTCACTGAAAACAAGCGCTAATCGGATTCGTCTATAGGCAGTCCACAGGAGCCAGCATTTGCCATAGCCAGGACGTGCCCACCTTGATTGATATGCAAATCATATCAATGTGGCTAGCTTTCATGAATGTTGCTTGTAGTTAGGTTTGCAGTCGGGCAGGATATTGGATGTCAGAAAAAGCACCTACTTAGAAAAGAACAGTACTGCCTTATGATGTATTGGTTGCCTTTAAATTTCTTACCTGATGTTTCATCATGTTCTGTGTTGTCATCATTTTGTTGAGTCTCTGTCATCTCCATCTGACCCACACTAGAATCTTCTGCTCCTTGGGTGGTCTGTTCAGTATTTTGTGTGTGTGATGCTTTGACACCATCTGTTTAAAATATAACCAGAATGCAAAAATGCATTGAGGTTTTGATGATGCACACAGAACAAAAAATGCTGCATTTATTGTAACACATGGTGAACCAAAGTGACATTTGACTCCACCAGTAAGTAACTGGTTTATCTTTTAACCAAAACACTTCTACATTCAAAAAGCCAAATTTCATGCTGCGCCTCACGATATTCTATCCTATTAACAAAGTTTTCATAGTTTGATCTCTGGTGACCCCAATTGACCTTCAACCTACACCAAGGACGACAGAAGCCATTGCAACCATCACGCATCCACATTCTAACTTTGAACTCTCTCTCATTTTCGCACCTTGAAATACAAAGTTGGAAAGGTTTTCAAGGTTTGACCTTGGATAACCCCAGGTGAACTTTGACCTTTACCAAAATTAATAGGGTCTACCCTCCCGCCATAATTCATTAACAAACCAAGTTCAAAAAAATCCAAGCTTCCTACCATTAGATATCATGCAAACAAGGTTTTCAAGGTTTGAGCCTCCTGTGACCCTGGATGACCTTCGTTCTTTAACAAAATCAATAGGGTTCTCCCTCACATTATGATGCATCAACATACCAAGTTTGAGATTAATCCAAGTTTCCTACCTTGAGATATCATGCAAACAAGGTTTTTGGAGTTTGACCCCTGCAACCCCAGATGACCTTTGACCCCTACCAAATTCAGTAGGATTTTTCCATACAACAAAATGCATCAACATATCAAGTTTGAAATCACTCCAAGCTTCCTTCCTTGAGATATCATGTAAACAAGGTTTTCAGGGTTTGGCACCCCTGTGACCCCAAATGACCTTTGACTTCTACCAAAATCAATAGGGTTCTTCCTTACATTATGTGCATCAACATCTCAAGGTTGAAATCAATCCAAGCTTCCTTCCTTGACATAAAGTATAAACAAGGTTTTCAGGGTTCGGCCCCCCTTAACCCGAGATGACCTTTGACCTGTACCAAAATCAATAGGATTCCTCCTTACATCATAATGCATCAACATACCACGTTTGAGATTAATCCAAGTTTCCTATCTTGAGATATCCTGTAAACAAGGTTTTCCAAGTTTGACCCCCTGTGACCCCAGATGACCTTTGACCTCTACCCAAAAAATCAATATGGTTCTTCTTCCCATCATATTGCATCAACATATCACGATTCAAATCAATCCAAGCTTCCTACCTTCAGATATCGTGTAAACAAGATTTTCGGGGTTTGACCCTCTGTGACCCCAAGTGACCTTTGACCTCTACCAAAATCTAAAGGGTTCTTGCTTACATCGTAATGCATCAACATCTTGAGTTTGAATTTATCCAAGTTTCCTAACTTGAGATATCATGTAAAAAATGTTTTGGGGGTTTGACCCCCTGTGACCCCAAATGACCTTTGACCTCTACTAAAATTAGTAGGGTCCATCTACCCATCATACTGCATCAACATATTAAGTTTGAAATCAACCCAAGCTTCCTACCTTAAGAAATTGCGTAAACAAGGTTTTCCGGGTTGGACCCCCTGTGACCCCAAATGACCTTTGAACTTGACCAAAACCCATACCATTCTTCCTCTTGATATGGGGCGGATCCATGTACGAAGTTTGAGAACTTCCAGACATTTCTACCTTCAGATACTGTGTTAATGAGAGAAATGTAAAGTGTTTCAAGTCCTTTGAACATTTCTACATTGAGATACTCTGTTAATTAGTTAAATGTAAAGTGTTTCGAGTCTTTTGACACCTGTGACACCAAATAACCTTTAAACTCGTTGAAAACTGATATTGTTCTTTTTCTTGATATGGGACGTCTATCTGCGAAGTTTGAATACTCAGCTACATTCCTATCTTGAGATATTGTCTTAGCAAGCAAAGTGTCACAAACACACACACACACACACTCCCTCACGCACACACACACACATACATACACATGCACGCCATCATGATTGCATTGGTTTCTCTCATCATCGAAACCAAAAATGTAAAAATCTACAGGCTTTTCATTAGGTTTTCAGAAGAATGTTTATTCAATAGTTTGTGCCTCCAGCACACAGCAGACATGTTTATCAGGCTTGTGCACATAAGCTGTACGGCATGATGCATGAGCGCTGTTTAGAATCCCTGGGAAAGATTCAGAGTGATATGATGTGAAGACAGGAAATGAGAATAACTTGTCCAAAGATACAGGAAATAACACTGCATGCAAGGACTTTTGCTTGGCAAGTTAGCAAGTTAGATAAGATTTATTGACACACCAACACGAATGTGTTATAAAGTGTCATACTGTTTAAATACCATTTGAGTCCTCCCCTTTAGTCGCCTTTTACGACAGGCGGGGAATACCGTAGGCATATTCTACAACCCCCACCCCACAGTGGGAAGGGACATTGCTTGGCCTGTGCCAACACTGATACATACCACTTTCTGTATCAGATCCACTGATTGTTACTTCTGGGGTTTCATCCAGCTGTTCTTCATTGCTTAGGATTTCATCTTCTGATGTATCCTCCCCTAGTTCTTCTTTCATTAAAACAGCCTCTTGCTCTGGTAAATGAAGATAAAAATTTAATTACCTATCACATCATTTGATAAATGCTAAATTCCTCTAGAAAGACCCAGAATGGCCTTGAAGGAAGCGATATATTGGGGAAAGTTGTACAGGGATAACAGGCCTTGATAACGTCTTAACTATGACGATGACTTGAAATATAGTTTGATATTTGTATAAGAAAAGACATAATTATCCTACAAGCTGTAAATATAATTCTCTAGTTAGCAAGGGTTGTAAGCCAAGAACTAAGTCCTTGGCATCATCCTCATTAATTTATGTCTCAGTCTCTATGTCTTAGTTCAATGCAGGAATGAACCTTGGAATGAAATCATCACTTCCAGGATGCATCATTTCAAAAATTATGCCTATGCATTTCATGGCAATGATTGGAATGCATCTGTTTCTAGTGTGCTAGCCAACATTGTTGAATGCATTGCCCAAAAACTGGAAGAAAGGTCCGCAGGTTGTTTAGTTGCGGCACTCTGGTGCTGTAAGCAACATGGCGATGAAATTTTTGGTTCTGTTTTATACTGCAAATTTTTCCAGCGAAAGATACAGCATGCTTATCCCCCGACCACAGAGTTACAATCTACTCCCAGTCAATAAAACCACCATTAGGAAGACAGCTGCTTTAGAACCCTGTTAACCACCCACCCAGAGAATAAGGCATCTGGACTAGGACAATGGATTAGTATCAATTACGAAATGCAGCTGGAAGTTGCCCAAGCATGAATGCAAAGATAATGACATCAAATCAATTTTTCTGCTGGCTGAGGCAAACAATCTTCCTGATCGTTGATGGGAGAAAGCAGAGGAATTACAGAAATTATTTTGGATTAATCACAGCTTTTAAACTTCACAGGTGACCATCTCATGCAATATCAGGTGTGAACAAAAACCGAGCAACATAGAACTACTTTATGAAGTAAACTGGAAAGTCAATTGAGCAGAACAGAAGACATGATCAGAGATACAAACTCCCCAAAACCTACCTGGTTTGGGAATCTATAAACCTACTTACCTCATCTCTTACACATATGAACAGCTCCATCTATTGCGAAAGATGTACTGACAAAATAAGTCCCACAGAGGGCGCGTGCTAGTTAACCCGTGACCCGTCCTTGCTTAAGAGGCAGCAAGGACGGGTTAAGGGTTAACTAGCACGTGCCCACTGTGGGACTTATTTCGTCAGTACATCTTCCGCGATAGATGGAGCTGTTCATATGTGTAAGAGATGAGGTAAGTAGGAGTGAAATAGATTCAGAGACCCATGTGGTTTGCACCTCCAGCATGTTGGGACATTTGCAATCGGTCCAGAAGTTGTGTCTGGTTTGTTGGACTTTTAAGTGTTAAGTTCAAACATTCTTGTTTCATCTTGAGATGCAAAGAACCTTTTTCCAACTGCGGGTCACAAAACAGCTTTTCCTAGTCCATTGGTAAAGTGGCACATCACCCACAATAGTAGTATAGGTTCCATTTTATTGGAGTCTTTGGTGACAGGAAATCTAGGAATCAAACCTGGGACTCCCTATGCAAAGGAATTGCTTCTTGCTGGGAGTTGAACTGAGGAAAGCTTGGAAAATAATTTGATAAGGAGTTCAAAGGAACTATTCTAATTGCAAACATCTATGATGTCTTACCTTTTTGTATGATAGCGCCCTCTATATGTCCACCATCACCTTCATCAAATGTCTCTTCCCAAGGAATATAATCTTCTGGCTCTTGCTTGACTACAATGTGATAACAAGTTGTTTTATATTAAGTTCACTTTTTTGATAGAGAGCTTTTCATTTTACATTCAAAGCTGTATATTCACTCTTTTTTGTGGCAACTAAACTCATTTCTCAGTGACTTTAATAAAGAGGAAGTGTAAGCAAAAAAATTTATTATAACATATGAAAGAAGAACTAAATCTACTCAGTGTGGTGAAATTCCCATTAAAATCAGACATACCTGTCAATTGTTTATTGTAATGTTTTACTGTAAGTGCCTTTGAAGTAAAATATAAGGCATGACAAGGGAATAATTGAAACATGAAATGATTTATGAAACTAGACGCAGGAGTTTTTCATTTGTAGAATTAGAAAAGAGAATTTGACATTTTGGTGCATTGAACCAGTTCATAATAGAAGTTTAGACAAGGGTATACAACAAAATTTGCCTGTGGCTTGTGAATCTACAAGCCCTACTTACCTCACCTGTTTCACAAATAGACTGTCCCATTTAATTTGGAACTCTATCTGGCAATGTCTTGAGTAATTAGGTGGCACTACCCCCTCCCCCCCCCCCCATTGAGATCCCTTGCACTGCACGCACACACTTGTTTCATCTGTCTGTTGGACAGCTCATGGAACAGTCCATTTGTGAAACAGCTGAGGTAAGTATTGGCAAAGTACTATAGGTTCTGTGATGTCATCCAGAATACAGCATATGTTTTATTGCATTTTCATGAGATGGCAGGTCATCTTTGAAAGAAATAGAAATGAGTCTAAAACCTGCACAGATTGCTGATACTTCACTGCAAAAACAAACACAACCCTACCATGAACCTACCAAGTATATGCAATGATTGTAATTCTTCATCTTGTATCTTTCCGGTAGTTTCTTCTTCCTCTGTTTTGTCCTCATCATCAGGGAGACTTGATGAATATCCAGTTACATAAACAATACCTACAGGGATAAAACAGAATCATGGATCCTGGAAATTGTTAAAAAAAGAAAAGGTTTCTATGGCCTTGGGGTGTTTCCAATGCGTCAAAGGTGGAGGTTTTGACAACAGAGAGGGAAATTTAGCTTCAAGATTTACGAGATAAAAGGTTTGGAAAATTGAAAGTCTGCTTCACATTTGAATAAACATTCAATTAGCAAGCCTTTGGTCTAGTGAGCTTTTGATTCAATGAAGACTGGATTGAATGAACCTTTAGAATACAGTAGCAGTCTTCAATCTACTGAATCTTCAATCTAGTGAACTAACTTTCAACTTGTGAGCTTTCCATCTAGTGAACCTTCAATCTAGTTAACCTTAAATCTAGTAACCTTCAATCTAGTGAATCTTAGATCTACTAACCTTCAATCTAGTGAATCTTCAATCTAGAGAACTAACAATCTGGTGAAACTTCATTCTTGTGAACCTTCAAGCTGGTGAACCTTCAGGCTGGTGAACCTTCAATCTATAGTGAATCTTCAATTTAGCCTTTTGCCTTAATAAATTGTATTTTATGTCTATCATATTCTTACCATAAATTTAGTGAAAAATTTTCAACAGACCTCAGGGCTTCATTTTCGTGGTTGTCCGATTGTCTGAGACAACTAAAATTCCATACAGACAACCAAAAACTGAAAGTTGGTTAATCGATGGACAACCATTGTTCTCTCACAATGAATTATATTCAAGCAGCTTGGTTTCATCTGATGGAAGAAGTATATATTGCTGACTGATCAACTCTTTCAAATTTTCCATCATACAAGTGTTTTTGTCTCGCAAAAATCATCTTTTTGTTCTTCGAGACCAATTATACATAAACACAATTACTTTTTTGTACTGTAATATTGTGGGCAACGTGTTTCGGACAACCAAACTTTCTTTAGGACAACTAAAAATACTGAATTTGTTACCCGAAGGACAACCATATATTTTTCGGAAAATAGAGGCCTGGACCTTTACACAACATTTCCTTTAAAATGGTTATGGTAGCCCCCACCCCTGAAACCAAAAAGTTGTTATAGTATCTAGATTCTCTCTACCCAAAACACAGTATCTGCAGAAAACATTAAATTCTAAACACGGTTGACTTGATAATTGCATTGTATTGACATTTATTCAAACCATACACTTTCACCCTGGTTGGCCTGTCAACACACTGAATGATGGAACTGCCCTTCTTACTCTTTGAAACATCCTCAATACTCCGCCTGATTACATCTTTTGCCTCAGGGAGGGGATGAAGCACACTCTATAAAGTTTTGATGTGCCTTGGATCACATTCCAGTTGAAACCAGTTAAACTGGGCTCAACTGGATCCAGTTGCATTCCAGTTAGAGTCTTGCTGAAAACCAGTTAATTCCAGTTGATCTAATTTGGAATTTGGGCAAGTTCAACTGGGTTTAAGTAGGTATCCCAGTTGAAAGCTAAAGAACCAAGTTCAACCAAGTTGGTTTAATATGGAATTTGGGCAAAACCATCTGGAACCAGTTGAATCCAGTTGAATTGGTCAACTGGGTTCGGCTGGAATTGAACCAGGGGGTGCCATATATAAATTAAAATGTACTATGAGGCAATGTAGTAAACTACACCTTACCTGATCCTTCAACTGAGAAGGTCACTCTCTCCTTTGGTTGCAGTACAAGGTCTAAGCTCTGTTGTGTTAAGTGACCTTTTTCTAAAGTACAGAGAACACGCTCAGTGTGGCCAGTTTTCAGCAGAAGATATGAAACTGGGGGGGATATGTCTAAACAAAGCAAGCAAACAAACAAACAAGTGACATGTCAAATTGTCAATCATGACTATCATATGATTCTTCTGAATTACAGAGCTTAAACCTTTCTACAAGTTTTGAAAATCTGGGATCAAGGAAGACAATCAGGTGTCAGCAAATGACCATCTGATTGGTCCTAAAGAACAATAGGTGACCAATCATATGTTTCTCATACTTTGCAGCAAACAAAGATTTTGAAGTTAAAACCAGCTCTGAATGCCACATTTAAGAGACAATCAAGTTTTACAGAGAAGACCCCCCCCTCCCCTCCCCTCCCACCATGAGCTGGGAGTCATATGAGGCAACTTAAGGGAAGGACGTGCACTGTATTTGAGCTGTGTTTGGGTAAGAAAGTGAGGGTCAGGATAGGGATGGGGGTGGGTGGGGCAAGGACAGTTCTATGATACAGGAGCAGACCTTACAATACTTGCACAAAAACTGTGAGCTCAAAGACTTAAATACTACGTACCTTGACATTTGGCAGGTCGGCATTCCAGGGAAGCCAAAGACAGATGTATTTCATCCAATCCTTCATGAGTGCATTCTTGACCAGGTTTAATGGTAAGGCCTATATTTTTAAGAAACAAGAATATAGTACTGTAGTTGTTGTAAATCTCCTATGTAAGATTTAGAAATAATGTCACACAAAAGTTGAGTACTGTTCCTGCTTTTGATTTCTACTCCAAAGGAAAGACAACCCAACTTTTGTGTAGTTGTAGTAGTATGACTGGATCGCAGCATATTTTGTACAGGCTCATGAAGAGAATACTGTCAGATGTCTTAATACATGTGAGCAGGGTTGTAGCTACACTGGGCGGTGCAGTGCTGGTTGGGCGTGTCCAGCACACGGAATTACCGCCCGGCACTACCTGGTGAGAAAATGTTTTCCGTCCAGTACTGCACGGACATGAAAATTTACAGTACTGCCTGGTGAAATATACAGTATCTAGTTTGCCCGGTACTTCCCATCACTGCACGGCACTACCAGAACCCATTTTTTGCAGGCAGTTGTAGTAAATTTGAAGTTTCAACTGTCTTTTAGACACTTTAAGTGTTAACTGATAGCTTGGGGTATTTTTCAAGAATATTTTTTCACATTGTACATCAAGATAGGGCCAAACGATTCATGTCCATACCCTACCCATGAAGTGCTTTCCTCACTCTACAGTGGCCACGCATATTTCAAGCTCTGTAAATTTAACTGACACTGACTAAAATTGGTCTAGCCACAACCCTGCATGTGAGCACAACTTATGAAGCCTACTTGTGCACAGAACCTACTGTAAAGAGTTCCCATGTTTTTTTCAGCAGGACTAGTTGCATTGTGTAATGCACCTTTCTAGAAAGCATAATTGTTACCGCAAGTGGCCACCAGGAAAACCACAATTTTGAGGTCTTCTTGTAGCTAGGCTACTGTGTAGTAATACACACACAATGAGATCCCAGTGATGAGGGGAAAAATTTTATCAACAGTAAAACTTAAAAAACTGTTCTTTGGGTACAGTTGCGCTATGTATACATACTATATGTAACAGTATATCGCCAATACATATTTCAAGTTTAGTCACAAATATCATCTGTAAATCAGTCAAGAATGTACAGATTCAAATCATTGAGAACATCAAACTGAAAGTGGCAACAGACCCCTAGCTTGGGTAAAAAATGGGCAGGGGGTGGAACACAGCTTGGGGGCACAATGTGTGCATGTGAAGTCTGCTAAAGGGCCTGTGAAGGGGGTCCAGGGGGCAAAACCAGCAGAAGCCTCTGAGTTTTAGCTACCTCTGAACTCAGAATTTGGCATTCTTTTGCTCTGTCAACACCAAAGACTGAAAAAGAGTGTGAGGGCTGGTTAAAAAAGGGGAAGGGTGGGAAAAGTAAATTAAAAGAGGGGGCAGGGTGGGAGAAAAAAGGGGCGGGGTGGGCTGCCCCTGTGAAACAATGAAGCTAGGGGTCTGGGCAATGAGCCATTTCTTACCCCAAATCATGACTACTAGCTGACAAAGTAATCCCAGGAACACAGTCTTCTTAATACAGTAGATACAATGATCGAAGTTCACTTCAATCTACAGGGTAGTACCATCTGTAAGACAAAACATATACTACATGGTGCACAGTTCTTGTAACAGTATGCATGTAAATTAGATAGACTTCTTTATGTAAGAGGTAAATGGAATACAAATTGGAAAGTCATATGTTTGCATATTCAGTACAGGGCTGTGAACATGTACAGTAGCAATTAATCGCTAAACGATGTCATGTGGAATAAACGTTTAGTACAAAGCTACAAGCGATTAATTGCAAAACCTGTTTTTGAGAGTTTTTTATCCATTTTTATACTCTGATGATCCCTAGTTAAGTAAAACGGAACATTCTGGGCATATTTGGACCTTGTAGGCTTCAAAGTTTCAGAATAATTTGATTTTATCATGCAAGATAACAACTATTTATTATTTTTGCCTTTTTTTGCATTACATTCAGTATCAGTCACTACATACCGAAATAATCTTTTTTTGTGATAAGGTAATCACGATTAATCCCTAAATGATCCCAAATTTTTTAGGTTAAACGTTTAGTTATTTTGCTAAACGTTCACAGCCCTACTTTAATGCCAAGATCTGAGTTGCTCACCCTTATCACTTGAATGAATGAATGAATTTTGTGGATAGGCCTAGGCCTAAAACTTTTTTAGCATCCTCATCAAAGAGAATGAATTGTGTCATGACCTTTTTTTTAAATGTCAAGTATAGTCACAGACTTGTATTTTTTTTTATGTGTAAGTAGTCCAAGGGGCTATGGGCAGGCTTATGCTGAATGTGTGAACAATTGTTCACAGCACTGAATATCCTATACCTGAACATATTAGTATACTTAAGTCTACACTGAGAATGTTGCTTTAAAAGTCATTAACATGGCAGTTACAGGGGTCTCATTAAAGAGTAAAAGATATCGATGAAGTTTGAAACTTTAAGGAAATGTTAATAAAATTTGTCAAAAGTACTGTACCACTAATATCACATTCCATTCCATTCCATTACTTTCTGCTCTCGCTGAAAAAGATGTTTTCTGCTTACAATTTAAGGGGCAGGCGGTGGAAAACACCGTTTCTGAGGGGCGGAAAGGAACAAGAGTGGAAACTAACCTTAACCGGGTAGGCCTATAATGTTACAGTAGCGGCGCTCTATCTGTCACGCTTTCAACTCACCAACTCTAGTTTGACGATGGTTGACCAAAGGCAGTTGATCAACTACCTTTTTCATTGTTAATTTCACTAGGACCACGGTAACATGTCAATCATGTCTGCCGAGTCTGGCCCCTAATCCTCAACTAGTCGATTCATTCATCAGTGTGTCTAGTCTCCTTTGTGTCCAGCAGAGGAAGTTCTATTGTATCGTAAAAGGATTTTCAGCTTAAAAGTCAAGTTTATTTGAGCAAGAAAGGTGTGTGGATAAGTGAAGACAGAACAATAAACTGTCTGCCGTACGATCGATTAAGTAGGAGCAAGAAGCATATTCCTACATATACTGTTCGTACGATACTGGGCAAGTCTGCTTGAGCTTACTGGCAGTGCCATAGGTGATCATGGTTGAAAAAAAAAAATTGGTAAGCTCCTGACTGGAAAATTATCATCTTGCAGGGAGTTTCTTCAGTGTGAAAGAGGAAATAAATCAGCTATAATCCGCTTTTAGAGAAATGGAACTATTTCCAAACATGAAGACTCATAGATTTTCTAGTTGAAAATATGACAGGTCTCCCTTGCCGTTATTGATTTTAGAGTCTGTACACAGTGTAATAGGACAAGCTGAGTGTCACTGGAAATAAACACAGTAACCTTACTCCAGTTTCGGTCAAGAGCACACTGTTAATAAATGAAAAAATTCTTTTATTTCATTTTTCCTTCTTCCAATAAAGCTAAACAGAAAAGTCAGCTACATTGGCTTTGCATTTGGAATCATTACTCCCATTTCCGCCGTGTAAAAGCACACTTTGAGAAAAGGTCAATTGACTGAAAGTTTTGTCACTGTAGTAGGCGCCCCTTGCTTCGTGTATATGGTATTACTGTACCATAACCAGTTCAGGATGGAAATTATAAGGAATAGTTCATTCATTTCACGAACGGAATAAGGTAATATTTTCACTTCAAAAGTGTAGATACAACCATTAATACTGTAGAATTGTTTGCAGTCGATGTCACATGCCCTTTGATAATTTATTTCTTAGGCCAACATCATGCTCTGTCTAGTTTTCATCCCCTCATCATGTCAAAACATTTGCATTATTTTACTGGACTGGGTTGTAGTTGTGTAAATCTACTGTAGCTACTATCCTGCTTCAATGGACCCGATGCAGAAAAATCATGACAATCTTAGCAGTTCTGGGCAGCAAAACAATTGCACCCGATTAACGTTTCTTATGGTTCCTTTCTGATATAAATATCCCAATATAATTTTTGCAGTTCTTGTCCAGAACTTACGTCTTGTTTGGAAAGAATCTGCACCTGAAATTCACTTAAGTCAGATCCCCCAAAAATCCATGTTCGCAGAGATTCTTGATGTCTTTTCTTGGTGAATTTAGCACAGGGTTCACTCGGCTGCACTAGCCGGCTATATAAGCTTGTGAAGTGCGATCATGGTAACACAAACTCAATGGGAAAATCTGTCTCGAGACCTAGTATTTTCACACACTAAATCACATAGGCGAAGGCGCGAGTTGTGATTGGCTAGCTAGAATCAACGCAATTGAACCAATCACGATGCACTGGCCAATTTAAATTTTGCAATGATCGTATCAATATGATGTCACCGAGAAAAATACGAAGCCTTGTTTGGCGGTAAAAACGGACACGCACCTAAGTCTACTGCATGCGTGGGCAAGAAGTTTGCTGCCAGAGACCATGTGCATCCTTGTTTACGTTTGCAATGACGTAGTATGACAACATTGCAGAAGTCCCACTGTAAATAACATCACGGAAGGAATGCTGGGAATGGCTTAATTTATGCAACATAATAACCACCGAAATGCACAAGATTCTAGGTGCTACATGCACAAAACGGGCACGGATAATATGCTAAGCTTGGGGATCTGAAAAAACATGAAACACTACGAATCAATAGTCTGTACCATGTGTTTTATGCAGCACAGTTTGTACGGCAGCTTACGCGGTGCTTTCTAGTGTTCGACCGATCATCTGTTAAGTAATCGGCATCGGGCCGATTATTCCGTTATCGGTAAATAATCGGCATCGGTAAAATTCTGCCATTCAACTGATCACTACCACCGATTATTTGCAAACTGGAAAAAAGGGGCTAAATACACTTGAAACTTGCTCTTAATTTCGTTAAAATTCCCGTAAATACTCAATCCTTTAACTTCCCGCCAAAACGGGATGCATCGATAATCACAAGCGTATAAATTTTACCCCTGCCATGGGAATGATCATTTGATGTTTTCCGCTATTACCCGGTAGTATTACTTGGAATTCGATTTAGAAGTGCATTCAAGGTGTATTCCTTGCTGTCTCGCAGAAAGCGCCGCGTAAGTTGCTGTACAAACTGTTCTGCACAAAACACATACAACAGACTGTCTAGCTGCCGTGTTTCGTTGCTTTTTCAAATCCCCAAGCTTTGCATACATATCTGTGCACGTTTTGTTAACTAAGCACCTAGAATTTTGTGAAGTTCGGTGGTTATTACCTTGCATAAATTAAGGCATTCCCAGCATTCCTTCCGTAATGTTATTTACTGTAGGACTTAAGCAATGTTGTCATACGACGTCATTGCAAACGAAAACAGCAATGCACGTGGTCTCTTGCAGCAAACTTCTTGGCCTACGCATGCACTAGACTTACGTGCGTGTCCGTTTTTACCGCCAAACAAGGCATAATATTTTGCTCGGTGTTACGACGATCGCGCTTGTAATGCCGGCTAGCGAAGCCGGGCGAGCCTGGTGCTAAATTCACCCGGAAACAGCATTATTGCAAATCTCAGCGTATGTTGATTTTTCGGGGATCGGACTTACGTGCATTTCAGTTGCAGATTCTTTTTAAACAAGACGGAAGTTTTGGACGAGAACTGCTAAAAATATACGGGGACATTTATATCGGAAAGGAACCATAAGATACTCTATAGGGGTGCCCAGAACTGCTAAGATTATCATGATTGCTTTACACGGGGTTGGTTATTAAAAGCGGGAGAGTAGCTACAGTACATTAACGCAACTACAACCGAGTACAGTAAAAGAATGCAATGTGCCGACATGACTGGGGGATGAAAACTAGACAGAGCATGATGTTGTCCTTAGAACTAAATTATCAAAGGGCTTGTGACATCGACTGCAAACAATTGTACAGTATTAAGGGTTGATTTGTATCTCAACTTTTGAAGTGAAAATATTTCGCCTACAAAAATGATATCCCGTTTGTGAAATGAACAGAACTATTCCCTATATTTCCACCCTGAACTGGTTATGGTAATATGATATGCACAAAGCAAGGGCACATACTAAAGTTACAAACATGTGACTTCCCTCTTTCTAATGTTATCGGTAATCGGCATCGGGCCGATTGTTAAATTAAATCGGTAATCGGGTATTACAGATTATAGCATAATCGGTCGAACACTAGTGCTTTCTGCGAGACTGCAAGGAATACATCTTGAATGCAATTCTAAATATAATTGCAGGTAATACTACAGGGTTTTAGCGGAAAATATCAAACCATCACCCCCATGGCGGGGGTAAAATTTACATGTTTTTAATTATTAATGCATCCCGTTTTGACGGGAAGTTAAAGGATTGAGTAATTAGGGGAATTTTTCACAAAACCAAGAGCAAGTTTCAAGTATGTTTTAGCCTATTTTTCCAGGTTGCATATAATCAGTGGTAATGATCAGCTGATGAACAGAATTTTACCACTGATTATTATTTACCGACAATGGAATAATCGGCCCTATGCCAATTACTTAACAGGTGATTGGTCGAACACTAGATTGAATGTAATTTTGTGGTAAAGGACTGTAGTCTGTCTATTCCTAAAAGTTATTCATAGTTATATGGCTGTATGAAGCCTCTCTGTAGTATCAGTGCCAGCAGCGTACTATGCACATTCCTGACTGCTTTATGTTTCTGTACGGACAGCAGTCACTCATGAAAGAGCTCTCACTCTCAAATGTACACAACAGTACACTTTACAACTAGATACTATTTTCAATGAAGGACTCTATAATCCTATTGCTATCGATCGGTCAGCCTCCCTATTGAAATTTCCCAGTGCTTTGTGCCTCAATGTTGTACGTGAGAAGAGTGTGCAACATTGACTAACAATGGGCGGAACTTCAAAGGAAAAATCAGGAAGGAGGAGGGGTCTTTGATTCGAGTTGACTCAAGTTGACATTGAAAAGATTCTACTAGCCACTGTCAAGTTGAAAGTCAACTCGGGGTGTGACAGATACAGCGCCGGTACTGTATGTCTTCTTCTCAAAAAAAGGTGACAAATCCAAAGGAAGTTCCATCAAGGCTAAGAAAAAGGCTACATATGCCCAATAATACTGTAAAAGTGACAAGGTCCTTATGGTCAGTTATCACGAACAGGCAGCATGGCTTCAGACAATGCCATTCTTGTGAATCTCAATTGATCTTAACAACCAATGACCTAGTGCAGTCTTTAGATCTTAGATCCCAGACTGACATGATTATCATGGATTTTTCTAAGGCCTTTGATACAGTTCCTCATAACCGTCTGCTTTGTAAATTACAAAACTATGGTATTAGAGGCAACACCCTTAACTGGATTGCTAATTTTCTTAAGTCCCGGAAGCAGAGAGTCGTAGTGAGTGGTGATTTTTCTGATTGGGTGGATGTTATCTCTGGTGTTCCCCAAGGTACAGTCTTGGGTCCCCTGTTGTTTTTAGTTTATATTTATGACCTGCCCGATAATATCTCTTCTGAAGTAAAACTTTTTGCTGACGACTGTGTAATTTATAGACAGATAAAGAATAATCTTGACCAGGTTCAACTCCAAAATGATCTAAACACCCTCTCTGAGTGGCAAAATAAATGGCAAATGCACTTTAATACCAAGAAGTGCTTTTCTATGAGGATAACTCACTCAAGGAAACCCAAGCTTTTTAATTATACTCTAGATAACGATACCCTGGAGTCTGCCAATTGCCACACTTATCTGGGAGTTGACATCTCTAATACCCTTACCTGGAATAGACATATTAATCGTATCACTTTGTCAGCAAATAGGTCTTTGGCTTTTATTAAAAGAAACTTATACTCCTGCCCCAGGAGTGCCAAAGCTAATGCCTATCTCACACTTGTTAGGCCTTTATTGGAGTATTCATCTTCTGTTTGGGATCCCTACACCACTTCCCTATCCAATAAGGTTGAGCAAATTCAACGTAAGGCTGCTAGGTTTGTTTATAATGACTATTCCCCCATAGTAGTGTGACTGAAATGCTAAATGACCTAGGGTGGGATAGTCTCAAAAACAGGCGTACTGCCAACAGGCTAGCAATTCTTCACAAAGCCAGATTGGGCCTCCTAGCCTTGCCAATCAACAACCTACAACCGGTCCGGCGGCCCTCCAGGCATCACCATTCTAATAGCTTTACAAATATACCAACCAATAAGGACTGCTACAAATACAGTTTCTTTCCTCGGACCGTCAGAGACTGGAACCTACTCCCCCAGAACATTACAGATCTCGAGGACCCCAAGCAATTCAAGAGCGCAGCCTTGAGGATCCTCAGACGGGACGACTAACTACATGCGCACACTCAACCCTGCACGTTTGACTCCACCAGGAGTGTTGTGCAGTATTTTTCCAGATCCAGATCCAGGTCAGAGGCAATCTAGGATAAACTGGGGAGTGGGGGTCATTTGGGATGACTGTTCCTGTCCTTTTTTAAAAGGTTAGGCCTAGCCTAGGCCTAGGTCGATCTAGTTAGGCCTAATGTTAGTTCTGTTCAAAACTGATGTAGGGCCTATGCTAGGCCTATGACTTTCAATTACCATAAGTTTAAAATAGTTGTTGGCAAAGTCCTAGGTAATGTTGTTTCTTCAAGATATTTACATTTAAAGAAATTTCTTGCCCTAGGTGGTCGGAAATACGCTGTAGGTTGAAAACCCCTTAATTTACCCTATATGTAGCCTAGGCTGCAGCATGATATGTACACTGTTAGACTGTCGCAGAATTGCTACCTAGTATTAAGTGTCACGTCATTAGGCCTACGTACGTAGGTCTAGGCCAAGTGTAGTCCAGGGAGCAATTACGCGACCGTCCATACATAGTCCTTTACTGAGGACTAGGCCAAGTGTAACATTTGTCCTTAGCCGACACAACTTTCTTTCCAGCCAACAAATCATGCCACTGTTATAATGTGCTTACCATTACTGATTATAAAAACCAGAGAAATAGGCCTGTCTTCAAAATCAAAGCGATGATAACGTTGCTTGTCCCGGTTATGCAGCTTAGGCTATCAGCTATATTATTTCACTTTTCAGAATGCAAGTTTGTTTGTTTGTTTACATGCGCAGCACCACGATCGACCCGCGCCAGTTGCTTTCTGTGACGTCGATTAAATAATGGCGCCAGTGGCGTTGGCCAGAGTCGTACCTTTCTTTGGCAATCAATAATGACAAGCCTGTGCGAGGCGCGGATCCAGGCATTTCAAAAAAAGGGGGGATGCATGAACTTATTTCAGTGCCTGAAATATCTAATTCTACCCAAAAGACCAAGGGGAGCGCCACCGCCCACCATCTATTGGCGCGGAGCGTACGGAAAATTTTGAAAAATGACGGCCCTTGAGACAGCCTCCGGAAATGTCACTTCCAACCGACTTGTAGCCTAAGTAGAATCTATAAGCAATCATTATTTTGAGCTTTCGTTTGCAAGAAAATTAATACTCTAATAAAAAAAAACGATTAAATTGTGAAATGATCAGAAAATTACCAGATAAAATGTACTTCTACCATTGGGATGAAATGTAAATGCAAAGAAATTTATCTTTGGAAAATGAGCTTGTATGGGCATTCTACAAACTATTTGACCACCTTGCCGCACACAAGATAACAATAAGTATAACATTTAAATTCCAGCAACTTCATTGACCGGCGAAATTCCGTTCTCAGTTTCAAGGGAGTGTGGCAATGCATCGCGTGCCGACTACCTATATATAGCCTTTAAAACTTTCATCGTACTTTACAAGGATCCCATGTGTTTGAGCAGCCTGCTTAGTTCAGACTCAGAGGCTTACATGCCTTAATTAAGTTTACCTGAGTAAGAAATTGCAAGAGAATAATAGGCTTGCAAAATCGACATAATTTCGAATAAACCGCGCAAGGTAGAAGCATGAGGGCAAATTATTTTCTAGCCAACATACAGCCAGTCCGTTTCAACGTTTTGTCGATGCACACTTGATCCATACAGACCGCACGCACAAGCGCGTAGCCAGGATTGTGTCATGGGGGGGGGGGGTGTCATATGGGGGTGGAGGGGGAGGTGGGGGCACGGAATGAGGGAAAGTCACCAATCAACATGCCTACGTGGGGCCATATGGGTTACCTGTGGACACCGTGGGATTTTCATAAGCATTGGGTAGCCATGGGCAATGTTTGTGGGGCCCATGTAGGCGTTATCGGTGGAGGGCACAGTTGAGGAGGTGGTTGCTGAAGCCAGTGTTTTGAATTCTGGGATTTCCGGCGGCCTATGGGAAGGTGAAAAGGTTAAGGGTAAGGTTTTGTTTGTTGGGGACTCAATCACCCGGTTTGCAGACAGGGAATTTTGTAAGAAGGACAAAAGGAAAAGGGTAAGGGTTTGTCTTCCTGGAGCTCGAATTGAGGATATCTCGGAAAGGGTTAATCAAATTGTAGGTGATGAGGAAGCTGTTGCTGTGCTGGTGGGGACAAATAATCTCAGTGGGGACAGTCAAAGTTTGATCAGGTCACAGTATAGGGAACTGATTTGTAGGTTAAAATCCACCCGTGCTAAAGGGATTTTGTGTGGTATTCTCCTCCGTTTCGATAGAAGGGTATCTTGGAGCAAAATTCTGGGATTCAATAAGTGGCTGAAAATCGAATGTACAATGCAGGGCTTACAGTTTGTTGATACATGGGCTGGTTTTGTGAATAGGAGGGACCTTTTTGCCAAATATGGGTAACACTTGTCTAGCACAGGGGCTAATGAGTTGGGTAGACTGGTTTCTCAGGCTGTTGACTCTCAAGTGTCAAACTAGGCGCAGGGGCGAGGTCGGCCGTTACAAGGCAGGTATCTGGTTTAGTTTTAGCCAAGACTGATTCTAAAATTAGTGTGAAGAAGTATTTATCTAGGAAGGTTGGTGATGTGAGGGTCATGTTTGCCAATGTTCGCAGCATTTCCAATAAATTTAATGAGTTTCTTGCATATGTTTCCATAGATAATCCTGACTTAGTTGGGGTTACTGAAAGTTGGCTCCATAGTGATATTAGTAATTCTGAAATTCAGGTTCCAGGGTATATAAAACTTATAGGCAGGATAGGGTTGATACTGTTGGTGGTAGAGGTGGAGGGGTCTTGCTGTATGTTAAGGACAGCATAAATTGTGTTGAGGTCACTGACAAGTTTTCTACTGGTTTTGCTAACTGCTTGTTTTGTGAACTTAGTCCAATCAATGGGGGTACTCCTTTGGTTGTTGGCATCATTTACCGTTCACCTAACTCTGGTGCTGATAATAATCAGAATTTGCTTCAAAGTCTGAAGAATCTTTCTTCTAAGAGGGCGGTTGTGTTTGGGGATTTCAACTTTCCTGATATTGATTGGCATTTATGCACTAGCGGGCCACATGGGAGGGAGTTTCTTTGGACGGTGTCTGATTGTTTCCTCACTCAGCATGTTCTGTTTCCCACTCGTGAGGATAATTGTTTAGATTTGGTGTTAAGTACTGAAGAAAATCTGGTCAGAAATTTGAGGAGTGGTGGTAAGGTTGGATGTAGTGACCATGACCTTATTAGTTTTGACATTTGTTGTTTCAGTAAACCTCCAAGTAGTGACAAAACTGTTCTTGACTTCAGTAGAGCTAATTTTAGTCATGCAAAAGAGGAGCTTAGCATAGACTGGTTTGCACATTTGTCTCATTTAGGTCCTGCTGAAGCTTGGAAATTTTTCAGCAGTACTGTTTCTGATATTACAAAGTTATGTATACCACTCAAGAAGGCTCGGGTGAAAAGTAGGCCTATTTGGATTTCTAGGGAGGTACTCAGGGCAACTAGGAAGAAACGTAAGTGTTGGCGACGTTATAAGGCCAGCAAAGATTCTGATGACTTAAGTGCCTACAAGAGTCAAGAGGTCTTAGTTAAAAATTTGGTATAAGGACACTAAAGCTAGGTTTGAAAAAAAGGTGGCTAGTGAGGTTAAGATTAACCCAAAATCTTTCCATGCCTATGTTAGGTCTAAGGAGCATGTTAAGGAGGGGGTTGGGCCACTTCATGATGTGAATGGTTCATTAGTTAGTGATCACCAGGATATGGCTAATTTGTTAAATGATTATTTTGTATCTGTTTTTACCAAGGAGTCATCTGTCATGGGGATTTGTAGGGGTTCTGATATCCCTTCTTCAATGAGTGACATTGTGTTCTCCGAGGAGCTGGTTCTGAAAAAATTAAAGAGTTTGAAGACAAGTAATACTCCTGGGCCAGATGGGATCCATCCCGCCATCCTTCATGAATGCTCTGAGGTTTTATCAGTTCCACTATCAATTATTTTTCAGAAATGTCTTGACTCAAATTTTGTTCCTACTGACTGGCGGGTTGCTAATGTCACTCCAATTTTTAAAAAGGGGGATCGGAGTTCACCTTGTAATTACAGGCCAGTCGGTTTAACTAGTGTTGTGTGCAAAATTATGGAATCCTTAATCAAGGACTGTTTGCTAAAGCATCTCTTAGATAATGGGTTACTCAATCTAACTCAGCATGGTTTCCTACCCAGTAGATCTTGTGTTACAAATTTGCTAAGCTTTCTTGAGGATGTTTCTTTGTCTCTCGATTCAGGTTCCAATGTGGACGTCATTTATCTTGACTTCCAAAAAGCTTTTGACAAAGTACCTCTAGGTAGACTCATGGTAAAATTGCATAGGTTAGGCATCATAGGCAAGTGCGCTCAGTGGATCAATTCGTGGCTCAATGGTAGGTCTCAGAGAGTTGTTGTCAATGGAAATTTTTCTTCCTGGAAAGAAGTCTCAAGTGGTGTACCACAAGGTTCTGTTCTTGGCCCACTTCTTTTCTTAATTTTCATAAATGATATTGATAGCTCTATCACTTCCAGGATAAGTAAGTTTGCTGATGATACAAAGCTCTATAGGAAGGTTGGAGGAAAGGATGATTCTTTATTGCTTCAGAAAGATCTGGATAGGTTATTTTCATGGTCTCAGACTTGGCAAATGTCTTTTAATGCTGATAAGTGCAAAGTCCTCCACTTTGGTTCTAAGAATCCCCACCATGATTATACTATGAATGGTACTAATTTGAACAAAGTGACTTCTGAGAAAGACCTTGGTGTAGTTATTACAGGAGATTTAAAGTCATCTAGGCAGTGTGCAGCTACTGCTGCAAGGGCAAATAGGGTGCTTGGGTTGATCAGGAGGAATTTTAAAAGTTTTAGTAAAGAAATTGTGCTAAATTTGTATAAGCAGCTGGTTCGACCCCATCTCGACTATGCTGCACAGGCCTGGAGTCCCTTCTTTGACAAGGACAAATTGCTTTTAGAGCAGGTTCAGAAGAGAGCTACCCGACTCATACCTGAGGTTAAAAATCTACCTTATTCCCAAAGGCTTAAGCTGCTTGGGTTTACCACTTTGGAGCTGAGAAGGATTAGGGGGGACATGCTCCAGGTATACAAATTTCTATCTGAAGGGAATCCTTTGTTGGCTTGCAGTTATTTAAAGGTCCAGAGTGATCCTCGGGTTAGAGCCCATTGCAAAAAGCTTGAAAAGTCTTTTGCTAGACTTGACATTAGGAAGTTCAGTTTCTCTCATAGGGTTGTTAGTGAGTGGAATAGCCTGCCTGAGTGGGTTGTTAACTCCACATCGGTGCACCGTTTTAAGGTTAATATTGACAAGTTTTTCCATGACTGTCGTAGAATCTAATCTTTCTGGGCTCTTTAGGTGTTGGTGGTTTGCTTTGTTTTGGGGGTTTTGGATTACAGGGCATCTTATGGGGCCTTTACAGCCCTCCTTTGCCCTTTAACCTGTTATGTTATGTTATGTTATGTTATGTGGGTGTCATTATTGGCAGATGTTTGAGGGCGAATGATGGGTTGACTTTAGTGGACCCATGTGGGTTTTTTATTGGTTCTGCATGGGCATTTGTTCACGGGCAAATAGTGGGCTAACTTTAATTGGGCCCATGTGGGTTGATCGTGGGCGTTGTATGGGAAGATGTTAATGGGCAAATGATAGGCTAATCTTAATGGGACCCATGTGAGGTTTGTATGGGCAGATGTTTGCGGGCAAATGATGAGTTGACTATAATGGGCCCATGTGGGTAATTTATGGGTTCTGTGTGGACATCTGTTCCTGGGCCAGTGGCGTAGCCACCGGGGGGCCTGGGGGCAACCCCCCCCCCAGATTTTTTGCGTCATGAAAAATTAATTGAAAAAATAAAATGTTTGAAAGGAAATAAACTTTGAAGTATTTCCTTCAAATATAAATAAAATGTGTAAAAATTAAAAAAAAACGTGGATGAATGTGTGTAAAACACATTTTGCGCGCACGTATGAAATCAAGTAACAACTTCAAAATGCCTACTTTCACTATATTAGATACCGTTTGTGATTTGCACTGTTGTTTATTGCATTTCACTTCGAAGATCAAACGAAAGTCTCGACGACAAACTTTAATGTGACTTTGTTAGGTTAAGACCCTTTCTGCCTTTCGGATGATGGCTGTTTGATTTACTGAAAATAAGGCAATCGTACACTGGAGACCACTCTTACACGACCATTCCTTTACTTTATCAAAATATGCCGTAAGCAGGTAAGGGTAAGGTACTGCCTTCGGATAATTCTTCGTTTCCATCCTTAACAAGTAGGCCTAGGCCTATGTCGTGCCTCACTCCTGCCCATGACAAGTGCCACTGTAGGACGATTTTTTCGACAAGTCCTCTTTTTTACTCGTTGGCACTGGCGTCCGGGGGATTTGTAAAATGTCCACAAGGTCCGGATTTCATGTGTTTCCCACATGATCCATACTTCTGCTTTGCGGTTCAATTATTTTGAGAGATTTATTCGTAGTATTTTAACTTTGACTACGTAATGTACCGATGAACAAATACTGCACCATTTTGCACATTGTTTCTTTGGAAGTATGTATGTCTTTTGTAAAATCTCTACAGAAACTAAAAATATTTTGATATTTTTCATGCTCCCCAAAAAGGGAAAATCCTAAAACTCAGGCCTATAATCAGTTCGAAGTTTTGCCAAAAAATAGCACCATTTTGCATCTAGGAAATCTAACGCAAAGAAAGTTTCTCAGAGGGGGGGGCAACTACTTTTGGTTTTCCTGTTAAAGGGTAAGGTACTGCATTAGGTAAGCTGAAACCCATTCAAATATTGCCGCATTTGCGGCTGGATACATCCAGTTTAAAACACGTGGGAAGTGCGTTTTCCGGCCATCTGGAGGGGTTTTAAAGCCCAAAATTTTCTTGTACGTTCCTCGCCAACTGATCGTGGCGCTCTGCTTAGATTCAAATATTGCCGCATTTGCGATAGACTTCCTTCTGAAGTTTACAATTTTTCCCAAGGGAAAGGGAGATACCGGTTCCCTTTAGTCTCATCCCCAGGCCACAGAGCAGAAGTGGGGTCCCTACAAATTGTATGTATTACCATTTTTCATAGATTGATTTTTTATTCTTTTTATTTGAGATGTCGCAGACATGAGATTCATATTTCAATGCTGAGTACATCCAGCTTAAAGCACATGGGAAGTGCCGTTTCCGGCCATCTGGAGGGGTTTTAAAGCCCAAAATTTTCTTTTACGCTCCGCGCCAATCAATGGTGGCGCTCCGCTTATAGATAGTCTTGTCGTGCCTGACCCTCTGAGGTACCAGGCCCCCCACTTGTTACCTAGGCCCGACCCCAAAAAATCCCATCCTGGCTACGCCACTGTCATGGGCAAATGGTGGGCTGACTTCCGTGGTGCCCATTTGGATTTTATATGGGCAGATTTTTATGGGCTAATTATAATGGGGCTCATGAGGGTTAAATGTAGGTATTCTATGGGCAGATGTTATTTGGAAAATGGTGGGTTGACTTTAATTGGACCCATGTGGGTTTTGTATTGGCAGATGTTTGTGGGCGAATGACGGGCTGACCTTTGTTTGCCCATTTGGGTTTATATTGGTTCTGCATGGGCATTTGTTCACGGGCAAATAGTGGGCTAACTTCAGTAGGTCCCATTATGGTTCTATATGGGCAGATTTTTATGGGCTAATGTTAGGCTTACCATAATGGGGCCCATTTGGTCTTGTATGGGCAGATGATAACTGTGGATGGGCTGACTAAAATTTTGTGTTGTCAAAGGACATTTGAATAGGCCCAACCTTTAATAAAACCTATTACATGATCGGGTTATTTACCCTAAAAATATCACAGTTCACCGACTTGGTGACGTCAGATAGTGAACCGCCTATACCTCTCACTTTGTTTTTGATCCTCTTTTCTTCCGAAAATGAGACGTAGGTTAGATGACTGAAAATTCCGGACGAAATCTCTGACATATACCGAAAGGAAATACTCGATCGTACATCCCTTCATGATCCCACCAAAGCGGGATTCTAAACAGTGGCATAGCCGGGATTGTTTTTTTTTTCGGGGGGGGGGGGGCTATGTAACAAGTGGGGGCCTGGTACCTCCGAGGGTCAGGCGCGGCAAGACTATCTAAGTGGAGCGCCACCATCAGTTGGCGCGGAGCGTACACGAAAATTTTGGGTTTTACAAACCATCAAGATGCCTGGAAACGGCACTTCCCACGTGTTTTAAGCTGCATGTACCCAGTCTTGAAATACGAATCTCATGTCTGCCACTCCTCAAATAGTGTGAAAAAATCAATCTATGAATAATGATAACACATACACTTTTAGGGACCCAAAATCTGGGCATTTCTGATCTGTGCCATGGCCTGGGCATGAGACTAAAAGGAACCGGTATCTCCCTTTCTCTTGGGAAAAATTGTGAACTTCAGGAGAACATAGATCGCAAACGCAGCAATACTTGAATAGATTTCAGCTTCAATAGGAAAACCAAAATTAGTTGTGTCCCCCTCTGAGAAACTTTCTTAGAGTTAGATTTGCTAGATGCAAAATGGTGCTTAACTTTGGCAAAAACCTTGAACTGATTATAGGCCTACGTGTAAGGATATTCCTATTTGGGGAGCATGAAAATTTTCAAAGTACTCATTTTTGCTCTTTGTAGAGATTTTACAGGTGATATACAAACTACCAAAGAAACAATGTTTTCAGGTTTTCAGTGGTGTTTAGATGCAAAATGGTGCAGTGTTTGTTCAGTCATCGGTACATTACGTATTCAAAATTAAAGTCCTTCGAGTAAATCTCTCAAAATATTTAAACCGCAAAGCAAAAGTATGGATCATGCGGGAAACACATGAAATGAGACCTTGAGGACATTTTACAAATCCGCCCCGACGCCAGTGCCAACTAGTAAAAAGAGGACCAAGTTGTCGAAAAATCGTTCTACAGTTGCACTTGTCATGGAAAAGAGTGAGGCACGACATGGACCTACTTGTTACTGATGGAAGGGAAGAATTATTCGAAGGCAGTGTCTTACCCTTAACGCATATTTTGCGTATGATAAAGTATAGGATGGTCGTGTAAGAATGGTCTCCAGTGTATGGTTGCCTTGTTTTCAGTAAATCAACCAGCCATCCGAAAGGCAGAAAGGGTCTTAACCTAACAAAGTCAAATTCGAGTTTGCCGTCCAAACGTTCGTTTCATCTTCGAAGTGTAATGCAATAAACGACAGTGCAGATTATATACGGTGTCTAATTTAGTGAAAGTAATCATTTTGACTACTTGATTTCATACGTGCACACAAAATGTGTTTTAAACACATTCATGTATGTTTTCTGAATTGTTACACATTTTATTTTTTTACTCTTTTTGAAGGAAATACTTCAAAGTGTATTTCCGTTCAAACATTTTATTTTTTCTCAATTACTTTATCAGGAGGCAAAAAATCTGGGAGGGGGGGGCTGAAGAAAATCTTAGGGGCCTAGGCCCTCACCCCCCCCCCCTTCGTGGCTACGCCACTGATTCTAAATACCTAAAAGAGAAATTTCTATAAAGTTTACTTTCCTTGAGAAAGCCAAGAATAAGGAAAGAGTCGGTTTGTTCAAACAAAGTTTTTAGGTCGGGTACGGTGTAGTATTTCTGTCGAATATGGGAGAACGCGTGTAATATAATATACGTGTAAAAGAATACGCATAAATCAAGTATATGAATTCTTGGAAATAACGGGGTTAATAGTTAATACCGGGTTTACCTGCCTCGCCTAAAGACACCTCAGACTGTGAAGAAGAGAAAATAACTTGTCAGAGAACACTCAATTCAAAAAAGGACAGAATTACTAAAGAAGAAAACTATAGGAAAGTCAGACAGCACGCTGATACCATGAGCATTATCGGGGACATCGCCATGCCGGAAGAAATTAAATTTCTTGATAAACATCTGGGGAGGAGGACAATACCTCAATACCCGAGGGTTCATAGATCAGCCAACCAGGCTTCCGGGGTCTATCCACTGCTCCGAGGAATTGAAGGAATCCGGATATAAGACCAACGGCCGTTTTTAAGGCCACCAAATTCTTCCGAAAGAGTGGTTTCTTTCCTCTGTAACCATGCTAAAGGTGTATTCTAAATTTTCTTTTAATTCTAAGCCAGATCATAGGCCTAGCCCGGAAACCCATTTTCTTATGCATTTGAAAAATAGGTTGAGAATTGGGCTCCATTAAGGTCACCCATATGGGGCCCACATGGGCAACATGGACAAATATTTCTTGGGCCCCACATGGCGGGTGGGGGGTTCTGACCCCAACCACCCCCTGACTTCGCGACTGCGCACGCATCAAATATAACATACCGACGGAAGAGTTACCCTGGCTAATCCTCGCATTTATGGACAATCCCTTTGTTTTCTTTAAACTTCACAACCATTTTGTCCTCAAAATCCCATAATATCAGAATCTGATTGCAAATTGTAAGGGCATGAGAACTTTACAAATATTTTCTCACAGGTAAGTCATTTTCCTTCTAATTTCAAGTTCAGCACAACAGTTTGAAAAAGAAAAGTAAGAAAGAAAGAAAGAAAGAAAGAAAGAAAGAAAGAAAGAAAGAAAGAAAGAAAGAAAGAAAGAAAGAAAGAAAGAAAGAAAGAAAGAAAGAAAGAAAGAAAGAAAGAAAGAAAGAAAGAAAGAAAGAAAGAAAGAAAGAAAGAAAGAAAGAAAGAAAGAAAGAAAGAAAGAAAGAAAGAAAGAAAGAAAGAAAGAAAGAAAGAAAGAAAGAAAGAAAGAAAGAAAGAAAGAAAGAAAGAAAGAAAGAAAGAAAGAAAGAAAGAAAGAAAGAAAGAAAGAAAGAAAGAAAGAAAGAAAGAAAGAAAGAAAGAAAGAAAGAAAGAAAGAAAGAAAGAAAGAAAGAAAGAAAGAAAGAAAGAAAGAAAGAAAGAAAGAAAGAAAGAAAGAAAGAAAGAAAGAAAGAAAGAAAGAAAGAAAGAAAGAAAGAAAGAAAGAAGGAGAAACAAGGTATTAGCTGTCATTGTGAGGAAGTGGTATAACCTTTGCTGACCTCAAGATCACGGACTTTGGAACCACGGGCTGCGATCATGAAGATGAAAGGGGAGAAGGAGGAGGGGATGGGGATATCTCCCCATACATTGGAAGGGGGATACTGTACATTCTACCCCCCCCCCCCCCCAAGAAAAAACCTTCAGATGCGGAAACTAACTTTAAAATGTAACATAAGGGAACGTGTGAATGTGGCTTGACAGCTCTGTACACCCTCCCATGGAGTAACTAACACATGAACATATTACACATATGCACCAGTACCCTCAATCGCCTATCACCTTCGAAAGTGATCGTCCATAAGTTTATTTCTCTGCTTGAAATAGAAGGCAAAAACGGTATTCATTTCTTATATATTTCCTGCAGCTGATGACTTTTACATGCAGTGAAAGAATACTGATATAATATATGAATGCCATCAACATTGAAAAAGACTTTTTAAGTGAATGACCGACGCGCCGTAACGATTTTGTTTTCTTCTGAAAGATTGAGTCCTGTTGCAACTTGGGTTTTTACTTCTCCAGATGAGTTTTGTTATACCGCACTGAGTTTAAGCTCCACAAGTAAAGGTTGTTACAGCTTGGTGATTTTTACTTTGAAAATCATAGTTGTTATTTTATTCCTTTCGATTCAGTTTAATAGACTTAAAAAGAAGGGTTTAAGGTCACAACAGGATTTGGTATGTAAGAGGAGCACTCATTCTAAGCATTTGGGTGAAATTTGCATTGAAATCCGATGTGTGGTTCTCAAGATATGAGCATGTAAAATTGTCACATTTTCAACAAAAAGTGAACCTGAAGCAAGGACATAAGAAATCACATCCCCACATTAGTGCACAGTCTTTTGTTATTTTCTTTAAACTTCAGACTCGATTGCCTCCTCATCAATCACACATTATTAAAATGTGATTGCATAAGTGGCACAAGAAATTTACAAACTTCGCATCCCCTATACAGGGAGGCCCTATTCCTATTAACTTCAAGGTCAACACAACAGTCTGCCGATAAAACAAATTAGGGATGCCCCTACTGTGAATGCTTTTAAGTCAGGGTTGTGTTCCATAAATCTTGAAGAAAATTTTAGTAGAGCTCATTTTAGTAATTAGTTTGCTGCTCAGCCTTCTGTGCCTGCACATTAAATCCCGTTTTGTGGACATTATGCAGTACATATCGAAAAGTTTCGGTGACCTCCCAAATGCGTTACAGTATGCGGGTGCATTTTGCATTTTTAGGTTTTTCGCTTTATGTAGTGTATTCGGGGTTGTGTTTTAAGGTCTGGCTAAACTGGATTTGTGATGTTCATACTATTGCACATCTAGTGAATGCTTTTTTGACTGGAAACACCCCTTAATTTTGTCGTAAATCATTGCTTTTGGGATTTGATGTCTATGGGCTATACAAAGGCGTTTTCATCCCAATTCTACATAATTTAGAGGATTAACACTTCTAGCCACGAATAAATTGACACGGCTAAACGCGTTTCTGGGAGCTGCATGTCACAGGTAACAGGAGGAGAAGAATTGGTTTTTATTTGGATCTATATTTTTGTCGTAAAACGCGTGAAGTAAAAGCATAAAATGGCCCATTATTTCCCCAAGTTATGACGTCACAACATTTTGAAATCGTCAAAAATCATGTATTTTGAATGAAAATCGGCCTTTCATGAGTTCCTCTCACCTTGACATACCATTCCAAAGTATAATCGATTTAGCTTATTTTAATTAGAACATTTAAAAATTTTCGATATTGAATGAGCAAATGATCGTTTTTGTACAAAACTTTTCGATATGACTCACCAGAACCAGATATGTTAAGAAGTACCGTAGCTTTTTTCTCGGAATTTTCCAGTAGTCGTCCGAAGGCCGTAATCTGCATGATGATATTCAGTAACCTAACAAACTACAAATCGCCCGGCAAGTTACTTGATTTTTAACAAGAGAAGGGCAAGTTCTTCGATAACAGCCCCAAAATTTGTCATAAAACTAAAATTTTCTCTCCATGCAGTTTAAATATTTATAAAATGATAGAAGATAAGCAGAAAATTTTCCAATTTCGATGTATATAAAAAACCCAAACCAAGTCTCTCTACCCCGAAACTCTGCTTAAATTTTACGATTGAAAAACTGACCACCTAATAGTTTTTTAATATCACCTTACCACAACCCCCAAATATCCTTCCATTAAAATCCAGAAAGCTTTTAATTTACAAATCTTTGATCGAAAAAAGGAAAAAAGTTTTCGAACTATTTTCTAATTACGATTTGCCTTAGTGTACGTACAAAAAAATGCATAGGCCTATAACCCCAAACGAATTTTCTGTCCCCAGAAATATTTTTTTTACTTTGCTTATATGAAGTGGATGTTTTTTAATAGAGTCTCCTCTCTTATAAGACCTTACAAAAAAGCCAAATTTCTTTCGAAATTTTCTTTAAATGAAGCGCGCGCCGCATTTGTTAAACTGAACGTACAATCTTTTGGCGCGCACGCGCGCCTATAATTATACCAGGGAGTTGCTTATACAAGTGACGTCCCACTGAGACTAGGTAAGTCATCGCCTTTGTCGGGGCTTAGACATGCCCCCCGGGTCGGAGAGCTTGGCAAGTCCTTGAGCTACCCTGAACAAAATATTCGGCCAACTTCAGGTGGAGTGCATTCACCGGGCTTCTGAGACATTTGTGAAACTACTTCAAGGCTTGTATGAAATTCCGTAGTAATGGACTGCGAGGCTTACTATTGGAAGAGAAACTTGTACGGAAAGAGCTGATTTTCTTTTTATGAAAAGTACTGTATACAAGTCTTGCTACAACTGATTGCTCCTCCTTTGTCGACGCGACAACATACAGTATGGACGCGACTCGCGCGACCTCTTGAAAATAAATTTCAACTTTCTTAGGAGAAATACGAACCTGACTACGATACATGAATACTTGGGAAGGAAAAACTAGTAAGAAATAATGGTGTAGTTTTCAATAAAGTTTGGAGGATTGCTTCACTTCAAATGTTCTCCAGTCCGTCGTTAAAAACTTTTACCCTATCAGTCACTTTACTCGTTGCGTGCACAAGCAATCCTTGTGGACTGTAGGCTACTTGGCTATGTAGAGATAACATGTTAGCATACATTAGACTAGGGCAAACAAGTGCTGATTGTAAAATTACTGTAGGCCAAGCCTACATGTTGTTGGCCATACTCATTAGTAACAAGGCTAGGCCTATAGGCCTTACAAAGTTTACCAAATTTGCTGTAGGCTAATAGCCCTTATTGGCTTAGGCTAGGCCTAGGTCTACGTACTTTGTATGGAGGCCAGTTCACATAGCCCAGTCACTGAAGTTGACTGTAAATCATGCTCCTTAGGCCTAGCCTAGTCACTCCTTGAAAGTGATGAGAACGTAGCTAGCCTAGGGCCTATAGCCTAACGTTAGGCCCGAAGCAGGCCAACTTGAAGTCGTCCCCAAGCCAACTCGGCCCAAAACCAAGTCGGCTCCAGTATGAAAAAGGTTGTGATTTTCTACACTTAAATTAGCCTATGCAAAAGTGATTTGCGTGATATTATCTCTCACACAGGTTCTACAACAAGTGTCGGCCTAATTTACTTTGGTAGCCTGATTTACGTTGGTATCTCAAGAAGTGACCTGCGTGATTTTATCTCTCACACAGGTTCTATACAACTGGTGTAACTTTAAGCTTAGTAATATATTATTTCTGTTGGTCCATACCTGTACAGTAGTATTATAGGTAGCCGGTCGTTTTGCCCCCTTGCCAGTTCCCCCCCAACCAGTTCGCCCCCTAAATACCAGTTCGCCCCCAAGAATAAACCAGTTCGCCCCCTAAGACCTGCCAGTTCGCCCCCTAAGACCCCCTGTTAATTGTGTTGATTATGATTGATAGTACTGATGTACGCTTTCTATATGCGTTATCGATGCTACATTGTTCGTTTACTTCATTGTGTAAACGTTCGCACATCATATTTTGTGGTTGTTTTGTTTAGTTCTATTTAAAATTTCCAATAAATGGCGCAAAAACTGAAAAAGCTTAACTTGCCTGTGAAACTTAATTCTGGACCGTGCAAGAGAATACCAGGTCAACTTAACATATCACTGGTTGGTGCGTCACCCATCCTTACTTGACTTGGTTTTTGTCACATTCTGGCCAACTGTCGTAACTTTTTTAAAATTTCTGTTATGACAACTACAAAAAAACTGCATTTAAAGGTCAGTTTATTCGATGTCATACTCATAAGTATTTGGGGGCGAAACGACCTCCTCGTTGGGGGCGAAACGACTTCCACTACGGGGCGAACTGGCAAGGGGGCGAAACCACCGGGGCGAACTGGTTGGGGGCGAACTGGCAAGGGGGCGAAACGACCGGTAACCGTATTATAATATACGTTGGTACAGTATCTCAAGAGTGTCAAAATCGTGGTAATGTTGTAGGTAGGCCAAGCTGTGGGTAACCAAAGGAGGGGACTCTGGAGGGGACTACTGATGAGCCCTGAAAATATTTTTTCTGTGTGAAACGCACCTAGCCATGCTATTGCTTGTACTTTAATAACAAGGTCGCCTGAAAATTTGTGTAATTTATTCATTTTGTGGTAAGCAAATCTCTGGGTGAAACCATAGGAAACTCAGTGCTCCCTTGCCCCTGCGAAACACTACAGGCCTAGGACGTATATGGCTATCATGACTATGAGATTGTGAGGAAACGTCCATTCATTAACACTGCTGCCAGGATTGTCCATTGAAAGAAACCTGACATGGGAAGAGAAAATCTCAAGAAAGACACTATTTTCCATAATTTATTAGAAGAATCCATGAAAGTCACTATTTCCCACTAATTTTCCACTAATTTCTCATATTGGGGCCGACTTGGTTTGGGAACGACTTGGTTTGGGGCCCACTTGGCTTGGGGCCAAGTTAGTTGGGGACGAGTTGGTTTGGGGACGACTTGGCTTGGGGCCCACTTGGCTTGGGACCCACTCGGTTTGGGGCCGAGTTAGTTGGGGACTAGTTGGTTTGGGGACGACTTGGCCAGAAAGCGTTAGGCATCGCTGGGTCCTGTTCTAATGAGTAGGCTATGTCACAGGACAGCTTGCTGTAGGCCTATGGATTGGTGGTACCTTGTCGTTTTGCTCCCTTGCTAGTTTGCCTAACTTGTTCTCCCCAAAAATCTACCAGTTTTCCCCCAAACATAACCAGTTCGACAGTTGGCCTCAAAGACCTGTGTCAGTCACCAGCCTCAGTTTGCCCCAATTGAAACTGGGAGGGAATTCCCTCTCTAGAAAAATTTTTGGGAGGGATTTCCAGAATCAGAGAGGGATCTCATCCTTCCTATAAATTTTGTTTGAGAGGGATTTTTAAAACCAAGGAAGGACCTCATCCCTAAAATAAGTGTGGCTTCTTTGCCCTTAGAACGCTTTTCAAGAACTGCTGTCGCAGAACTACTCGAATCCCTACAGTGCTTGGGGTACCGCTTGCAATTTGCGGTCCCTGTGTGTACATGACTCTAGAAATGGATAGCAGATTCCTCAGATGCATACATCACCATCCTCAATCCTCCTCATCAATGTCCAGTTTGTCACTCCGTGGTTTTCTTTTTCCCCTGTTTACCTTTTTTTGGCTATACTTGAAACAACATAGAGTTTTGACTTCCCGTTACCAATTATTTTTATGAATCAAAGCGGGATTCCTACCCTGTACAACCAAGCACAGAATACTAGCTTTCTACAGTATGTGCAGTTCTCAAGTTCATCCTGTGCCTTTAGGACAGAGATTCACCCAAAATGTCCCCAAACATTCACTCCCTTTCACCTCATATACAGCTAAGAAAATAGAGGTGGTCTTTAAATTAATACCTTTTCAAACTTACGATTACCAGCAAGTTTTGAGGCTTCTTAAACCTTGACAAAGCCGTCCAAAATGTGAGCCTGCAATCTCCCAGAGTTCTTTAAAATTTGAATTCAAGATAGTGCACTGGTACAGACTACTATACAGGTGTTTTCCTTCTCAGGGTAGCCAGCTCAAAACGTAACTGATAAGCATCCAAAATTATCAAGATGACATTCACTTCAACTTCACTAAATAGTTTCACAGCATGAGTTAATTCTAGCCCTGGCTGATATTTTCAAAAACTTTTCGTCAGCAATTTTCTTGTATGATATGTTTGCCTTCAGAGTTGCTTGCTTTGGCTCCTATGCTGCCCTAACAAGGTTGTTTATGAAAATTTCTGAGCCTAGCGTAGTCTCGTGAACAAACTTGTACTGAGAGGGATTTGCCGATTTGGATTGAAGTGCGGCATGCATGGTGCTAGGTTGTTTTGCATGCAGTAGAACCATATAGCCCGGGATAGTGAATTTTGCAAGTTGAAAATAATCATGACAAATTTATGCAGAAATCTATAATTTCAAACCATGTGTAAGGCCTGAAATATTTAGGAGTTAAAGCATATTGCTGTGCAGTGTACACAAACAATGTTGTATTGCGTGTACAGGGCACTAGGACAGTGAATGATCAATCGAACCAGTCAGATTCGCTCTCTCGATCTGAAGTCAAGGCAGTTTAGGAGTTACGGCTCTGCAAATATTCTATTGCAGTTTAGTGTTTGTCTCAGTTGTGAAGAAGTGTGTAGTATTTCCCCTTCATTAGATTTATTTACGTACGGGATTCCAAATTTCAGCTACCTGCAGTAGATTTATTTTTGTGCGGGAGCGGAGGTGTGTGCGGGATTTTCCCGCACTAGATTTATTTGTGTGCGGGATTTGGAAAACAAAAGCAGGATTCCCGCAATCCCCCACGTTAGTGCGAACACTGCCCCCAGGTACTGGCCAGTGGCCTACTATTCTCTCTGTAGCAGTGTCCATTCCCAAAAGTGACTTTTAATGTTATTGAAAATGTGGATGTTCGGTTAATTGAAATATTGAATAGGCTCTAATTTAGAATAAGGGGCTGGAACTTACGTCATATGTGGATACATACGCATAGTAATAAGGTTAGGGATATAAACCAGAATACAAGGCATTCATACTCACGAATGGAGGCAGTCTAAGGGTTCTAGTGATATTAACAGAGTTGCTAAATTTTAGCCACTCCCTGATACAAAAAGGCAGTAGATGGTGAATTTGTTATGATGAAGAGGTTTGCGCATTTCAGAAAAGGATATCAGTGTTGAAAATTTATACAGGTGAAACATTAGTTACAGTACGTGAAGAAAGGGAAACAGAATTGTTTATGCTACAAGCTCGACGTTTAGAAAAGTACATATGAGTGATACGTATATATGATGTTAAAATTGACTAAACAAAACAGACGTTGGATGATATTTTCTACTAGATCTAGGAAATAGAAGTGCTTCGATTGCAGAAGAATTGTTTTATTAATAATTTCCGACCGTATAGCCAAAACTGTCAGAATTTCACCCATATTATTGGCAGTTCAAAATATCAAAATTTCCTCACGAATGACAATTTCATTTTTTAAACTTCCTTAGTGTTCTCAGTATTGTTCGAGGGCAATGCTTATTACGGTTCGGCAGTTCAGCCGTATCACCTGTATGTATATGCATCGCATTATCACCAACATAGTAAGCACTTTCAGATCAAAAGAGATGTAACTTAACTATCATCTCGAGTGGCTAATGAATAAAGAGAGATAACTACGCAGTCTTTTATTTTGCTACTACCTCGTCAGAGACCTCTCTTCCCATTCCTACCATAATTGTCAACAACATAAACAGTACCGGTATAAAATTTCTCACCTTCCTCTTCTTTCTTTGGTTGGATAGGTGCACAGCTAGAAAGTCTTTTCCCTTACAGTACGGTTGCTCAAAGGAACCATTTTAAATTTGTCTTTCAAGGTTGCTAAATTATTAGCACAGCCACCAATGAAAAGAATCTAATGTGAGAATATTTACAAAATGTAAAACAAAAAAAAAAAATGGGTTGAGGTTAACTAAGTTATTTCGATGCGGCTAAGCAAATAAAGCCTTGCGCATGGCCCATATTTGACTTTCCACTGAAACACATCAAACTCTCGAAATGACCTATTTAAGCCGCGGTAGCACTTGATATCATCAACTGTATCACATGTCGTTCGGCTGATCACGTGGTCACCGGCAAAGGACGTGCATATTGGTAATGGCGATTCAAGTTTCAGTTGAAACGTTTAAATCAAAAGAAAACTACGCAGTTACTATTGCGCAATTTTCGCATCCGGGAGACTATGTTATCTTATCCGTTCTCTATTCCTAACCCTCTGTGACCGTCTTCAGTTTTGAACAAAATAAGATATAACTTAAGTTTGTCACTCTTGTTACAGTTATAAGTTCCTTGGACATGAAAAGAAATCACCCGTTCTATGTTTTCTTTTCAACAACGCGGAAACTTTCACGTCAACAGATTGCTCGGATGTTTCAAACTGTAAGAAAAGAAGGGTAGCGACCATGTCATAAAGAACAGCAGTTGACAAAAACTATAGAAAGGGCTTCTGAGAACCCCATATAGTCGCTCCCTGGTCGTTCCAAGAACCATGTAATTGAAATATCCCTGAACTAATATGCCTCATCATGTGATGAAACCTGAGACATCTTTAAATAAATTATCTGTTTTCATGGTCAACGCCTTTTAATTTACAAACACTAAAAAGTAACAAAACCAACAAGGTACAGAATAAAAACACTGTAACAAGTCTATAAAGCGGCTGCTATACTTCGCATTCGCTCGTAAAAACATAGGAAAATACGTATTATGCTTACGCATACATATGCTAGGTAGAAGGTTAGGGTGGGCTATACTGTATGTTGCTAGGTATATGCACACGTGGGAAAATATACATCGTATGTTTAAATATGCATATATGTATTCGTACTCCTACTAACCAATATGTATACATGTGTAATTATTTGGCTCTAGGGATACATATGTGTATATACGTATATACATAAGTACATATTTTAACCCTCCACCAGCAATGGCGCTCATAGCGCAGTAGGCAAGCGCGCTGGTCTATATACTGTGTATACTGGTATGTCAGGGGTTCAAATCCATGTTTAACCATTGCTTTTCCTTCTTCCACAGCATTAACCATTCACTTCTTTGCACAGCAAATACATCAATACTGCTCTTCTTGAGTGGGGAAAAAAAAAAGAAACACATTTTACTACAGGAAAAATAAATAAAAAAAACTTTGTTTTTCTCTGAAAAAAAATAAGGTTTCAGTGCCCTCTTCTAAGTTGAGAGTTGTCATTTCCAGGCACTGATTCTAAATTAGTACCATCGCATAATTTGATTCTTTTTCAGGAGGAAATGAAGGCCTTTGATTTCAGATCGTCAAAGAAGTTGTTTATTTGTACTAACCCCGCAGTGTCAGAGTGCTATTGTTTTGAATGTAATCCTTGAGGAGATCCCAATTAAAATAATTTAGTCCTTGTCCGCTAGCTGTTTTCACACCTACAACCTTACCTTACAGTATATCCCGCTGTGGAGAACTGTTTGTAGTACACATGTGTATGTATGTATACTGTGTTAGTGCTTTTAAATTATTTTTTCTTTTTTCTTTTGTAGATTCTGTGATTGACATTTTTGGGGTAATTCATTAACCAGTTGGATTTTCTGATCAAATCTGTTTAAGCGACAGACAGACATGATCTGGGGTAAGAATTAAACAATTAGATTATTTTAGGGTTGGGCAGTATACCGGTACTGATGTCAATAATGGTACTAGAGGTACAGGTAATGAAAATACTGAAGATATTTGGTGTGTTACTAATACTGGTTCTTGAAAAAATACTGGTATATACTTGAAAAAAATTGGCGATACTCATTGGCCCACAAAAATAACTGTTAGGATGTGTGAATGATTAAAATATTTACCCAAACATTTAGAGCAGAGGTTCCTGCACGGTAATTAGCCCAATCAAACACCTAGATGCATTAATGTGCAGGATAACATGGGGATCATGAGTGGCTTAGGTTCCTTCCCACCCGAGGCTTAGGTTCCTTCCCACCCGACTTCTCTACCCGAGTGTTGAGAACCTGTACTGCCTCAATACCGGTTCTGTGTGTTTTACAATATCAGTACCAATATTTTCACAGTACTGCCCAACCCTAATTACAGTATTTAATTTGAAGAAATCAAACTTCTTTACCTTGACAGATTTTGTAAATTAATATATGTACTGCTGATTTGCACATAGATTTGCACATGAAATTTACTGTAATGTTAAGTTTTAATGGAAATGGTGTTCTGAAGCAAAAATTGCTATGGTTGTAGTCTGCATGTAGATTACCCTGTGGAGCAGACTTTGTTTTCTCAGCTCCTCAGTCCTCAGCTTCCAAAACCACCGTCTGGTAAAGCGAACAGGACTGCTTCCAATTTTAGAGGCAAACTTTACTACCATAATATGATTTATTTATGTGTACACTCTCTCATTGATTGTGCTATTGTTAAATGTGGGTGTCTCTGTAGTCATGAACTGGAAAAATACACTAAAACCTGAAATGCCTTATCATAAGTGTGTTTCATAACAACTGTGCAGTGGGCCACTACCATACTACAATGACATAACAACTCTGTGGGTGGCATGGGCTACTGCACAAGACCAGATGTTGCCTTCTTGTGAATTTTTACTAACAATAAACCAGTCTTGAGGCCACATATTTCTATGAATACCCAAAAGAATTTGTTGGGTGTTCACTTTGGCAGGCATTAGGCATATGACTGAACAAGGAATGTGCCATACAACCTGCTACAGTACACAGGTACAGTAACATGTAGATGAGCTCAAAGTATGCAGTAGAGGTCCTCCTTAGCCAGCATTCAGATACACAGTGCCACCATATAGGGAACTGTATATATATGGAACACCCCCTCATTGCACTGATTAAAGTAATCATCCTTTTGGTTTATCGAGCGCTCTGAAAGATATCAAGGTGGTTAATGCTTTTGGTCTAGTCAAAAAAGTTTATAGTACGTCAGCCCATTGATCATTTGGCAAATTCATGTGCAATGGTGTGACACGCAATAAATACTTCTTTGTAAACAGTAGTATTGACAGTGATCATGGTTCTAATACAACTTTCTGCTGGAATACTATTGAAATTAATGTACTGTAACTGTGATGTATATATTTCCTGTTTTCTCTTTTTCATGCATGAAATGTAGCACTGACCCTAAAACCTGGACATGAATGCACTCATCAAGGTTTGGAAAAAATCCATCTTTCATTGGCTTCCCTAGAATGCAGACCTGGAAAATATCAGTCTGGGATAGGTACAGTACATGTCTTACCCAATTTGTATTAAGTTGTTCCTGTTAAAGGGCTAGCCTGCGGAGCAGACTCTGTAGTACGGAAAGATGGGGCTCTCTCAAAATCATAATACACTCAGGTCTCTAAACAGTATAATATACAGAGTCTGCAAACCTTCGCCCAGTTTCGGTTTACATGAATCCCTCATTTTGAGGGACAAATGAGTAAAAAAGAGATGGTCACGTGGTGCACAAAACAAGTATGAATAGTGTATTTTCATACATGCAACTGATACAACGAAAGGCGAACAACCTAATGGAATGGAAAATGTGTACCAGGCCGTACGTTTGATGAATATATATTTCCTATTACGCGAGATATAATTCAGTATTTTAATTTTTGTCATGTCCTCATTTTTGGTAGTCGTAAATGAGATTCGATAGAAAGTTGGCAGGCTTTTGTATACCGTATGTATGCCATATGTAACTTAGTTGGAAACGTCGACTGCTCAGTAGTGAAGCCGTTAAAAGACTTGTATAGTATTATTTACAGTAGCGAAAGTAAGATTGTTCATTTTTTAATGCAGTAGTTGAAACGCAAACACAATAGCCTGCTAACAGCAGGTTATTAAAGGGCAAGTGCAGTCATCCCAATTGAAGTAGTGTAGTAGACTGTCCAGTTTCATAATTGGCTTTTGGGAGTTATGTGACAGTTTTTGCTCTTCAAGTGAAAAATTTACAAGAAATAATTGCATGGTTGGCCTTGAATGCAATAGGAAAGTCATGAAATGTAATGAAAGATACTTTGAAGAGAAAAAAGGCAAGCATTATGTTATTTAGCTTTTTCTTCAAAATAAGTTTGGGGGGGGGGGATTTTTCTTTACCTTCAAATACCAGATGTTTAGATTTATGAAGGCCAAATCCTTTCACCTGAGGCAGTTCTGGTTCTCCTAACCTACTGACTCTATAAGTACAGTACATTCCACATACTGTACTGTATAAAGCCAAAATTGCCCTACACACAACAGTGCAAAAAGGGTATCTTGTGCTATCTTAGGAAGAGAATGTATTTCATTAAATGTTTGACTAATATTTGCCATTTGTTTGTACTTGACTCCTCCATTCTTCAAAAGAGGGTACTTATAAATAGAAGACCATCCCACTGGTATAGGAGATTGAAGTCATCTCTTTTCCAAATAGTAATTACAACAGATTGGGATTGGGTTTTGTCGTGCATCCTTTTTGTCAATTGTGCTTACCCCAGTAAAAAATAATACTCACCAACATTCCATCCCACAATTCTTTGTAATTTTGAAACAATCTCTTCAAAAATAATGATTGACATTTTCATTCTATTGTTTTTTTTCTCATGTAGATGGATCTGATACTGTTTCATATCTTCTCCTGAAGACCTGTCACTCTGAGCAAGTACTCTGTACTTTAGAAAAAGGTCACACAACTCAACAGAACTTAGACCTTGTACTGCAACCAAGGGAGAGAGTAACTTTTTCTGTGGAAGGTTCAGGTACATTTCTATACTGTCTGGACTTACATCATTCTCAGGTTCAAGTTTAATTTTGGTTTTAATTTCTTGTAAGTTGTAGCCATGCTGACTCTTAAGTTTACCATAAGGAAGACCAGAAAGAATGAAGACATTCATATTTTCATTTCTTCATTTTCTTTCTGTCTTCCTTATGGTAAATTTTAGAGTCGGCATGGCTACAACTTACAAGAAATGAAAACTAATATCAGAAAGGACTCTATCTGAGGTCAACCAGATTCTTTGGAATTCAAACTTATGCAAGTTCAATTTATTTTCTTTTTAAACCTTGGAAGAGGTTTCAGAAACCCAACATGGGTGTATAGGAACAAACAATTAAAAAAAAATTCTTAATGCCTTAAGTGATTAACTCTTAAGTGACAAAAATACTTGCATCAGTCTTCATAAAGATAATAAAAAGTAAATAAGCAATTCAATTTTAGCTACTATCCTGTAACAGAACTTGTGTAACATTCTACTATAGAAGAGAAGAAACTCGGGTGCTGGTAATGTACAGTATCCTCGCAACAGGTTGTGTTTGTCCTTAAATATTTGCCCAATGAGGACACTAAATTGGATCTGGGGACCCCCAAATATTCAAACAGATTTTGAAATTCTTCAAATTTTCTTCATTTAGACCCTCTCCCAGTATGACAGTTCATAAATTTTTCACTCCCCGGCGGCATACCCTGCTGGTATTCCTGAAAGAACCTGATATCTAAATACAGTAAGGGATCTCATATGTATCATGTGCATTCCCCCTGTTTCTTAGATGAACCCTGTCATTTATGGTGAAAGACAAAGGTCATTTGGTGTCACCAGTTGTCAGAACTCAAAACCTGTAAACATTAAATACCAATAAGGGGGTAACTGTGAGGGGACCTCATACATGTTGCAGCATGTGCAAACATACAGTATGTGAGCCACAACTGGAAAGAGGCCAGCTCAACTTGAACCAGTTAGTTGGAAACTTGGCTGTAAACTCCATCTAACTAACTACATACATACAGTATATTGAGACGGAGAAAGCTCTTGCTTTTGGTCATTTAAGAAACCCTGTTAATTTAAAGAAAACAAAGTTTCATTCCATCAGCAAGGAATCACTAAGCCTTTTGACTTTCTGGTCATAAAATCAGCAGGACTACCAAACTTCCTGTAAGAATTCCAGTAAAATACCACAAAATGGTTGTCCATTCCATTTTCTGTTAAGACAGACATGGTATATTTTTTCAAATAAAATTATATAATTTTCAAGTTTCTAATTTGAACTTTTGCTTAACTGAACATATATCCAAAGCTAAATCTGTTTCTAGACACCCTAGGTGATTAATAAAGTAAAAACCACAAGACTGGTTACTCTTGTGTCACAATAGACCCTTTGAGATGGTCAACTCACTCTGTCATCACCTGGTCTAAGGAGTAATATCAACCTAGCATGCATGAAATGTCAACAGACTATTTGGGGATTTGAAAGACATGAAGATTATCTTAGAATATTTTACCATCTCTGTAGGTATTGTTTATGTGACTGGATATTCATTTAGTCTCCCTGAAGATGAGGATGATGGAGAAGAAGAAGGAATTATGGGATGGGAAGGATATGAAGAAAGGAACCCTTTACATACAGTTGGTAGGTTTGAGACAAGGTATAGTACTGTACTTTGAAAGAGGCACCTTTAAACAATGGTGTACTTGGAGTCCCATACATAACACTTAAAGTCAGCTCAATACCAAGGCCTTGAATTTAAGGCATGGGAGTGCAATAGCACACCATCACTCATCACCTCAAGTCACTGTAAGGGGGGTGATTTTTTGCCAGCCTGCAATCTTGGACAAAACTGTTGGGACACTTTGCCATAATATTCTTAAATTTCAGTTCAAAGGCTTACATGCTTCCCCTCCCCCGCTCCCCCTTTCAATGTTGCGCTGAAAGATTGACTGTATGCTGTGAATAGGCTAACTGTGGTCAACATTGCGAAGGGGAGCGGAGTGTCCCAAGGAGTTTTGTCCAAGATTGTCTGAGCTCCACGCGTATTATTAACGCGAACAAATTCAATACATAATAATGCTTCATTTTTCGGGCCGACTTTTTCGGAAAAGTTTTTTTTGAGGCTTATAGGTCTGAGGATTTTAGCATATTAGAGTTAATTGCATGAAGAGTTGTTTTAATGTGTTGTTTGATTCATTTGTATACATTTATTTAGAGTCGGGACGATAATAAAGAATAGACTGTTGCAGGTATTCTTGGGGAATTTGTATATCGTAAGCCATGGGCATAGGTACGGGCAGAACCCCTACCAATTCCTCCTCGTAATACAGATGCAAAACCAATTAAAAAACATGTTTAACCTTGGAGGAGGCAATTGTAGAGCCAATAATTTAATATTTAAAATATGGGAAGAGACTTTTGAATATTTTTCAGGCCTGGGTAATCGCCAGGATACGTTCTATTCCGACAGATACTATATAAATATATATACATGTATCCAAAACAATTTCCTGGATGGAAAAGTCTGACTCCTATTGCAAACTGGTGTTAAGGAGACGAGATTTTAACTGAAAGAGCGCCACGATCTACCATGGAATGTAAAAGGCACATCTGAGATTCAAACTTTTAAAATATAACGATGGTAGATCGTTAGTTAAGGCTGATTTTTGGCATATTTTGAAGCAAATTACACCCCTGAGACTCCATTTTTCACGTTAAATGAAACTGGTTACGCATGCTTTTTTCCCTCTTTACACTGAAGCAATTTCATTGCGTTTTGCTTCCAAATTTGCTTTCAAAATAAATGGTAGACCGTTGGGTTAAACTTATCTTTCACTGCCGGTCTCGTCAAGTTCTCATGTACGGCATATTCTTTCTTGAGAAAACACGGTAAATTACTTTCAAATGAAGTAATAATAGGCAGGATACATCAGTGCCTCTGCTCTCCAAAATGCACTTATCAGGTAACACTTCACTGTTTTCAACAAACTTGAAATACATAAACACGAACATTTTTTCAATATTCTTTTTATTTTAAGACAGTGTAAACCAACCACAAGTCACTGTTGAGAACAGCTACATGAACGATCGGGCGCTTAAACTTATTCCCTTTTGTTAATCGACCCATCAAGACAAAATGACACTTTCTACTGTGTGACGCGAGTAGTTCTAACTTCCCAAAATTCTCAGACAATCTTGGACAAAACTGTTGGGACACTTTGCCATAATATTCTTGAATTTCAGTTCAAAGGCTTACATGCTTCCCCTCCCCCGCTCCCCCTTTCAATGTTGCGCTGAAAGATTGACTGTATGCCGTGAATAGGCTTACTGTGGTCAACATTGCGAAGGGGAGCGGAGTGTCCCAAGGAGTTTTGTCCAAGATTGTAGATTAAAAATGGGGATCATATTAATCTATGAAAGTTGAATAAAAACCGTACACCTTTCACATTCCTCAGTTTCCTGGGGAGTGTGATTTGTGGCCCAGCTGCAAAATCTAAAACTCGAGGCCTGAATACCAATTATCTATCACTGCATAATATTTTATCAGATGTATTGACAAGTTTGTCATGTGGTCTTCATGGTGTACAAACTTTACCCTGCATCCAGGAAGTCTGGAGTTCAACTCCCGCAGGGTTAAACTGAAGACTTTAAGAACACACCATTCTGCCATTGTGCTTCGGCTCAGCATTAGTAGTGGAGAAGGCAAAACAAGCAAGTGAGCCACAACTGGAAAAAAGAGGCTACAGCAGGCACTACTTAATATTGGTTAGAACTGGGGCCTATAAACCTCATCAAAACCTAAACCCATGGGGTCCTATTTTGGGGGGCTAAATTCAAAGTTTTACTGTCTGAATTGACAGGTATGTATTAAGTTCAAACTAGATCTGGTAACTCTTTGATCTCATTGTTGTATTAACATCATTTTGGAGGAAAGCAATGAAGGATGTTGGATGCACAACAACTAGACTTTCCCTGTCATATATGTGTATAGAACTTTGTGGTTGGGTGCACAAATCAGCTCTCTGTTTTTTGTTGGAGTAACTTGCAATAGACCCTTTTCTGAATAGCTCTTACTTTAGGATTGTAGTATTGAATGTTGGAGTGCAGCAGTTTTTACCTTTGTTAAGGTAAAAACAGAGTGCCATTGATAAAAATAGCACATACCAAAGTGCGATTGATAAAAATAGCACATACCAAAATGCTATCCCAAAGTCCTTTGGAAGTGCTATTTGGAAAAGGTTCTATGGTAGGTACTTACCTCCTAATGAGGGAGCTTTTTGCTATTTGACATATGATTAGGATCTCTAATCACATTACCTTTACTTTTGAGGAGACTACATAAAAACAAGATACTGGAAAATTCCCAAGTACTGGAAAATTCCCAAGTACTGAGTGTGAGTGATACCCTGCCTTTTTGCATATTGCTGTTCAAGTTATGCATCCACCAATTGCAATAGGCCTATAGTGTTGATAACCACTGCAGTATTTATTGTTTTGCATTCTAGTGAAGCAAGAACCAGAAGACAATGTTTCCTGGGAACATAGATGTGAGGGTGGTGAAAGTGAAGATGGAGATAGCTCCCCCTATGAAGGTATGACTTTCAAGATTTAAGTTTCTTTTTATCTCATCGCTCCGTGAGGAGGATGAGATATTGTAGTCACTTTGCCTATTGGGCTATATATGGCAATACCAGCTTAAATCGCAATGGTTGCCATGGTAACGGTAAATTTTCCCAGGTTACTAGTCTCGAGGTCTAACCCATGGTGAGGTACCCCGGGGTGACTGAAGGTCCAGGCCTGAGAGAGGGGTCAAAACCTGTCCGTGTGTGTGTGTGTGTGTTGGTGGGTGAGAGTATGTGTGTGTGTGTGGGTGGGTGTGTGTGTGTGTGTGTGTGTGTGTCCAATTTTGTTTTCTTAATATGTTGTAAAAGGCTGGGCCGATTTTCTTCAAACTTGGTAGGATGGTACCTCAGGTGGAACAATTGCATTTTGATACACAACCGGAAGTGAAGGTCAAAGGTTACAGGTCAAAGGTCAAATTCGGTGAAAATCACATTTTCTGCTATATTTCAAAAACGAAACGTTCTCCTGACACGAAACTCTACACATACCATGATTGCATCTAGACCTACCAAAATACGTGGTTGCCATAGCAACAGATGCCAAAGGTCAAGTGGTAGAATGGAACAAAAAATTTTCAAGTGATAATTTGTTCGTAAAACAACGTTTTTGTCCCTCAAACTCCTCCTAGTGGGCTGGACCGATTCTTTTCAAAATTGGTAGTTGGGTACCCCAGGGTGGGAACTTGTGTCTCCCAGACCCTCGGAAGAAAAGGTCAGAGGTTAAAGGTCACATTTTGCAAGAAAACACCTTTTTTCCCTATTTTGTACTAAAACTTCTAAAGAAAACCTTCATTTTACATGAAAATTCACAAGTATAATAGGGTAGACTAGTTCTACCAAAATATGTAGTTTCCATGGCAACCAATGTCAAAGGTCACGTGACAGGGGGTCACATACTTTTTATTGTATTCACTTTAACTCTTAACGGACGCATCCCACAAATCTGAAAGTTTAAGTGTAATAGCCTAGGCATGATACTGTAAGTTGTACCGATATGTGAGGTTGTCATGGCAACCAAGGACATAGTTCACTTACAGATTGTCAACGGTTAAAGTGGGCATGACACGGCCATAAAAATTTTTGTGTATTGCAAGATTAGATACAGTATTTTACAAATATCATCTCACACCCCATTAAAAAACCCGTACAATTCGGCATAAATGATATTCGAAGGAAAACTGCGTTCAGAATACAATTTCGAAAAATGCCGCAACACCTCGCCTACTTTTATGACGCAACTGGCGGCACAAACCCCGCCCTACGGCGCGCATCTAGATGTGGAACTAATGTAACGCTGGGTAAAGTTATCTTATCTTAGCAACCTCATGAAAACGATTGCATCACAATACAGAGTCCAACATACAGAGTGGAAGGCGCAGACCATGGTGGGGATTCGGAGCAAATCATTGGCCAATATGTTCGTGTGTTTATGCGCGCGGGTAAAAATAGTTCTGTTTTATTGCAAGAAAGACGTGGTTCGGTCGTTACAAAGAACAGCAATGAATATGTGTGGGCAGACCAAAACAAGTGCGTCTTTACCATATGATGCACAATGCACAATGCACAATTCACAATGTAGTCAGTGGCCACGCTCACTGCTATTGTAGCACCGGTGTTTGTAATTATGTATGCACTAACACGCGTTACCATGCACATGATTTGATGATTGTGAGCTCCCTGGTACCCATTTTTGAGATGCGTTCACATACTTTTTTTCGCATTAGTTCGAATTTCAAATGGGCTGAGCCTGGCCTGTAATTGGGAATTCAAAACGTCGTATGTCGGTATTTATGGACATAAGTTTGTAGGGAAATCATTCACTTTATGTCAAGGTGTACCCAAAGAACAGTTACCGAGGAACTTACTTTGAAAGATTTTTGGCCGACGCATTAATCTTTTCTGCGTACTGGCCTGTGGCGAATCCAACCCATGGCAAGGAATAACCCAAGATATGAAACTGTGGGTGACTAACATTAGGTTAGGCATAGGGCCTACCTATCTTACATATTAGTGCCCTGAAAACTTGGCGGTTTTGAAGCATCGCCAAAAAAGGTACGTGACAATTTCCTTGCCACGGGCTAGGATTCGCCACAGACCAGTGCGCAGAAAAGGTTTGTGCGTCGGCCGGAAATCTTCTAACGCCACGCGTTCAACATGGCGCACACACCCAGATTTTTAATTGAGACGCACATGATGCGCATATCAGCGATCCGGGGCACACGTGAAGTTTGCCGACGCGTCAAAATGGAGAATACGCTCATACAGTTAGTGCCTGAATAATAACAATTACGCACTTGTCTGAAGCGTCCGCGAAAGCGTCTTAGGTTTTAAATCGTTGCGTTCATATCCGTATCAGTTAAGTGTAACAGTCAAGCTAGTTTTCTTTAGAGTGTTGCAAGGGGATACCAACATTTTAAAAATAAATTTGTTCCAAAATCTTAGATAGACCTACTGGATTAAAAGGGCAACCGTTACAAAGATTGGGTAGCCCTTCTCCAGTTCTTTTATAATCCGGTGTCAGAATTTAAATAATCAAATGATGTGTTTTGTTTTTGAATAAGGGGTGCGCCTATAGTTCCAAGAACTTGATTGGTCTGTGCCATATTCTTTCCCCTCGCTATCTTACGAAAAAAAGCTTCCGTCCCTTGGAACGAAAAAAAAAAATCGATTCCCAAATGGACTTCAAATAGGAATTTCAAAGGATTGTGGCATGCAGCTTTAGTATGGTAATTTTTCTCAATGAAATTCTACTGTAGCATAAAAACAGCACAGATAAAACTTCTAGCACATAAATAGTTCAAGTACTCTAACCAACTTGCGCACATGTTAGCGATGAGATATGCAACTCCGTGGATTGCCCTCTTGTTTATATAAGTTCTATGAAATTATACTTTAATGGAATAATGTTGAATTCCATGTCTGTAACTTGATAGGGCTCATACAGGTCCTGGAAATCACTGAAAGTCAAAGAAACTGAAATTTGAATTTAATAACTAACCGAAAATGATCCCTTATCATGGTCTTTTATATAAACAGAATTTTTTTTTGACCTCCAATTTATCAACAAATTCTCTTTCAGCAGTTAGTAATGGGCACAAGTAATAACATTTCCTTTCACTTGAGGCATGTTTCAGGAACTCTTGGCATCAAAAAGAAGCAACTCATAATGTGAAAACTTTTCTTCTAATTTTCATTGCAAGATTCTGTCTTAGTCAAAGAAGAGCCAGGAGAGATATCAGAAGATGAAGAAACAAGGAATGATGAAAATCAGGGAGAAATTTCTGCAGTAGATGAATCCAGTACAGCCGTATGTAAGCATATAAATTTTAATCAAAAGTTTTCTTTGGGGTAGCTAGGGGGTGAGCTTTTGTTCCATGGTAGGGAAAGCGGAGTGGCTTTTATCTGTTATTGTTGTGTGAGCCTTGACACCTAGCACTGAATGAACATGATCACGACTGCAGTGCTCATGTCATGACTCCTTGGTTTGGCCTTTCTTTTGATACTAAGATTGTGTTTTAGTCGGTAGAGCAACTGACTCTCACTCACAAGGTCCAGAGTTCGATTCCTGGACCAGGTTATACCAAAAGCTTTAAAAATTGAACCTACTGCTGTTTTGCATGATACTTTGTATGAAGAGAGGATTTGGGATTTGGGATAACGATCCAGTACTCCACAACTTGAAAGAAGGCAGCCATGAGTGCCACTACATTAAGCCAGAAGGCTGCAAGTTTGGGCGAGTTGTTAGATTAGGAATAAAATCTGATGTAACCTAACCTTACCTCATGACACTACTGTACATTGTGTGAAGAAAGAATATTTTGATTCATTTCCAGCAGGCTGTTGTTGTGTCTCTTACTCAGGTAGTACTGGATTATGCACAAGAAATTCCATGCCGCATACAAACCAATTAGTAGGGGATGTAAATGAGTGTTGTACAGAGGTAGCAGAGACTCAACAAACTGGGTGCAATGCAGAAAATGAATTTTCTTTTCGTAAGTAGTTTATATGTGAATTTTATCTCATGAGGAATTTTGAAGCATTATATTTAAGTAGCGAATTTGAACTCTCCAAGTCCTCATCTCACTTTAACTTAGTCTTTCCTTGCTTCTATGAGTTCAAGTATTTATCTCTTGTGCAAGTAAATTGAAATAAATTGAAAGCAAGTTTGTTGAACTTGTGAGGAGGTACTGTACTGCCTTGCTGAGACAATGTTAGCTACACAATAGACAAAGAGAACAGCAGCTCAATTTACTCACTGATGTGTGAGCAGATGTGGGCGGAGTGTTTTCTGAGGTTGTCAACTAGAAAAACCGCTCAAGCAATCAGATGATATGTTTGGGATCTACCTAAATCTAATAGGAAGAAACTTAGCATGCTCAGGATATGAAACTCATCTTAAGCAAAACATGAAAGTTTTCATGCGTAAATAAAAAACATCCTGTTGCTTTTAAAAGAGGGTGCAGACATGGAAGGACCCATTTTAAATTTAGGCACATCTTAGCTTAACCCACATTGATACAATACCCTTTTGTTTACCATTTGCATAGAATTTTATGTTTTTACATTTTGTTCAGATGGTATAGCGTCTCGAAAAAGAACTGCTGTTCATGCATTTGGGGCTGCAGAAGATGCTAATGAGGATTGCCTGGAGGTGACAGATATCTCAAAAAATGTGAACAGAACAAGAAATGAGAACACACCAAGTAAGTGATTTTAATAGTTTGAGACCATGTCACACTTCAACAGATTGGGATCAGATTCCAATATGAATTTTGTGTGTTTTTTTTTAATCTTTTCCTTCTAAGGTATAAAATAACTCCAATAATTTGCCTTGCAGGGCTATAAAAATTAAATTTATTTCATGATGTCACATCAACCAACAGCTTTTATCGGATTGCGTATGTCCAAGAAAAGCTACGTTGGTGGGCCGTCACCAATAAAAATCATTTAACATGGAATTTTTATAGATCCCTGATGCAAATCATGTATTTAAACTGGTTGGAAAATTTTCATCTCTTTACCGGAAGTGGAGAAGATTTAAAAAAACCTTGCAAAAATATGACTAGAATCTGATCTGTATTCATTGCATTGTGGCTATGTATTAAGTTTCTACTTCCTTGCATAGATCAAAAAACAACCTGTGAAAGATGCAATATTACATGAACATGGCATGTACATTTCCAGTAAGGAATTAAGAGCCGTCCTTCCAGGATTTCATTGGAAAAACCGGGGAGGTTTTCTTGGCTCAGTCTGTGCCTTCACTTAGGCATGATAAATTGATTCGTTTGCTTTGATGGCTTATCGGCATCAAGTTTCTGCCTGTGAATTGAAAGACACACACTGCACGGACCTGTGCTGCACCTCAATAGATTGCTCTGCCACCTTACTGTTTTTTAAAGACTGCTAAGGAAGCCAGGCAAATAATTGCCTTATTGTCCACACCCAACATTATCTTTAGTTAAGGATTTGGTAATTGACAGGGAGAGACTAGGTTTCAGCCTCTAACAAGATGATTACCCTATGAGCAACTCCACCAAGTTGAACTAAAAAATCTGTGCAAAAACACTCCTTATTTCTTCCATCATGAAGGGAAGCTGGGTAACAGTGTTTTTTGGAAGAACTTAAAAGAAAACTGAATTAGTGGGCTACAAAGACAATCATATTCCCCAGTCGTGTTCCAGAGGTTTTTATTTTTTATTTATTGCTATAGAGTTTTAGTTTTGGTTTACTTGCGTAATAAAATTAATGTAGTCCTTCAAACAACTAAACAGGAGACCCACATGTCCAACAAATAAATGTCTCTTATGGGTTTGACTTCTGTGGTCATGTACCCCAGTCACCAGGTCTTTTGTGCCTTTTACAATCTGAAATCCAATCAAGTTTTTTTTTTCAACATGGACCGAAAAGTCTTCAATTGGACTTTGTGTTCTCTACTAAAGTGGCAAGGAATCTTGATTTGCCTGACCGTAAGGTGTCCTGCCATTATTATATAACTTTTACTGCTCAACAGATACTTGTTTGGAAACCCATCTGATTTTTGTGTGCCTATCTAATGATTGCTGTCTACTGATATAATGCATGAAGTAGCTATTGTACATTTCTTTTGCATAGTCTTCTGAGACAAATCATATGTTTACAAAAATTGGCAAATTTTGGTCTGTTTCTGACCAGAGATGGAGAGGTGTGTAACAAAAAATGTCATGTTTTACCTTCTCTCTTTAAAGGTGATTGCCCAGATGCTGCAAATCGTCCAGATGAAAATGTTCACAGAAGACGATTAAAAGCAACTGTAAAGAGGGCCTTACCTTCTAGAAGAGGTAATTTAAAAATCCTTAAATGTATGAGACTTTGTTCTCTAAAGAGCACTTTCTCTTTTTCAGTGGAACCCATCTGATGAGTTCAACTCCTGGCCAGAACATACTTAAGATTCCCAAAATGGAACCCACTGCCATTGTGCTTGGTGCTCAGCATAAGCAGAGGTGCCAACTCTCTGTGATTCTCAGGGAGACTCCCTGAAAATTCAAGAATTTTTGTCCATTCCAAGTAGCAAATATAACAACCTCCCTGATTCAAGCAAGCTTTTCCCCCTTTGAGTTGCAGGTTATTGTAAAAAATTTCCCTGATTTCTGGATGTAAATGTTGACATCTCTGCATAAGCAATGGAGTAGGAAAAACAAGCCAGTGAGCCACAAACTGGAAAAAAGACCATGGCCAGCATGACATAAAACCAGGGGGTCAGTTAGAAACTGAGCCATAAAATTTTATTCAAGTAACCAACTTACTCATTTGAACATAGTTGTGGATTTTAACACCCTATCTTATGAAGTTAATTCTTAATGAATGAATGGTTAAGGTTCAACGATGTCATTCCATAAAGTATGGCTTTTGTAGACATGATAAAGATGGTTAACACTGGCCTATTTGTAATGTGTGGTTAATTGTTCTATAGCAATTACAACTTGAGAACATACTAACAGGTACCATGTATGTTGGTATGTGTTGTAAATGACCAGGCCAGTTGAGTTTTAGATTTTCCAAGTGTGCTACAATCAAATTGCACTCTTGAGGAAATTAGGGAGTGTGGCGCTGTTGGTGTGCTATTTTGTTACTTGAATAGATTGATATGAGGTCCCAGCCATCATCTAGGTGTGAAAAAAATCACGTTCCTCATAGTCATTTGAGGGGATTCAGTGATGATGTGGTATCAATCTTGTAGGCCTCAAAATGCAAGGCCTGATTGGTAACTTCTTGTTCCAATAGTAACAAGGATACTCACCAAGGGTCATGTCATGCAACCCGATTTGTTAACCCTTTGGCTACGCAAGCAGGTCCATCCCCCTATACTGGGCTTTGCACTGTATCAGGTATACACGGCAGATTTGTATGGGGTCCATCAAATACAAAGTTTTTTTGTATGGATGTGCCCATATTTGCATTAGCTATGTCCCAAGAATACGCATATGTGTAAAATATTTCCTCTTCAGGCTTACTAAACCTCCAAAACATGGTTACACACCATGGGTTTATTATTAGCGAATGCAGTGAGAGTTATGGTTTTGTGGAGGAACCATACATAGCCTATGTGGTAAAGATAAATTATGCTTTTACAGTGAAACCGTAAAGTATTTTATTACGAGATTCCTGCTTTTAAAAAACTGTGAACCTGATACCACAGCGTTGGTCCCAAAAGTGCTGTAATAAAATTCTGAATCTGACTTCCTGTTTCACACTTTGCTCCATTTTATATATTTGCATCTAGCCTACACACATAAACCTGAAGACCATGTAAATTGTTTGCACTCTGCTGAATACTGTCACAATGGATCTAGTACATAATAGTTGGATGCTCACACAATGGTTCATTGTTGATCCAGGCAGTCAGGGTTAATCCTCTTAGAGTAGCTGCCAGATAGGGCTTGACTTTCAGATAAGATAAACAGGAAATGCAACAATCTTGAAAACTTCAATTAATGGCCATTTATTTCTTCATAATGTGTGGAAGGTGTTTGCAGCATACCACAGAAATTTGCATTGATGGGTTATCTTTTTGGTTACATGTCTGCATTCTAAGGTTTCTATGTTCTGACAGACAAAACTCTTGTACACCATCCTAATCTTAACCTTGTCCTACTGCCATTGTGCTTGGTGTTCAGCATAAGCAATGGGGTTGGGAAAGCAAGCCATGCAGTGAGCCACAAGTGGCAAAAAGGCCATGGCTGGCTCGACTTGAACCAATTGGTTGGAAACTGGGCTGTAAATTTCCATCTAACCTAACCTAACTTAATCTTACCCTTATCCTAACAGTTACCTCAATGTATAGACTTTTCTTAATGTAGGAACAATGGAACAAAGGGGTGTCAGAATTCTTATTGCGTTCTCCCATTTCGGTTTCCAACAGAAGTTTGACAGGGAGACAGTATGATGTTGCCTAACATACAAGGCAAGCACATTATTACACAGAAATTAATTCTTTCCTCAGAGTGTTAATGTGACCTCAATAATTTCAAGACCAATCACATGGATGGTGGTTGGATTGTAAACTTTGCTGTAAACAGACAGACAAAGGCAATTAGTTTATTCTGCATTTCACTTGGGGCTGAGCAGCAGTAAATGGGCTATTCTATTTTTTTCCTTTTTTTCTTTGAATAAATAGAAAGAGAGAATTCCCTCCTCCCTTTCATTCCTTTTTCTTGGGGGAGGGGAGGGGATTGTGAGAATTACTGCTGGAATTTTGCAATCCTGTACCCTAATCTGAACAACAGTCAAAGGGCAAATAAAAAAGGAAGGTCAAATTTTTTACCCAGCAATTCATCATTCCAAGAGTATGATATTTATATGTACTATTTTCAATTATGAACTTTTGGTGCAATTTCTCCAAATGTTTGTGTAGACCTATGATATCTTTGTATTCAGATCTTAGCTGTAATACTTCATGGGCACTGCTTTGTGTCACAAAATTGACCTGTAGGTCACAACAGTAAATTTTTATGTCTGCTATATATCTTTGGGGACTATAACTAAATTAATAAATGTATCTATTTCTTTTTTATGAAACTTAGAACATAACGTCAGACCGGGAATAAAACCTGGTTGATTTTGCTTCGCATCAACGAATTTTGAATGTCAGAATGTCAGGGGTAATTCAAATGCCTGCATTAACACTTTTGAAGTAATAAGCTTCTTTCTGTCCTTTTCCAAAAATGGGTCCTGTTGTGACATGAAGTTGTGGCTTGATGTGTTTACATTCCACAGTTATCTTATCATTTTCACCATGCACCATAATGCCCTTGCCTTTTATGGTTTCTTAAATGTGTGCCCAACTTTGAACCATAATATCTTTGTGTGACCATCGTACTGGTTGTATTTGAGAAGATGGAGTTTTATTAATGTTAACAAAAAATGACATTAAAGGGCCAATCCTCTCACCCCAAACAACATTTTTGGTAAGGGTAAGGGTTAAGAGATATTCTCAATTGGCCCAGCTCTTTGATTTACAGATAGTTCAAACAATGCAAAGTACCATAGCTCATATCACACGGCCTGTACAGTACTGCGTTACGGGATATAAGCCTTTAAGGAGATCCGTCATGGCTACCACAGTTTTTAGGGAAAAACTGTGGTTCGCAATTATAGTACCCGACCATTGGTTCATTACTCCTATTAACTGCTTCAATGAGCAGCAGATTTGATTACCATTCGGTACAATAGAAGCCCAACAACTTCGAGGTTCAAATAACAACTTATAACAAATCCTGAAATAAGTGCTGGGAAAAAGGGAATCAAATTACTTAAAGTGCACTGAGCCTGACTGAGGGGCTATATCCCCTTTCATTTTATTCTGAGATAAAGTGCTATCAAATGTCAACCTTCATGGTCATTTTCAAATGCTTAAATGGGCATATAATTAGTACTGAGAACAATTCCTGACGAGATTGTCCTAAGGGTATTTTTCTGACATGGAGATCGTTTTGAATACACATTGGGGTCTTGTATACTCCCTCTGAAGCAGTCAACTGAGGTTGTGTCTGGATGAGGATGAATTTTAAACAGCAGGGAATAATTTATCCAGTATTGCATCTCAATTTGCTGCACAAACAGGCCAAGTTGCTACACAAATGAAAAAATGTGTAGCAATTTTCTGTGTGTATAACCCTTGCATTTTCACAAACAATGTGTGAACGACCTCAAAAATCTTCAAAACTGCTATGCAAAATTTGAATGCTAAATTATTCCCTGAACAGTTGTGGGAGGGGCTTAAGTTAGCAGGTTAGGAGAATTATACCTGTTTGGGGTGAGAGGATTAGGCTTTTAAAGCTCCTAGCAACAGATTTGATAATGCAGGCTTACATTTTCCTCACCAGACAGAGTAGTTTCTGATTGGTGTTGTATGTTCTAGCTGTTGGCTGTCGTGTGTCAGTGTTTACATATCATGCATGTATATGTTTTTTTGCAGACTTGACATAAACCAGTGATAGGTTCCCATGCATGGCCAATATGTACATCACCATGTCAAACTTATTATATGAACAGGAAGTTTATCTGTTGACTTGCACTTTCACTAATTTTAGATTATATCCTGGAATCATACCAGCACTCTAGTTACTTTCACAGGAAATTTATTTTCTTTGTTATACATTTTCTGGCATTTTGCATGAGCAAAAGTTACATCAGATTTATAGAAGATACTTTATGAATTTTTGCCTTCCAAGTACAATCTATTCAATTTCTCCATCCCAAAGTCAATGGGGATCTCCTTGGAATTAGTTGTCACATTCCTGAGGTGTTCACGATACCACATTTACCTGTCTGCAAAAGAGGTACAACATTTTAAGGAAAGTTTGATCTGATGAAATGAAATTGGTGAAGTATTACATCCCCATAAAAAAAAGAAGAAAACTCTGTGGAGCCCCGACTCTGCTTTGGATGCTATTCTTTCACTCTCTTACATGTTCACAAGGAAAAGAAATCTTACTCACTAATTGAAAAAAGGGTGGTCAGTAATCAGCCTAGTAGGGTTGTGAACGTGAAGCGATTAATCTCTAAAGGATCACATGTGAACTAAACATTTAGTTCAAAGCTACAAGCGATTAATCGCAGAGCCTGATTTTGACAGTTTTTTATCCTTTTGTATACTCTGATAATCCCTTGTTTTTGTTAAATGGAACATTCTGGGCATATTTGAACCTTGTAGGCTTCAAATATTCAGAATAAGTTGATTTTACCATGCAAGATAACAAGTATTAATTATTTCTGCATTACATTCAGTATCAATCACTACATACTGTACTGAAATTATTATTTTTTTTTTGTTGTCTTAAGATAATTGGGATTAATCGCTAAAAGATCACAAATTTTTGAGGTTAAAAGTTTAGTTATTTTGCTAAACGTTCACAGTCCTACAGCCTAACCTTTTTTCATATCTAACCCTGCTGAAAAGCAATTTAGTTCTGGAATGGAAATAAAGTACATACAGGCTAAATAAATTGTATTTTGCTAATAATGGTTAGTTGGGAGATGAGTCAGCCTGACCATATGTATACCAAAAGTCTGGTCTCTTAGGAAGCGTGCTGCATGTTTGGTCTTGCGGTAGAGTATCCCCCTCTCACACGGAAGGCCAGAGTTCTATTTCTAGGTCAAGTCCATACCAAAGACTCTATAAATTGAACCAACTTTGGTTGTGTGTAATGCTCGGCATAAGCAATGGAGTAGGGAAAACAAGCCAGTAAGCCACAACTGGAAAAAAGCTGTGGCATGCTCATTTTGAACCAATAGGTAATTGGAAGCTGGGCAGTAAAACTCCATCTGACTAACAAACTTTATATTAAATGTACTGATAAAAGTAAATGGACTGCTTGTAAGTTTTGGTCTCAACTAACAACTCTATCTTGTGAATACAGTATATGGTAAATGTAGCAGTTTTAGTAAACAAGATAACTGTGAAATCAAGTTAGATCTGTGTCCATCCTGAATGCTTCTATTGACTTTTGAGATTTTCATGCTTTCGTAGAATTCATATGGTTGGTGTGGTTGGTTTCTACCGTTTAAATGTAAATGATTGGCCTTCAATTGCCTTCAATTTATTCCCAATGTATGGGTGTATAGTATTCAATCCATCCAATTGTTAATGATTATGTTATTTTTCTGTTACCATCAGGTGACATGTCTTCAGGTGTCTTAGATGTCCCTTCACCAGAGAACCATGCAGAAAGCCAGGTGCAGAAGTCATATGGTCAGCAAAATGCAGGAAGTAGCTATCAAACACCAAGTAAGAAATCATCTTAAAAGGAAGACCTTTTACAGTTCTGCTTAAATTTCAATTTAAGAAGGACTTTACTAATTATTCCAAGCACTCTGGTTTTATTTCCAGTACAGTCTAATGTATGGATCTCAAAGTAATGGCTTTAAGTTTTCTTATTTCCCTAAATGTTTCATACTTTTTTTACAGAGATGCAGAATACACTGTATGTCTAGGTGCAAGTATGCAATAAATTTAAAGCCATAGTACATCACTCATTAATTTAAATAAGCAGGCTTTAGGTTTTGAAATTCAGTGATACACAGTAGGTAAATAGTATAAGGGGTAGATATCATTGTATTCAGGATTATAAAATTATTTTGATTAAAAGGAAGAAACTGAATTGCAGGCACACACGAGGGTGTAAGGGGAGAGGTTGTCTGGAAGACTGTTTCAATTTCCAAGGGTGTCTAAGTGCAAAAGAGTGCAATATTTAAAGCATAAAATCAGGAAAAACCTGTCAAATCTTGTGAGAAATACATGGAATTCAGACATTCTAGATTATTTTAGAATTCTGCCTGGATGCCACCATGCACCAGTAAAAGGGAGGAAAAGTCCAGGGAAGTCCAATCGTCTGGTAATCCTAGTTGTAATTAACTTACCTACTGCATCCTTTTTGTGCAAAGTAAGCTAGGTATATGTGGTACCAAACACTATATAGTACTGTATCAGTCACCATATTAAACTTGTTGGTCTAAATATATTATTTTCTATAACTAAAACTATTGGTGTCTGTGAAAATAAGCATATTTAACTGTCCAGTTGAAGTTGTCTGCATGTGTAAATGTTAGAAACCCCTGCTTTGATAACAGGGAGTTGGTCTGGCTTCTTTAATGCGCAGCATATCTCACTTTTCTGGAATAGGTTGTAATAAACACTTCTTAATTTTTTTTTTTCAGCTATAGAGAAATTCATGCAGTATACTTCCAAGCTACTGGAAGAAATTAAAACCAATAACCAGTCAAGTTTGGTGGAGTTACTTGGATCTCCTGACAGAATGGTTGGTATTCATCTTTTGTTTCAGATTTTTTGTTTATTTGTTTGTTTGTGAAGGTTTCATGTTTATGTGACAAGTTGATCCCACAGAGCACACAATTTTGTAGTTCAATATATCATCCCAAATTTTTCTATTCATAAATCTAGTTCAACAGGTGTTTCAATCTCTTTCTAATTTTCCTCATTTTATTTTGGGTATTTGAACCTTACATCAACAAAAGCTAGTCGCACACTACACGACTTGGCATGCCGCAACTCAACTCAATCATTGCTGCAACTGTGATTGGCAATGTTAAGACCAGTTTTAAGTCCCGCCGACTTCAGTAGGGAAGAACCAGAACCAACATGTTGGTTGGTAAGACTTAAAACTGGTCTTGCAACTGCTGGTCGCAGGTGTAAACTCACGCATGATACACAACTGTTGGAGATCCGACGATCAAGTTGAGTTGTGATGTGCTAAGTCATGTAAGTGTGTGGCTAGCTAAAGATGTTAATATTACAAGAATCATTGCTAATTGCATTATTTTGAGGAATCCTCACTACCCCACTGGCACTATATATACCCAGTATAGGCCAACAATGAGAAGTCCATAAAATAAAAATGTAGTAATGGACGAATCTCCCAATTCATTGCTAAACTTAGATGACTCTCAGTTCTGTAGAATCTTCTCAGCATATGTAGGTATTATTCTTTAAAAGTTGAAAGTTTGCAGGATAATCAGCCGAGTTGTAACAAGTGACGTCATTCTATTTTGCAGTATGATGAGATGTGACTCCAGTTATTGTATTATATCTGAGGAAACTTATGATAAAATTTTTGGAATCATTTCCCTAAAAGTTAGGCAATTATCGTTACCTTCCAGTGGGAAAATTTAAAGTTTGGAGGAAGAGCTTGGAGGAACAGCTAGATTGCTCTTATCCTCTTGTTTCTGGGACGACTACTTTTTAACCCTAATTTCAAGCCCTGCAGTGAGTCTCCTGTAATCTTCCAGGTAAATGAAAGGGTCATTACATTACCTTAAATATATTTCTGATGGTGCAAGCTAAATTTGTAATTTGTTTTCTTTTTTTTAGCGGTGCCTGCCCCATGCATATTATGTGAAATGTTTGGATTAGTCTGCATGTAATAGACTTTATGAAGGTATCTTAGGGCATGTCATGAGGTGTGCAACTGTGAGTGTAAAATTGGGACATTGCATGATCTGGTTTTCTGTTAAGCATTCCCACTACTATTTGCCATTTCTCTTATGTAATTGTGTCTTGACCCATTTTAATGGCTAAAGCCAGCTAGGCCACATAATTTCTTTGTTACAATGCATTCCTTGAATTCTCTGGAATCAGTAAAGTTTGTGATCATTGTTTATCATTTCATTTCAGGATTCAGATATGCCACTAGCATCTTTCACCCTGGGACATTCCAGTAAAGTGGTAATTTAATTCCTTTTTACCATTCATAATTGATAACTGTTGATGTACTCTGTCAAAACTTTGCATGGCTTGCCATCATCATATTTGTAATACTATTTGCTTTGATGCTTGATGACATTTTGCATGTCGTTTTGTTCAAAGCAGGGTTTGTGAAGGTCCTGGAAACTTACAGAAAATTCAAATTAGAACTTCCAGGCCTGGAAAGTCTGGGAAAATGGACAAAATTCAGGGAGTTTTAGGAAGTGGACCCTTTGCTGTGCCAGTTGTCTCAATTTTTAGATGCAGATAAATTATTTCATGGTAGCAAGGCAAAAGTATGGAATCTATGTGTTATTGAAGGTCCCGGAAATTTTGGTCAACGTCCTTGAAATAAGTCATGGAAAAGTCACGTGAATGATTTTTGTCATTTTGAAAATGAACAAATCCTCGTGTAGAACTATGATGTGTGTAGTTTACTGTACACGCTATGAGTGTCACACACACCACTATTGGTGTCACTTACACCATTAACAGGTAGACTATGTCATTTCCAAATGTTCTTTGTTTGAACATAGTCAAAAACATGGATATTGCATATTGCCAGTAACATGGCAAGAAGTGCTTAACCCTTTACCGTTGTTTGGGTCCTTTTGGACCCATGCGGAGAGCTCGGCTGTCACCCATCTTTACTGTTTCACGCGGAGCTCGAAACTACGAGTGGCTACCCGAAAATTCGGCCACAACAACGAGAGAGACAATAGTTTAAGGTCACGGGGTCAATGGCCTACGGAAGCCGATGCGGAGCGGGCTACGTCCACTTTCCCGCCCACCGCCGAGGCGCTCAGATATGCCCCGATCGGAGCACAACGGTAAAGGGTTAATCTAAAACACCTGCACCACTCGGCTAAAGGGCTACGTGCACACACGCAGAGACAGTGGCATCAGCTTTGCAGTAAACACACTCCACAGGCTTAGTTTAACCCTTTACCGTTGTTTGGGTCCTTTTGGACCCATGCGGAGAGCTCGGCTGTCACACATCTTTACTGTTTCACACGGAGCTCGAAACTGCGAGTAGCTACCCGAAAATTCGGCCACAAGAGCGAGAGAGACAGTAGTTTAAAGGAGCTTATTGCGTTTACAAATCCTCTTATTTCGACGCTAGAAACCCTGTGATGCTTCTGCTACACTGTTACAATTCTAAACCCAATATACTTTGGAAGGAAAAGTTCTTAATGTCGTCAAAATTTTAGCAAAAAGAAGTACAGTTTTCCTGAAATAAATGCTCATTATCAAACGATAAGCCGCGCCCACATTCTTGTATTGAATATGCATACTATGTCAAAGGTCACGTTGAGCCGGTATGGTAGGTCCCGTGTGTTTGTTGAACGTGATGCAGAAATAGTACATGCAGTGTGTTATTGTACATTGTCTAATAGCTGACTTTTGCCCACGAAGCTTCGTAAGTCATTTTAGCCTTGTGCAGTGTTTAACTTCATCGAAAATTTATACTCAAACGCTAGACGGTTATGCCCACGGAATGGAGTCGGCATCATCACAGGTTTGTAACCCTACTTTCCTTCTTTCTGCTGTTAGTTTTAGGCTAACGTTAGATGTTTTTCCAGAGATTCGATTTTATTATTTCGAGGTGGGCAACAGCTGATTGCTACATGCAGGATACATATATAACGTTAGTTGTTCGGTTTACAGTAACGTTTATTGGGCTTATGCTACACTACTGGCTTACCACAGCAGGGCCCAGCTGTTACAGTACTGTTAGACCTAACGTTACAGTACATGTTGTTTGGGGCAAACCCGATCAGACTTGATGTTTCTCATTTGCCTACAGACACTTTAGATTTCCACAATCCATTATACTAAGCGTTTTCTCAGACAGTCAGCTCATTTACTGACCATTTTCAAAGGTTCGATAAAAAGTGTAGTTCACAGTGTGCAGAAGCAGTACACATGTTCACTTACCAAAACAAGTTGAAAGTGTGTCGTTGTGTGACGTCATTAGCATGACCAATTTGATTGGATGACCGGAGAAAATGAAATAAGGAAGGAAAGGTTTGCATGCATAATTGTTTGGGTGAACAAATTTTTCGATTCTAATTTTAACGTTAATTACTGGGTAATTAGAGCTTGTTGGTTAAAAGTTGTATCGTCAGAGATACTATGTAATCTTCAGCAAGGTGCCGACGTGCTTAGATACCTGAAATGCGGAAAATACCAAACAAACGCAATAAGTTCCTTTAAGGTCACGGGGTCAATAGCCTCCGCAAGCTGATGCAGGGCATGCTACGTCCCCTTTCCGCACACTCCCGAGGCGCGCAAATATGCCCCGATTGGAGCACAACAGTAAAGGGTTAAAGGAACAAAGGACAAATATCCAGTTCTGTTCAGACTGTCCCTGAAAATACTGTGTTCCTGCCAGTAGTGTACTAGTGGTAAGCATTTCCATTACAGGGAGTCTGGCCATCATAAATCCCACCATTCTAGCTCTTCAAAATGTTTGAGACTAATGTATGTTTCTTGAGTGCCATGAGAAAGTATTACCACTGAAGTGGAAAGTACTGGTTTTGAAAGAAACAGCTTCCTAAGAGACATTGAGAACATGCCACGTGTGTCATTGATTATAACCACACACATTTCTCATTATGTTTTGTGATTTGTCCTGCCAATTGTGTTTATATGTGTTCAAGGGATTTGTCTGTGATGGTGTTTTATTTTGCATCATAAAATAAAAATTCTGTACTTTTAATCTTTCAGAATTCTGTCATGAGAAATCAAGAAAATATGAGGCCACCACATCCTATAACAGTTCATTATGATGTAAGTACAAGATAAAAATATTTATTTCTGCCTGTATTTAGAGTTAGTTAGTTATTCAGATGGAGTTTTATGGCCCAGTTTCCAACCTATTAGTTCAAGTCGAGACGGCCACGGCCTTTTTTCCAGTTGTGTCTCACTGGCTTGTTTTCCCCACTCCATTGCTTATGCGGAGCATCAGCACAATGGCAGCAGGTGCCATATTTAGGGATACATCCGTTACTTCCACTGGTCTTCTCATACAGAGGACCATGGGCAGTGAGCCATGCACACCTGTCAAAAAGGCTATTCCTGGCAAGACTTAACCAGTCAGTGAGAAACTGAGGGGTAACACCTCATCTAACTAACTCTCATGCAGAGTAAAAAATTCTCAGTATTAGGGTTGGAGAAACAAAGGCAATTGGGGAGAGGGGGATAATTATTATCCCTCCACATTTTGACAAACGAGAAGGTTGTCTACACAATTATCCCCCCTATTTTAGGTTTACTTTAGAAAGAATAATTCACAAGGATATATGGGGAACACAGTGTACATTAGACAGCAAGTCAATGGCTTTCCTGGGAGGAGAAAAGGAGAAAAAAAAAGTTTTGAAAGACCTCTGTCATGATCAACCAGCAAAACCTTTTTTTGGTGGACCATTTATGTGTCAGCTAATATGCTTAATGGCCATGCATGAGTGGTGGTTTGTTGTGACCTGTGAGTTAGCTCATTACTACATACATAAAATGGACCAGTCCTTTCAAGTTTAAAAACAGTGATTAATCCAGCGCCAAAACCAAAATTCAAATATAAGTCCCCTGTAATTCTCCAATCAGTGAGCAGAAAGATTGTTTGCTTCAGCTAGCATGACAATTGATTTCCTTATTAATGGAAATGTCAGTATGTCCATTATTGTGGTTGGTCACTTTTTCTGATGATCACGTGACCACATTTCTTTGGTTCAGTTTATCGGACTACTCCCTCTAGGAACAAATCAGTCTTTGGGGAAAAGATTCATAGAGCAAAAGAGAAGGGTATGTGACAAGATTGTGTTGAAAATGTCGCTTATTCCAAAATGCTGGACGTTTTCCCTCAAATGCGCTGCATTTAAACATTAAGTAGGCTAATCATAGAATTTAAGTAAGCTAAGTACAATATTAAAAAGGCTAATTACAATATTAATTAGACTGATACGCCAGATCAGAGACTTAACTTTATGACCCAGTCATTAAAGAGGGATGCTGTCCTACACTGATCTGTTTTTCTAGTCTCTTTCCAGAGCATTTGTGTTTGCTACCTTTTTACATGTATTTTCAACGTCAATCTTTTTAGAACTGTTTGATAACCAAATTTATTTTATATTCCATTCACATAGTGGTTATAAAGACAACTGTATAAATTTGAAAACAGGCATGTAATTTTTCGCTGGCAATTTCCTGGGATTTCAGCAGAGCTGTAGGCTACGATGCCTCGGCCGTTTGAACTGCATCCAGTTTTGGAATGCACAGTATGTGCACAGCAGTAGCATGCAGGTATAGTGATAATAGTGCAAGTGCTGGGTTTAGAGCAGTGTCAACGTCACGTAGAAAGTCAGTTTGTAGGCTAGGGTCCATTGCGATCCGTGTATAAGCAATGTGACCAGTTGAACAAAGTTTTCTAGCATGTTTAAAGGAAATGTTTGTAGTAAACAAAAAGAATTTCACTTGACAGGGCAAAAGGGAAAAAGATAGTAAATTATTCACAAATACATGAGCATAGTGTTTGGAAAGAAGATTAATATTAAAGTCACCCACAAGAAAACACACATCATGATGGGTATTTAATTCATTACATACATCGACTTGTCATCTAAAAGAGGGTAGGCATATGTTGACTACAGGTGGCTATATACGTATATACATGAAGCCTGCATCTATGAAACACACTTAGCATATTTAATTCAGTTGGTCAGACCTCTGTCTCATTGTCATTACACATCTTGTAATCTCCCATGCTCGTGATCCAAAAACTTAAAACAATTAGATAAGCCATGATGAAGATAAGCTTAAAGAAAGGAATTAAGCCATTGAGCTACTGGGATTAGGCCTGTAGAAAAGAAAGGCTTAATCCTACTATAATGGGTGACTTTCCTTCAACATCTCTAGTGCAGTAGGCTACTGTGTATACACTGTACACTGAGATTGCTTTACACATAGTACAGTAGTATGGGTATACATACAATATGAGATGAAACTAAGAAACAAAGTGGCGTCCAAGAAGTTACATGTAGTCTATACAGATTGTAGAGCTTCTGCTTACTTGACCTGGAATTTTTTTTGTCCTTTGTGAAAATATATTTGCAGCCATCCAGTGTCCAGTGTCTTTATTGATACAAAGAAATGTTTTTGAACCTTTGCATGCAAAAATTGCTTCAAAATAGTTAATTAGTCCTTATTAGTGAAGGTTTGGGTGCCTTTTAACAACTTTCATGCCCTGTATACTCTGTCCCTTACATTGTAGGAAGTAAATTTGAGAACTTTGGGCCTCATCTTGGTTCCATCATTGACAGTATGGCTAGGGATTCTGTGGGAGTGGTCAAATATCATCTTTTGTGATCTCTACATCCAACTTCTCTTTTGCTAATTTTGTGAAAGTTTCGGCAGTAGGTTCTCCTTCTTTCTCAGGAACACCAAAAATTCTCAAACAATTTCTCCGAGAATATTGCTCTTGTTCATCCAATTTACTCTGTAAAACATTAACTTGCTGTTGAAGCACATTGGTTTCATCTTTAGCACTCCTAAGTTCATCCTGCGATTTAATAAATTCCAGTTTAAAGGCATTATGAATCTCCTGACATATTTCATCTTTCATAGTTTTGGTTAGAACTGGTAATATTGCCTTAATTAGATTCTTTGTAAATTCCTCCGGCCTTATAGCACAGTTTAGTTCTTCCCATGTAGCATGAGCAATATGTTCCTCCATTGCATCACTGCTGGTCATGCTAGGTGTACCCTCGGGAGGTGTAACCCTAGGCGTTGACTTCTTTTTTGACTCTTGGCTCCAGATTGATTTGGTGTCTCAGATTTCCATGATGTTGTGTTGTTTTACATTTTACAAGATCACTGTTGATATGTTCACTCAGTATCAGATAGATTTCTTATTTGCTGAGCCTCTAAGCAAGTAAATTTCCTGAAGATAGTTTTTACTGTAGGATAGTTTCTTTCCAGAACGAGTGAAAACGTTTCTCAATTTTCTCAAATTTTGGTCTTTCAATTTAATTGGCATGGCTTTTGCTGTAGATGCAATGCTCAAGGTTTTTGAGAGACAATCATTTTATTGTGCTCGCCAAAAAAATTCAGATGAGATTTTGCTTGCTGTATATACTTAGTTGGTACAGTTACACTGCAATCTGGAAAAGTATATCAACCGTATTTTGTGAAATAAATATTTTTTTCGTACATTTTTTAAGTTTGTGTTACCCCATTGCAGACTGTTGCAATTCATATTTTTTATGGATTGCAGAAATTGTATGTTCTAGCTGAAAATTTATTTTGCTCAAAAACCTGGATATGGAGGCACCGTTAAATGAAGCAAGGTACTATGAACAAACTTATAGAGGCAAAAAAAAAAAAAAAAAAAATTGTTTGAAAAATGAATTTTCCTAGTGCACCTCAAATTTTGTTCATCTTTTTTCTGATCAGATACCTGAAGCCTTGAAAAAGGAGGCACTTCTTCAACGTTCAGGAACAAGGGCCATTCGTCTCCTGACTCTGGGGCTTTTTTCAAAAGGGGAGATAAAAGGGGGATCAGTTTGTGGCCGCAGCACGAAAAGAGGTCAGAAGTTAGACCCTCATCGAATAAGATTGATTGAAGGTAAAGCAACTATGTATGTTGTATAACTATCTTTGAAGGTTATGTTGTAAGATTTCATACTTCATCTTATAACATTCTGGCTTAATCTAGTAGTGCACACAGCATTTTTTCCCGGTTTGGCTGTTATCCAATTTGTCAGCTATATTTCTGTCATGTGTAACTAGTAGATAATTTTTCTTTCTTGTCATCCATTCCTAGTTCAGAGACCAGAGAAACTGGTGTAATCTGAAATAATTTTGTCTGTATGTTTGTGTATCTCTCTGCCTGCCTCTCTGTCTTTGCAGTGGCATAAAATTGAATAAAAGGTTAATTTCTTATTTGGGGTGTGATAAATTCATCCAAAAATTAATCAACATTTTCATATGGGGAGGTATCTTCAGGGGGGGGGGGTCCTAAATTGAGATCAAAGGTTAGTTTGTGGCCACAGCACAAAAGAGGCAGAAGAAAGACCCTCATCGATTAAGATTAACTGAAGGTCTGAAACACTATTATAAAGCAAGTATTAAGTCAGCTATGTCCTTTTATTTTGTGGACATATTTTCTTTTGTATCTCAGAGATCAGTGAAGCTGGCATGATCTTGAATAATTGTGTCTGTCCGTATGTATGTCTGTCCGTCCATTCGTCCATCTGAATGTCTGTTTGTCCCTTTACATGCATTCAGCGGCATAAAAATTGCATAAAATGTTAATATCCTGTGTGGGGTTTGACAAATTCACCTAAAGATTGATCAACATTTTCATGTGAGGTGTCTTCAGTGGGGTCTTAAAATTAGGTCAAGTGTCATTTTAGCGGCATTTTGTTACCCAAGCCCACAAAATTATGTTAGATGCCCTAAGATTGCATTAAGTCTTAAAAAATGCAATCTGCAATGTTTTAAAACTGCAACATTAAATTGCCTTATTACTGAATTTGAAGCACACAAGCTTGTGAGGAATTTTAAGTCTATGAATGGTCTTTTTCCATTACTATTTAACAGAGAGGATAGAAGAAGAAATAGTGACTTCAAATTCTCAGAAAAAAAAATAGTAGGCCACTGCTCCTTCTCAGTGTTCAAAAATTTGGGAAGCTGGGAGGTTCTTCCTGAGAAATTTGGCCATATGAAGGTTATTAGGGGATTGGAGGGAAATTTCCTTTTTCTGTATATGAGAATGCTGGGAAAATTGTGGGAAGTTTTGCTAACTTCCTGGGAAAAACCTTTCCTCCCTTCCTTGGAAATCAACATTATTACATCCCAGGTGTACATGGTACCCATGAATGTCCTATAAATGGACAGAGCATACTGAATTGTACAGTGTCCCTACAGTACATGTGAGTATAGGAGTAGCAAGATGGCTGTCTGCTTTGGTTTTGTGTGTGTGCATGTGTGTGTGTGTGTGAAAGTTTGGACTTGCCCAAATAAATCAACAGATTTTGCAAGAAATACAAAATATTTTCGAAATAATGCAAGCTAAGGTCAAAATCCACAAAACGTATTGCAGGAATATGATATTGTTTCCCATTCAAGTTAAACTTGTGTTTAAAATATTGCAGAGTCATACTCAAAATCATACAAATTATAGTTTCACAGCAGCCATCTTGGTGTACCTTTTTGACCCAGTTGGTGGCAACAATCTTCAGTTAGGACGTACACCTTACATGCTCTGTCTATGTATATAGGAAGTATGTGACGGTACCAAACTTCAATGGGAGGGGTCCAAGGGGGCTAAACTCCTCTTTTCTTTTCTGAATATTCACAAATATTTTGAAATCATCTTGGTGTTTGCACAGGTTTTTCTAAACTGTTACTTTTCTAATGATTTTTAGTAGTAGTATATTACTTACAGTAAGAAAATCAGAATGTTCTGTTTTTATGGCATTTAAGGCTCAGAAAATGGAACAGTTCTGATTAAAACAAAATCGTTGGCAAATAGGTATTTCTTATAGGTGATGTATACAATACTGGTTCCATAATCATCATTCACTAAAATTATGTGGATGCTTTAGTATACCTTTCCTTTTCATTTTTTTCAGATTTTATCGGTAGACACTATTCAATAAGTGCCACTGAAGTCAGAAGGATAGTTGGGGAGAAATGCCGGGAGTCACTCAGACAACGAAGAAAGAACACATCCACCAACAGCTGATGGACCAGTGTAGACGGGACTGTCTAAACCATCTCAATCGAAGAAGTCATTGATTTTCTCGGACTGGACCAGATTTGTTCTAGCTCAACTGACCTGCTGACTGAAGAACTGACACACTAATGGGTATCACTGAGCTGACTGCAGGGACTGGACAGACAATCTTACTGAGGAACTGGATTCTGTGGCTGACTGCTCAAATGGACAGAAAGACTGGATTGAGTTTAAGATTGACTTGGCTCACTAAAAAATTTGACTGGGCCATGTACAGTAGTGGAAAGAAATGGACTGGCTAAAAGACTGTAGAACTAACTGACTGATTTAGATAGAGTTTATTGGCCCAATTTCCAACCAGTTAGTTCCAGTTGAGCAAGCAACAGTCTTTTTTTTTTTGCAGTTGTGTCTCACTGGCTTTTTTTCCCTACTCCATTGCTTATGCTGAACACCAAGCACAATGACAGTAGGTTCTGTTTTCAAAGTCTTTGGTATGACCCACCCAGGACTCAAACTTTCAACCTCCAACTGCAAGTCTGATGCTCTAACCACTTGTCCATGCAGATTATACTGACTGAGAGACAGTAAATACAGGCTTGTTCTGACTTGACTATACTGCACAGGATCAGGGGTTGACTCTGATTTGACCACGGACTTCCTATACATGGACAGCGCATACTGCACGTTAGATTGTCGATAGCAAGATGGCTGTCTGCTATGTCTGCAAAAGTTTGGACTTGCTCAAGTAGTTCAAATCAACAGATTTTGCAAGAAACTTGTAATATTTTCAAAATAATGCAAGTAAAGGTCAAAATCTCTACACTCATCACAGGAATATAATATTGTTCCTCTTTTTAAATTAAATTTTTGTTTAAAGTATTGTGCATGGTTACTATTGCCCAATGTTGTCTCTATATGGTCTTGGAGAGTAGTAGCTGATAATTTTAGATTAACCAGATTGTGCAGCCGAGCATTCAGTGGGACTAAGTAGCACAAATGCTAGTAAATATGTATAATTGAGACTTTTTGGGGCCAGGAAGAGGGGTGATGGGCAGTGATGGGCAGTATTTGTAAAGGGCAGAGAAGAACACCATGTAACTCTGTTATATTCACAATACAGTTACCACAACTTTAGTTGGGAGAGAAGACTGTCCTGTTTCATGATTGGCTCTTATTAATCATGTTACTATATTTTTTCTCCTCAATTGTAAAATTTACTAGCAGTAACTGCTTGGTTTACCTTCGTAATTAGGCAATATCAAAGTCTTTAAAATATAAATGAAAATTACTTTCAAGAGGACTTAGATGGAATTGTAAGATTTTGCCATTGCTTCAAATAAATTTAGGGTGACCACTCTTGCCTTATGTATTCATCACATGATATTTAGTATATGTGGACATGTCACCATTATTTCATGTAACCACAATACAGGATATTTAAAGTATTCTCAATTTATAAGTTTTAATTTGTTCATTGATAGATGCTTAATCATTGCTGCTGGGTTATAATACCCAAGAACTGAAGAAAGGTCACATTACATCTATCTTTCAAAATCTTTCTTTGTTTACTTATCAGAATTAAGGCAAATGAATCCTGTTTTTTTTTTAACTAGGAATCCCACAGCTTTGCCCATATACAGAAGTGCTCCTCTGACCTTGCAGGATCAATAATTTATGCATTTTGCAATTTCAGGATTGAAATTTGTTTTCGGTAATGGCAGTAAAGTATATGCCATCTATGAGTTTATTCAAATGACCTTTGTCATAACATAGTTCAATTTGATGTTTTGAGGGTCAGGAAGCTGTTGACTCATTGAGGACCCTGTGCCAGAGTGAGCATGGATGGAAGTAGTGATCATGGATGAATGCCAGCGAGTTTTGTGTACTCTTTTTGACTAGTGCACATAGATCCAATTAATGACCCCATCCAATGGACATGAGCCCTATCCCCCAGTCTTTAGCCACTTTCCCAATGTGTGTGGTGGGTGGGGTGGAGATTAATTGCTCTGCACCACTTTTCAACAGCTGAGCTGAGCAAGTGAACAACTTCCTGAATTGGAGAAGTTCCTGAACAGGACAACCAAACACCCAGCTTTGTAATTTACCAGTTTTAAACCCCCTCATGAACACTTTGAACAGCTAGTTTGACCTCAGAAAATTTCCAAGTGGTTTCACCAGGATTTGATCGGGGCACCTCCAGCCTGCAAGGCAATACGCTTAACTATGAAACCAACACCACCTTCAAATACCACATACTTTTGACAAATGTGTTTTCTAATAGGTCTTATATTGGAGCTCAGACTTGGCAAATGTTAAATGCAAAGTTCTTCTTTTCGAATCCAAAAATTTGAGGTATGATTTTACCAGGCTATGGCTGGTAAAGCAATTTGAGTGGGACTTCTGAAAAATGCTAGTTGTCATTTTTAGTGATCCCTTTATGGTAGTGTGCAGACTGCTAAAGCAAATAGCGACCATGTTAATTTTCTGACAACTGACCAAAATATAACAATTTGGCGTACATGGGATCAAAATGGCTCGTGAGCAAAACTTACAAAATGCTACAACTGGCGTATAAACAAGATCTTCCATAATGTTGGTAGCACTGTATGTCATATTGAACATAAAATTATGTATTTTTGTACAAATAGAAGAGTTGAAAGAATTCAGTTAAGAGGGCCTTTCTACTTATTTATTAGACTTCCTTTTCCTTCTGAACATATATTAAGAGGTAATTCAATCGAATGACAGTGAATTTATCTTAAACTTTACATGTGGTATCTCGAGGTACATCAGCTGCAGTGGGCAAATGATTAAACCATCCTACTTGCACCCAGAAGGTTGGGTCATACCACAGACTGGTTCCTCATCGTATAAAGTACACCCCCCTCCCCTCCCTTGTCTGTCAAGAAACCTTCCCTTGTCTGTCATAGAAACCTTGCACATGTAAATTTTGTGAAAGGCAGTCGTCTGAGATATCTGAAGGGCCTCTGTCAAGGAAGGGGCAGGAATTTTATGATACTTGCCATGATCGTTTGCCCCTTGTAGGCTACTTCTTGACTGCATTACAAAGTGGATAGAGCACCCGACTTAAAGGCATATTTTCATCATTCCAAACAGTTCCAGTTCTCCCAACCTACTTACTTCTAGCCTCTCCCACATTTATCTAAAACTCATCTTTATCCAGACGCAATCCTAGTTTATTGCTTCAAGGCTTGTCCCAGTGGCCATACAAGTCCATAATGTGTAATCAAGACACTCTCAGTGCCCATGCTGTGTAATTTAGCTATGATGCATTGTTTGAATGTGATGCCAATCAAAGAGCTGTACCAATTGAGAGTTTTTATATATGTATACTGAAACTGTAGTTGGGGGTGACGAATGACTGCCTTTAAAAGTTGGGGGTTCTGGAATTTGATTCCTGGCCGCTTCATATCAAAGACTTTAAAAATGGAACTGCCATTGGACCATTTTCCATGGCTGATCAACATATAAGCAATGAATTAGGGAAAACAAACCAGTGAGCCACAACCAGAAAAAAAGCTGGGCCGACCCGATTTAAACCAATTGTTTTGAAACGGCCATAAAATCTCATCAAGCTAGCTAACTCGGTACACATACTATTATGACACTATGCAACTACCTGACACTTCAAGCTGCAGTCTGATCTTTAAACTTTCCTGACATATTTCGGAAAGAAAATTGAAGAAGTAAAGAACATTGAAAGGAGAGAAGAGGCTTGAAGTCCAAAATTCTCCTTTTTGCCTTAGTTTTGTTACCAAAATGACCACAAATGTAACGTATGAGCTGACAGTTAAATGTTAGGCTACATTATAATTTGTCATCTACCTTACCAGGGAGTTCATTCCCTCACCGCGGGAGATTCTACCCCCCCGTCGGGGAAGGTCGTCGGTTCCGTCGGAGAGGCCTAAAAAATAAAATAAAAAATTATAAAAAAAATCCGCACTTACTGAATTTACTGGATGGGTGATCTTGAACATCATTTTTTTTCTTTTATAACACTATTTTAATACATATCGGAAACGATTTTCAATTATTTCTCATAGCTCATAATTCATAGCTCTGTTAAACCTCATTACATGTACCTTGTCCCATCTTAAATCCATGCGCGCAAGGCCACCCATAACTAAGACTTGTGTTGCAGACCTAGGAACTGGAAATAGCACGTGCAGACGTAACCAAGGATGGTACCAGCGGGGAAGCAGGGGCCATACCCCGTCGGGGAAGGCTGCCCTTCCCCTGTTGTTGAGAAGATCCAGTTTCGTCGGGGAGCCTTTATAGGGAGCCTGTATAGGCTCACGATAAAAGATGTAAGCCCGATAAACGTTAGTCCCCGGACGATCTTCTTGATTTTGCTTTGCTAGTTTTCCTTACAAAACGGACGAGAAATTGTTCAGGTTCATGCAGTGCCCAATGGTTTGCCATCTGTCCTGCCCCGACAGCCGAATTCGAACAACGGTAATGACAATCGGCCAGGCCGTTTTCAGTTATACATAATGATGCACAGAAGTGTGGGAGTGTCTCCTGTCCTGATAAGTCTGAGTGAAAATTTATTTGAAGCCACCTTGTTGTAACGTGACATATTTTCAAAGACGTCGGAAGTAAAACCATATATTGTCGGGAGTTCAGATAGTCACAGAGAAAATTTCATAAATTTAGTGGACCTCGAATTGAATACAGCGAGGAGTCTCAATAGAGTCCCAAAAATTGGTATGTTTTCAGTTCGGTTGCACAGTTTTTTCCCTGAGAAAAAGACAAGACCATTTCATTTAATTGTAGCGTTACCTTTTATCTGGTTATTTTCTGATCACAGAGCAAGATGGGTTTTTTCTATTGAAGTGAAAATTTCATAAATAACGACTGCTTCATTTCTAGTTACAAGTCTATTTCCGGCTGTCTGAGGGTTAGATATTTTTTAAATTTTCTCTACGCTCCGCGCCAACTTACAGTATGGTGGCGCTGAGCTTTGATAGTGTTTTGGTCGAACAGATTACTCAACAGAACACTGCATGCTTGCAAATTATTTTTCGTTTGAGGGCAATATGAAGTGAAAAGTTTATAGCGAAAAAAGGCTTAAAATAAAGACTGCTTTGTTTCTTGTTACGAGACTGGGAAATGCCATTTCCGGCTGTCTGGGGTTTCCAACTTTTCAAAAATTTCTGTGCACTTCTAGTTAGTTTTACATTTTTCAGACAAAATAGACTATTCTGCGTCCTACCAAATTGAAATACTCCCGTACGCATATGTCTTTATACAAAACATAAAACTTGAAATATATGGGAAGCCAAACTTTTTCCGCGAGGAAAATTCCGAGGGCCTTAGTCTCCATGATGTTATTCAGAAACCCCAACAAAACTACAAATCACCTCCTATTTGATTTTTTCTCATAAGAGGGTCAGATTCTTCCATAAACCCCCCAAATTATCTCATAAAATCACAGATCCACCAATATGACCTTCAAATTCTCTAATATTTGTTAAAAATAGCAAACTTTTTCATTGTCGATGGATACTCCGTACAATAAAACACCCAAGCCAACGCTCTTAGTCACCCTGGCAATTGCTCTTAACAGGCATATCAATGAATAGAAAGCCCAAAACGTCATTGTAACCTTACCCCAAAAACAATTTTTCTCATAAAATTCTAAAATTTCTCCAATATGTTCAGCTGTTAATTTTCAAATCTTCGTTCAAAAAAGGAAAAACTTTTCGGGGAAATTTCCAGTTTCGTCTGAAAGCCTTAGTACCTAGGTCTATTACGATGAAATGCGAAACACCAAAGGAATTCAACTGTCGCCTATGTAACGTTTTTGATTTTGCCCATATGAAGGACAGATTCTTCAATACACACCCCAACTTTTTAATGGTCCATACAAAAGGCAAATGTTGTTTAAAACCTTTTCTTCTAAGCAAACTCCAAATTTTTAAATATTTGTTGAAAAAAGCCAAAACATTTCGGTGCGCTGCTAAGGGAGCACACCACCATTAGCAGAACGGCGTTCCCGGGAAAGTAGTTCCAAAGTACACCGTCAATTTTAGGTCCTCTTTGAGTGTAAACTGCTCACATTAGAACAATCAGTTGCTGCTTATTTTTCGTGAATATGAAAGAAGAGATATTAATGGGTAAGTGGTGCAAAATTGGGATGGATTGAAGGTAATTTAGATTATTTCAGTATTGGGTGTGAAAAACAGGTAATTTCCGTCACTTTGCGGATTAATAGGGGTGGGTGCAGAGCCCATAAACTTCTTCCCCATGTAGCTCAAAATCTAAACGGTCATACTGTGGTGAATTTGTGATGCCATGGCCAACTCCTTGGCTTTCATGTGAGGGGTAGCTTCAGTGGGGTGTGAACTTTGACAGGGCTGTTTGGGGCATTTAATGAAGGAAAAGTAGTTTGTAAGTCAATGGAGAAATTAATAGTGATTTGCTCCCATACCGACCATTCATAGGCTGCTTTCAAGCCTTTCAGAATGCCATTTCCGGTTGTCTGAGGGGTGGCAATTTTTCAAAAATTTTTTCTACGTTCCAAGGGAGCTGATGGTAGTGCTCCTCGTAGATTTTTTGGAACAGGGTTCAGTGCACTTTGAGTGCATAGAAGTTTTGTCATCTTGTTCCAAACTAAAGTGATCCCATACGATGTGCCTGTGCCATTGATGGCGACATAACCAGAAATAAAACTAGTGACGAAATCTTGACCTGTACATAAATATATGTTGGATATCAGAGGCACTTTTCATTTTAAGCTAAGTGACAATCGTTAGCGCTGGTTTCAAAATGTGTCTGCCTTACATTTAGTTATGACACGCACAAAATAATTGCATAGTTTTTCATATTCTGTCATACGAAAAGTGCCGTTTCCTTCAATCTGGCGGTTGTCAAAGCCAAAAGTTTACTTGTATGCTCCGCGCCAACTAATGGTGGCGCTCCAATTAGATAGCCCTCCTGGCCTTCACCCCCCCCCCCCCGGCCAATTTCCATTCCACTTCAAACTGATCTGCCTCCTCCTCCACCTCCTCTGGCAAATTCTGGATCCGCCACTGATATGGAAGTTTGGGATTTTGTGATTCTTGGAAGTAGATTTAAAAGGGATTATTGAAGATTCTGGACTTTATATTAGAAAATGCGAGATTGTACGGCGACCGAACTTGTTCGTCATTGCTACATAATGTTATGTAAGATCTTCCGCAGCGGAATTAGGGTCTCCGAAGACAGTTTGCGGAACTTTGTTGCCTTTTTAGACAAACATTTTAAATTAAGAGCTTATGTTTGAGGAATCTGAAAGTTTGTAACAGAAAATTTACTAGGAAACTGCATGAACAGCATTGGTTAGTGACCGATGTCACTTAGTTCAAATTTCCGATCTCTTACTTCAAGGTTGAATTCGAAATAGCTGATTTGTGCTTAAGATACTGCATTGAAATTGGTACCAAACTCATTTTTCAAGCCCAGCTCAAATACCATCCTTATCTAGTTCATTGCCGCTTATTGCAATCATTTGATCTCACACACCGGCATCGTACACTCTTTTGAGTAGTGAAGAAATTGATTGTTTTATTCAGTATAAGCATATTGCAACACGAAACATTTTCAAGTTTGCTCCAAAAATAATTTATCTTAACTAGTTTTGATACTTTTACACATAGCCTGTTGACTAAAGAAATCGACCATTTAGTGCGTTTGCGTATATACGCAGCTCTGATCCAGTAATATGCAATGTCTTCAAATTTACACTCTAAAAATGTCCTAGTGAAATTCAATGAATAGAATCTAATCAATGGGGAAACCAATAGGAATCTTGTCAAAACTTTGACTAAAGAAGGTTTATAAATGAAACGAGAAATTTCATTTTTGAACCATTTCTAGTCAATTTAGAACCGAACCTCTCAAATTTTTGACAAGATGTCGGTCGTGTCCCACTAAGTTGACTAGATATTTTAGGGTGTGTATGTTACCTTTGGCGTTACATATTGCCTTTCTATACAAACATGGTTTTGTTCGTACTTTCTCTAGCACAACCAACTACAAATGCACTAGTCCTGCATCAAGTTGGCTGAATGCAGTCTGCAGTAGGCATACAGTAAGCACTTCAAAAAAGATGTACACATATTCGACACCTGGGATGAAGGTCACGCCTCCGCCATCTTCGCTTAACGGGAATTTCTGAAAACCCTCTCCCCTTAAACGGGGGTCTCAGAATTGCTTCCCCTTTGGGTGGCAATCGGAGGTCCAATACGTCGATGTCTAATGATCCTTTTTCATAGAAGCTCATAAACTGAGATCATGTCACAAGATATTCAACGGGACCACATATTCAACGAGAGAGTGTGCGAAATGTGTAGTGTTGCAAAAATTCTAAAAGGTCTTTGCTCTCTCAGTGAAATGAGAAGTTGGCTGATTCACAGGATGGGTAAGTCAAAACAACCGTTAAATGTTGTGAGAATCTGGAAGCAGAGATCCTGTGTTTCCCAAAGTTTTATAACAAAAAGGGTGAATCACTTCCAAATTAATTCTGTTGTTGACTTAGATCAAAGGGTAGGAAGTGGGGGTATTTGTAAACCATGGTGATGGGACAGGATGAGAAGCAAAACTTGCCCTAATTGGGGGAGAAGTTCTGAGGAACTGTTTAATAACATTGTGCAGATGCAGAGGGGCTTGCTCTAATTGGGGAGAATTTCTAAGAAACTGTTTAATAATATTCTGCAGGTGCAGTTGAAGTTGAGTTCAGTAACCTAGTTCACAAAATGAGTGCTGCCTGGGTAGGTCCCAGCCAATCAGAAAAGTTTTAAATCATGCTAACCAATGAATGAGTAGCATGTTTCTCTGTGTCTAAGAGTATGGTGGAGGAAAGAAGTTGTAAAGTTGAGAAGTTAGAAATTTAGGAGGGTTCGATTCAAGATCTAGACTTCAGAGCGAGAAGAAGTAAATAGACTAAGTGCGTAATTACTGTCAAGAATTTCTGGCGATTTGGGCTACTTTCAGGAGGGAAAGACTGGTGAATTTGAGAGAGGATAATTCTTTGGTGAGCATATTTCCATTTTAGTACTCCAGGAGAATATGGGACAGGAACTAACATGTCTCACTCTGGCCTGGTAAGATTTAATTTTGGAGCTGTTTGTTAGGGACAAATTGGTGAGCTCAGCATAGCAGAGCAATGCTCAGTTTTGTTACTTTTAAAGGGGGAGTTACAGCTTTGGAACTTAGGCTAAATTGGAAACCAAAACCAGTCACTTACTTCTGCGATGGGGAGGTTTTTAATATATGGCAGTCAAAATAGTTATGAGTTTATCTGAAGCTCTAAGGATATAATTGGGGATGTAATTTCAGGCAACAGAGTGAAGGGAACTATATTTACTGGGTTTTCTGCAACCAAGAAGAGGTTTTGTGAGATCACTTGTACGTTTTTCATGTATCAAGAAGAAGAAGAAGCTGGTGAAGATTTTGATTCTTGAACGCCAGCTTGAATAAAAGAAGTGGTACCTTATAATACTTGTTCTTGATTTATTTGAGTCATAATGTGTCAAGTTTAGTTGTAGTTTTCGCAGCTGCAAGGGGTTACCAGGGTACCTCCACACCCCCACCATAACTCTACTACCCCTAGCCGAGGGCTACCCAGAAGCACCTGCAACCCCCCTACATTCATCGACGATTGAAGGAAGACTTGGAGGCCGGCGACGCAACAGTACATATCCACTTTAGTTTTCTAGCAATGTAAATCCCGCGCGCGCAAAGAATACTACTTCAACGTGTTTCATCACGTTTCAATTATCACAATTAAAAAATTTGGGACTTGAATTGAAGACCATTTGGAATTGTATGGAAGAAAGGTCAGGAAAACTGCACTAATGTGCAGTATGCCTACAATTTCGAACTTTTCATATTCCGATAGGGGCAATTGCCCTCGCATCCCCTTGTAGCTACTCTACCCATTTTCTTTACATGCATTTAAACACAGTATTTCCCTTTCGAAGCTTAGGTTACAAGTGTACATGTTATGTGCACTTCCGCATCATGACTCACTTTTTGAGTCGGCGTATAGCTTATCAAAAAATAATAATAGGCCTACATACTAGCTTCGGCTGTAAAACAGAATGTTCATATGAAAACAAAAGATATGAGAATTATCTTGATTATTCGTGTAGATAAGTGTTTGTTCATTTCTTTTCCGACCACATGACACGTGCAATTATGTTTGATCATTCATCCCGGATCTCTCTGTCTTAAAATCCAAAGAGAAGCACAAATTCGGAGATGTTGAGTTGGAAAGAATCGACGCCTCGTTGAACTCGTTCACTTGTTATTGTTCCGTGTTGTAGGTGATGTTTTTTATTTTGACCATTTCACATAACCGGATGATAACAAAACAGGCTTCAATCAATCTGGTATAATAGTCAGCACCCAAGTGCAAGGGATCATGATACATCGACAAACCTTAATTTAATCTCGATAGTGTTCTCGTCATCTTGCAGTCCCAGGAGAAAATTCCTGTCGAAACCTGTTGAAATTCCAATAGGTTTGAACAGGTATGAACAGGCAATGTTCTAGTTACCTGTTGGAGAGATAAAAATCAACATGCTTCAACAGGTAACACCGAAAAAGCTAACAGGTTCCTGTTGGTACCTGTTAAAACCTGATAATTTGTTTCCAATTACCTGTTGTACCTGTTAAAACCTGATCAACATGTTTGAACTGGAACTTTCTTCTGAGGTGGATGTATGGTTTACCACTAGTTCTTCACGGGGAGGGGGTATTTTTTCCTGGTGGATAACTCATGGGATGATAATTAATTGCCGACCACACCTAGTTTCATTTTCGTTTAATTATTCCAGGTTTGTAACATTACTGGGAGTACAACGACTATCTGAAACGGTGGAGAGTTTGTGGGAATGTTTTTTTTTTTCTTTTGTGTGATCATGAAATAGCTCTTACATCTCTTTCAATAAGCGTAAGCTTAAAATATATTTGAAAAACCTTTATACCAATTAAGGTTCTGATAGTCGCAACTTATCCCTTCCATTCGCCATTTGTATTAAATAGTATCTGCCTATGTTTATTTTGTGAACTGAAAACGACCTTTAAGAATCAAATTCCTCCGTCTCCACAGAACGTTCTTCCGATGAAATGAAACTTATCATGAATCATAATCATATACACTATACATTGGCATTAATACATTTTAGAGAGAAATTATACATACGTTGGAGGATTACAAAAATGTATACCTAAGAGATAAAGTACACAATGTTGTTGTTTCAGTCATTAAAAGAAAGAAAAACAAAATTTCACTCGCTACAAGGAAATGTAATTGATCTCTTGATTGTTCCTAGGGCACTCCAAACGTGTTGTATTGCATTTCCTTGGAAAACTAGATACTTGTTAGCAGGAGCGACAACAAGATGGATTCCTACACAGTCTTTCAAATAATTTGTTTAGCATTGGTTGTTTTGGGGGTGAATGCTGGTGAAAGAGTGCCATGTGTCTTCGAAAAGGGTAAGTTCGTACAGTCAAGATCGCAAGGAGCTTATTTTGTTGATCATCGACAGGCTATAAAATGATAAAGGGTATTATTACGTAAAATTTCATTTCATTGTTTCTTTTCACAACAATATGTCGCACATATGAAAAAAATGATCATTTGCACCATGTAAGTCAAAAATGTCGTCAAAAGGGACGTTTGCTGAAAAAAATTAAAGGAAAAATTTAAAAAAAAAAAACCTTGAGGCTTGTCTAGAACACGCTCATCGGAAAACACTAAACTAAAATAAATGCTTAAGCTAGTATATCATAAAAGTTACAAAAAGTACACTTATGTTTTACTTGATTACAGAAAAGTACACTTTTGCCTTACTTAATAACAGAAATGCGTATAAACGAAACATGATTGGTCAAGTTCCATATACAAAATTTACGGGAAAGGTTAAAAGTTTTGAATTTCGTGGTGTCCTGACTTGCAACGTGTTGTGCATAATTTGAAAAAGTGTCTGGTCACGAGAGTTTTGAAAACCGAATGGAGCCGTTAAATAGTCAGTCATAAAACAGTTGTTTGAGTGTACGATATGGGGATTGTCTAAGTTTGACCATTTGTTATTGGTATGTGAAGTAAACTTTACAACTTTGGAAAAAATGATTAATTCAGGAATCAACTTAATCAGCCGCTATAAAATAACGGAAGTTGGGTGGACTCCATTAGTTCGTTATGAAAACAGATGCAACTAACCCATGACAAGTTACATAGAAAATTAATTGGGCGTTGTTCAGAGCGTAGTGTCTTGCGAGAAGGGGAACTCCTCTTGTTTTCCTAAATATTTTAGAACCCTTTCAAACTAAAAAGAGTAAAATTTCACTCTTTCGAAGAGTGAAAGTTATAACGTTTACTCCAAAAGGGTGGAAATTCACTCTAGGAAGAATTACATTCTTTCCAGACGAGAGCTTTCACTCTTAATAGGGAGTGCCTACAGGAAGAGTCTTGAAAACGAGCGAACCCTGCAGGCTAACATTATAGAGGACACTTTCACCTTTTTTCGAATGAATTTTACCATTCCGAAACTGAATTTCAGTAACCTTGAAGTGAATTAACCCTCTAATTGACCGAATTTACACATTTCACTTCATTAGAGTGTATAGTATGCCAGGTCCCAAATCATTTGGTACATTTTGGGTACTGTGTATACAAAAACCTTCAAACCAGAATTTTGGGACATTATTTAAGTTTTTATTTTATTTTTATTGTAAGTTTCCATCAATTTTTCCTACTTGTTCAGTGATGAGTCTTTCGGACCCGGAAAACACAAAAATATTTTTCTAATGGTTTCTGAAATTTATAAGAAATGCTGACTCGGATAATAATGTTTTTTAATGATATTTAAAAAAAAAACATTTGCCATCCTGAAAATGCTAGAAAGACATTTTTAAAATATTTCCAACAAACATATTTTCAATTCTTTTAATTTTTTAAAAATATGCAAAGTCCGTATGGAAGTCCTTCCCAATCCGAATCTTTACCTGCGTTAGAGCCGAGGGTGTTTTGTAGTCCCCAACCAGGGAGACAGTTACCCAACAACCCCAAAAATGCCACAGTCCTGCAGTCCATCGTAAAAAATTCTTAATTCGTTGGTGAAGGACAACCACTTTGCAACAGCATGCGTGGGAAGGGAGACACATGCGGTCATGTCACCATATTTGAATTCAAAATTTAATGTTAAAGTAAGAATGATACATAGTTTAATTTGAACACGGTCCGGCCCAATCCTCGTAAAGAAGAAATGCGTACTTTGATTAAATTTAGGGAGGGCTAGGCAATGTGAGGGGGATCCTCCAATAGCCAAGGGAAGCCTAAGGTCGAAAAATTTTAGCCCCTAGGAAGATTGAAAGTTGCCGTTAATTTAATAACATTCTGCAAAGTAACCATGTCCTCCCGAAAAAGTTTTTGCCCCCCCCCCCCTATATTTTGTGTTGCTACTGGTCTCGGGGTCATAGCCCGATGACATACTTCTCTGAATATGTGTAGAGTAGTTGACTATTTTATAAACACTAACTTTTACCTTCATTACATCTAAAAACAATTGCAGCCGCTCAGGACTTATGGTGTGACACTTTGTAGAGTAGGTTACATTCTAAAAACGTGTTTCAGTTAATCACTCATTTAGCCCGCTTTGTAAACACGTTTGAATTCTAAAGATTTTATGCTGTCAAACACTATGTTTGGCATTTAAACACGCTTAAAAGCGAAATATTAATTGAGGGATTAGACGGGTGTGTTTATCATTTAAACGTGTTCAAAATGGGGGCAAAAATGTGTTGAGAAAAAACGTTTTAATTCCTAAACACCAATTATAAGAGTGTATTAATATTGTTGTCAGAGGACCTGTCTAAAATTTTGTGTTTACCAGCGGACTTCATATAGTGGACAGAGCATACTGTGCGGTACATTGTCGCTACAGTACGTGTGAGTATAGGCGTAGCAAGATGGCTGTCTGCTATGGTTTTACGTATGTGATGGTTGGACTTGCTCAATTAGTTCAAAGCAACAGTGCAAAAAATTGAAATAGGCTATTTTCGAAATAATGGAAGGTAAGGTCAAAATCACTGCACATATTTCAGGAATATGATATTGTTTCTTATGAAGTAAGACTTTTGTTTAAAATGTTACAGAGTCGTCTTGAATTCATACAAATTATAACTTCACGGCGGCCATCTTGGTGCGCCTTTTTTGCCCCAATTGGTGGAGACTATCTACGCATAAGGCTTACGCGTTACATGCTCTGTCCATGCACAGGCCTGTAGGAAGTTCGTGGTTTAGCACAAAAGACCGGTGAGTTGATACCATTGATAGTATCTTTAAAGGCATGTTTGAGCAGCACATGGGTGACGCAAGGATTTGCCCAACATGGAGGCCAATCTCCTGGACAGGGGGCAGCATTTCGAATCCCTGAAAAAGACGATGAGTTAGTCCCGATGGGACGTGACTTGGGGGCAGAATTTGAGGCGCGTCGAAAGTTTTGGCTTTCTTTTTAACAAATATTTAAAAATCTGGAGTTTGTTTAGAAGAAAATTTTGCTTTTGTGACCATGATTAAGAAGTTGGGGTGTTTGGTGAAAATTCTGTCCTTCATATGGGCTAAATCAAAAATGTTATATAGGCGACAGCTAAAATTCTTTTGGCGTTACGCATTTTATCGTGATTAGGACTAGGTACTAAGGCTTTCAGACGAAACTGAAACTTTGCCCGAAATTCCCTTTTCGAATGAAAATTTGAAAATGAACAGCTCATTATCAGTGATAGGCCTGTCAAGAGCAAAAATGCCGCAGTATTTATCAGAGTTTGCTTGGGGTTTATATGGTGCAGAGTATCCATTATCAAATGGAACAGTTTGCCATTTGTAACAAATATATGAGAATCTGAAGCTGATATTGGTCAAACTGTAATTTCATGACAGATCTGGGGGTTTTAATGAAGAATCTGAGGGTTCTTATGGTGAAAATCAAGTAGGGGGTGATTTGTAGTTGTAGCCATTACCCTCACCCGTTTCGTACTTCAAATCAGTTTATCACTCTCCTTTGTAGAATTACGTCATCTCAACTTGGTCTTCAATTTATAGGAGCAAAATTATGGACTTCTTTACCCTTTGAAGTTACTAAGTGTAAATTTTTATTTATTTTATTTATTATAAAATATTTATAAAGCGCCACAACTATAAAAATATAATCTGTTGCGCTGTACAATAAAAAACAAACAAAATAGAAAAAAGTAAAGTACACATTAAAAGCTTGTCTGAAAAGGTAGGTCTTAAGTTTTGATTTAAGAATGCCAATGGAGGGACACAGTCGAAGTTCATGTTGAAGAGAATTCCAAAGGCGAGGACCAGCCACTGTAAAAGCACGTTCACCAAAGAGGTATTAAATCGGGGGACAACTAAATGAATACAAGAACCCGAGCGCAGGTGGTAATTTAATCCCATTCTCTTTGAAAATAAGCCAAATAGTTAGGAGCCAAATCGTTAAGAGCTTTATACACCAAAAGACTAACCTTTAAACGAATTCTATACAAAACCGGAAGCCAATGGAGATCTTGTAAAATAGGTGAAATGTGACAAAACTTCGGGGTGAGAGTTACAAGTCTGGCTGCTGCATTTTGGACTCTTTGTAGTTTGGTGATTAGATTGTCATGAAGCCCATACAGCAAAGAGTTGCATTAATCGAGGTTACAGGACACAAAAGCATGCAGCAGAGTTTTACAAGCATCCTCAGAAAGCATCTTCTTAACCTGTCTAATCTTAAATAGCTGCGAAACCATACACCAAGATTACGGACTCCAGTTACAGCTTTGATCAATGCATTACCAACTGTAATGAAGTTAATTGAAATCACACCATATGCATTTAAAAAGCAGCTTAAAGTTCATTTTATTGCAAACTACCTTTGAACTTCAGTCTTTGTTCTTCCGTGTTTTCGTGTTTCTCTTCATTTTGTCGCTTATTCTGTTTGTTTTTAAGGGGTGTCAACACCCACAAGCTCCTAGGAGCTTTTAGTTGCCACTCTTCAGTCTCTTAGTTTGTTTTGTTATGTAAAGTAATTATTTTGTGGTGGGTTTAGCATGATTTCTTACATACCGTAATTTCGTTACCTTATACCTCTCTCAAAATGTTGTTACGTATTTTATATTATGGTAAGAGATTTGAATGAATATCTTACCGAACTGAACTGAACTGAACTCACGGACTTACATAAATGGACAGAGCATGTAACGTGTACGTCCTATCCGTAGATGGTCGCCACCGACTGGGACAAAAAAGACGCACCAAGATGGCCGTCGAGAAGCTATAAATCATGGTTTGACGACGATTCTGTTATATTTTAAACAAAAGTTTAACTTGAATGGGAAGCAGTATCATATTCCTGCAATACGTAAAGTGATTTTGACCTTATCTTGCCATATTCCAAAAATATTTCAACTTTCTTGCAAAATACGATGATATACTTGAGCAAGTCCAAACTTTCACACAAAACCATAGCAGACGGGCATCTTGGTGCGCTTTTTCTCAAAAGTACGGCAGCGACAATTTACTGCCCAGTATGCTCTGTCGTGAGGTAACTGAATATCATCATGCAGATCATTGGCGTCACCAAGGGGGGGGCAGTGGGGGCACGCCCCCCCCCTGAAAAATCGTGCCCCCCCCCAAATGAGATTTGAGATTTTTAATAACCGATATGCCCTCTTTAGTCAGAGTGTGACTATGAAAATATTTTAGATTGGATTCTTCTTTTGACGAGAAAATGCAGTAATTTTCATACTTTTCAACTAAATATATCGCAAAAACACCTGGAAAATGCCATTTCCGGCTGTCTAAGGGGTTGCGTTTTTCAAAAATTTCTGCACACTTCCAACTTCGCTAACTGAAGGTGGCGAATAGCTCAGGTAACCGTTCAAGCAGGATTATATAGGCATACATTTTTTCCTTAAGAGGATTACCTACATGTAACTGCTTTCTCTTTTTCTTTCGAGTTCAGCTCTCCTTCTTCTAAATATCAGCCGGATCCGCTCTTGAAAGTTGTTACACTAGTTTTGTTAGAAATAAATTCTTAATTGAAGTTGCACTGGAAGTTTTTTGAGACCAGTGAAAAGCCAACAGAATAACCGTAAATAACGACCTGAATACCTAACAAACCCCTTAAAACCCAGGAGCTTCAGGGGGCTTCGCCCTCTGGACCCCAACCGAGACACACATTGAACTGCCCATCAAATTCTATTCTCAATAGTTCATCTTGCCCTTTTTCAAAATGTCAGCCGGATCTGCTCTTGGTAGTTGAATCACTTTTTAACCAAAAGTCTTACTGGAAGTAACCCTTAAGGTATTTTTGAGACCAGTGTTAAGTCAATAGAAGAACACTTATATAGCGACTTTAAATAACCTTTCACTTCAATAGAAGGAAAAAACCAACTCAACGACAGGGCAAGGGCAGCCTTCATCGAATGTGGCATGCCCCCTGGTCCCCCGCTGGTACCATCCTTGGTTACGTCTTCACGTGAAACATCCAGCTCTCTGGTCTGCAACACAAGTCTTGGTTATGGGTGGTGACCTTTCGCGCACGAATTGAAGGTAGGACAAGATACATGATATGACGGATAGCGGGGCTATGACGAAATGATTAAAACCTATTCCGCTATGTATTAAAATAGCGTTGCAAAAGAAGAAAATATGTGCAATATCACCCATCCAGTAATTTCAGTCCTTGCAGGGGTTTTTTTTAAGTTTTTAACTTTTTAGGCCCCCGACAAAACCGTCGACCTTCCCCGCCGGGGAGGTGGGGCAATGTCCCACGACGGGGGGGGGGGGGGGGCGTTTTCTACTCTAATAGTTATATGATAGTGAGAAGTTCATGGCTGTGTTCGATCTTTTTATCAAATTGAAAGACTAGTCACGCTGGATTTTCCAGCGATCGATAGGAGCTTAAAGGACCAGTTCTCTCACCCCAAACAGTACCAATTCTCCTAACCCTCTTACTTAAGCCCCTCCCACAATTGTCTGAAGCGATCGATAGGAGCTTAAAGGACCAGTTGTCTCACCCCAAACAGTACCAATTCTCCTAACCCTCTTACTTAAGCCCCTCCCACAATTGTCTGAAGCGATCGATAGGAGCTTAAAGGACCAGTTCTCTCACCCCAAACAGTACCAATTCTCCTAACCCTCTTCCTTAAGCCCCTCCCACAATTGTCTGAAGCGATCGATAGGAGCTTAAAGGACCAGTTCTCTCACCCCAAACAGTACCAATTCTCCTAACCCTCTTACTTAAGTCCCTCCCACAATTGTCTGAAATTCATCCTCATCCAGATACAATCTCAGTTTATTGCTTCAGGGTGAGTATAGAAAAACTCAATTTATATAATCAAAAAAACTCTCGGTACCATTCATGCTGGGTAATACAAGCTTTGATACTCTGCATTGTTTGAATTAGCTGTCAATCAAAGAGCTGAGCCAATTGAGAATTTCGGTACCCGGGTACCAAAATTGCAGTTTGGGGTGAGAGGTTTGGTAATAATATGCAAGTCTTGTGATGTCGAGATAGGAACAGGTCTCATATATGGCTAACGTGATACTCTGTTTTGCAAAACTTCATTTAAAGAACGGGTGTAACATTGGTAGGTCATTAGGACGTTGAAGTTATGTCTTGGAAAATCAGCAGTATCAATACAAACCGTAAGCGATATGATAATTTGTTTAGAGATAATTTCTATAGTTTTAATAAAAGGAATTTCAACACTGAGCAAAACACCACATGAATATTTTTGCATATGTAAGCAAACAGTTTTTCTAGAAACGTAGAAACTTTAAAGAGGTATCTCGGGAACGTTAAAAGATATTCACATAATTCTACTATTTGTTTCTTTTGAAATTTTACTCTTTTAACTGTCAAGTAAACTGTCAGGGCATTTAGCTGTCATGTCACCATTTACCTTTAAATCAATTTATGCTTTCAGCTTTGAAAACTGGTTGAGAAATGACGCATTACCGGTACCTAGTGTGACACAATGGCGGCACTACGGATGGGGGGGGGGGGGGGGGCAAGAGGGGACATTTGCCTTCCTTCCCCGATTTTGTCCTTGTCCCACTTCCCCACGAGTTAGGTCAGTTAAGAGTTGGATAAGCCGAAAACAAATAATTTACCTCTTCGGAGACCTAATTTTTCATCCAGAGAATATGCTTAAACCCTCAGAGATTCCGGGGATTTCGCGCCTGGATCCCATCCATAGGAGCAAGCGCTTTGGGTTCGGTTTTGCTATGCACCCGAAATTTTTTGCCACCAACATTATCCTTTATTTAACCTTATTTTCTTTATTACCCTAATTAGTATTGCCTCCCCCCCCCCCCCCCCCTTCCCATTTTGACATTCTGGCGCCGCTCCTGGTATGACTAAGCTAGCAGTATCTGGTGTCGAAGCACTGAATATTTAATACTATTGTCTATTTTTGTATCACTCTCTCAGTAAATCTGTCTTCTTTAATTCGTTCAACTTCAGGGTATCCCCAGGTGAGGCTGGAAAATGGTGTTAATGAAACGGGGGGTCTTGCGCAAGTGATGTGCAACGGTGAATGGTGCACGATATCTGATGAAACTTGGAAAGATGACTTAACAAATGCCTTCTGTCATGACCTTGGTTTCATCGGAGGCAAGCAGGTCTTGGACGTTTCTATGATAGGATATGGTCCAGTTTTAGACATTCAGTGTCTTGGCAACGTGATATCAATAAAGGATTGCAACTTCACACAGCTTGAGCCTGATGAGTTCATATTAGTTTCGGTGCCTTTCATGGGCAACGAAAGCATTCCAGATTGGACCCATACCAATGACGTTATGTTGAAATGTTCTCAGTCTGGCCGTAAGTATCACTAATTTAACGCCATTTTGAATTCCTTTATCAGGTTTACGCCACAAGCAATGAGTATATAGGCTTATTAAAATTGATTAGATATTTCATGATGTGTTTCCAGATTGCACGCTGCTTTCAAAAATAGAAAACAAAAGAAAGAAGAAGAAAAAGGAAGACGAAGATAAAGCATTGTGGTAGTTAATACTCGGGAGATGATTGCATTCGTATAGCAGAGGCAATTAAAGCTGATGGCTCCACTCGTGGCGAACTGTCAGACCATCACTTGACTGCTGCATGGTATTCAAAGGTTTAGAGGACAGTGTCATAACTAAACACTTATCACTAAATTTCACCGTGACGTCACTGAAACGCAATAAATATGACAACTGCAAAATGTGTAGAAACAGCCGACAAATGTTCCATACAATAGTGGACCGACTGTATGGCCAGGAGGTTAAAGCGTCCGATATGCAGGCAGGAGATCTGAAGTTCGACTTCGAGTGGGTCACACGGAAGGCTTTAAATCCCAAATCCTCCCACTCCGATCAGTTTCAATTCTCCTAACCAACTCACTTAAGCCCAGTGGCGTAACTAGATACAGTATTTTTTCCGGGGGATGGGGGAAGAGGCAAGCACCCAAAAATTCCGAATTAATTTTAAGTGTGAAAACCACTGTACTAGGGACATATCTTGCTGTGTGCGAAGCGCGCCGAAACTTTTGCCCACTTTTAACAAACCTTTGAAAATATTCAGCTTGCATTGCAGAAAATTTATGATTATGGGTTTCCTGTTATGAAATTTGAAAAAGTTGGGGGATTACTGAAGAATCTGAATTTCTCGTGGCAAATGTTAGATCGCATGGTGACCAAAGATCGTTGTTGCCACACAATGATATCTTAGACAATAGTACCTAGGTCATTTTGCAGATGCGTAGTCAGACGAAGTTAATTTTTACAGGCGACGAAAAACTTTTCCAGGTGGACCAAATTTGTGCCATTGTATTTAGTCAATAGTAAACTTCTCTGGGAGTTATATTTGGGAGAGGACTTCTTCTCCTTCACCACCTTTGCCTCTTAGTCTACAGGCCTGCCACGTGGTTATACGGCTTTCCCAAATCTAGGGTTTAGAAGTTTAAAATTAACAAAGATTGGTTTTAATTAGTTCCTTTTATAACTCAATAACAACCTTGTAACAGAATAACATTAGAGGCGCAAAATATTTGATGTGATCTTTCTTGGATGTTACTGTATTGTTTTGGGTTAAAATGCGGTGGTTGATTATAACCCTCCGAACTCTTCCTTGCTTCATACCAGTTGGTTGAAAATTGGGTCGTAAGATTCCATTTAAACTAACCCTTCTTCACACCAAACAACCTCGGCCACAGTTTGTTAGGCAAATTTCTAATTATTTGTGTAAGAAAGCTCAAAATTATAACTGCTTAAAATCTGCTTACAGGTCCTCGGAAAACCTTTCCCGGCTGTCTGAGGGGTTGAGATTTACAAAATTTTCTGAACGCTCGGCACCAACTAATGGTGGCTATCAGCTTAAATAGTCTTTTGGGAAACGACATTTCTGGCTGTTTGAGGGATTGCTAGTTTTTCAAAGTTTTTGTGAATCCGTCCACACTGATGGTGTTGCTCCACTTGTATGGTCCTCCCTCCAGAATTACAGACGAGCGATGTAAGTAGGGGCGTAATAGCTTGATACCCCTTAGTCCGACGTCTAACTGAAAAAGTGGGAGAGGAAAACTTCTAGGGGGTCATGATTGGGATTTTTAGGAGCTGAAGTGTACAAAATGTACACCGATGCATTAAATCAAAGACAACTAGATATTTTTTAAGAGGTGAACATTTTCAGGCCAGAATTTCATCTCTGCTCCCCTGGCTACAGGCGAATGCGGACAGCAAGTGGTGGTCTGATTTCAGTCGGCCATAATAACCGGGGTGTAACACATCTTAATCACTCAATCTCCTCGCTTACCTGTATCATGGAAGGTTGTACACGAATTGTATATTGATTCCTTCAATTTCACTGAATGTGAGGGTTTGAAATTCATGTAGACAAAAAATGAAGATCATTCAAGAGTGATGGACACCACTAATGGCTGCCTACAGTCGCTAAACACAAAACTGATCTGATTCGTCTATACAGGTTTGAATGTAACGCCCTGTTAGGGGTCACGTTATATATGGGTTCATGTCTATTTACTATGTAACATCTTGACACAAGAGGATCCTCCAAAAGGATAGTGAAGTAAGATTAAAACAATTAAGTGGCGATTTTCTTCTCCGTGAGCTCCAATTAATCTTCGTTTATCACATTCTGTGACATAATTTAACCATATCATTGAAATTGTTTAAACAACTTTCAATGCTGTATAGGTAGGACCGTTGCCCCCGCAAATGCCGCAAAATGACTGACTGTATTTTCTATTATTTTTGTTTTATATTTTATTATTATTTTTTTTGGGGGGGGGGAGGGCAAAAGACATGATAGGTTATTTCGATTTTTCTTTTTACAGCGGAGGACTTTAGTAAGTCGAATGTCCAAGAATTCAGGGGACACAACAACATTGGTCAAGACCCTCCACGTACAGTCGTAATGAGGGCAACTGGATCAGATATCACTTTGCTCCTAGTATTTGACGGGATTGAGCTTGTATTATTACTTGTGGCGGTCGTAATCACCGGCTGGATCGTGTACAGGAAGGCCATCCAAAAAATGAATGATGTCCTCAAAGATAAGAAGTCACCTGAGAATCAAGCGATGGTATGACCAGCACAAAACTTGAAGTGTACCTTAAGTCTGAATTTTCAAAAAATATATAATACAGAACGTGAGAAAATCATTTCAGACAGTCTACCTGCCATATTATATACCATCCTGAGCTGAGATATAAAATGTTCAAGTTTATTTACTTAACTTAATATGGTACCGTTGCGCGATTATTTGTGATGTCTTGCACGTGCAACTCAAAAAATAGTCTTTGTATTTCTTTGTTTTGGGAAAGTTGCAGCAGCTTGTGCCAACATGTAGTGATTCAATGTTACTGCCATGGGTTTATTCGGCTAAACAAGCGATTTGTACACATGTACAGTACAACATGCTAAAAAGAAAACAGGAAGTTTCAAGGTTATGTAAATATGTCTTAGATTCAAAAGGAAACAAACAAGGTAACTGTGAGTTGCACCACAAAAAGTCAAATTATTGCGCAGTGGACTATTTAGATTTAATTGAAAATAGTTCAACATGTAATATCTCAACAACATAGACGTACGGGGCGGGGGTAATTTTTTTGAGGGAAAAGAGCAATTTTTGCCCAAAAGTGGCACCATTTATTGCTCATGTTTTGCCCGAATGGAGCAGCTGTTTTTGCCCGAATTGGGAGGGCGAGTGCCCCCCTGCACCCCGCCTCGTACGCCTATGCTCAACGATGGAACAATGAAAATGGGTGTCGAATGAAGAGAGTTCACTTTGCAAACTCTTAAACATATATTTTTAAAATTCTAGACTTGAGGTACACTTCAACCGAATTTACCGGAGAGATACGGATAGGCCTAGTTATTTATTTTTTTTCTCCTCATTTTGCAAATGCTTTGTGCACTCCAAAACAATAGTGAATTGAAGTCACTCTTCAATTGAGTGAAAAGTGTAAATTCAATACATTATTAATTCACTCCAACAATAGTGAATTACACTTCCAGAAGAGTGAAATTTATTCCTAGAAGAGTGAAAATTCATTTTTTAACAAGTGTCTGTGATGATTTCTCTTTTTTTAAAGAGTGATTCCTGTAGACACTCCATTGAGAGTGAAACTTCACTCTTTTGGGGTGAAAGTCCCCCTTCTCGGATAAAATTTCCACTCGTTTGGAGTGAGCTTTATGACGTTCATTCTCACAACGAGTAAAATTTCACTCTTTTCATTTTTAGAGTGTAGAGCAAAGTTTAGGAAACCTGTTGACAGGGAGATTTTCCTTTGTTTTCGTTCATTTTTCTTTTGTTTTTATATCAACAACCAAATGCGTTAATCAAATTCATTTCGTATTGTAACTTATAAAAGCCCACTCATACATTTATAAACATTGAACATGCATGTCCAAGCAAATTCCATGTTGCCCTATTTTGAAATTCAAATATTTTCGTAAGCTATGTTCGATTCTTCGACGCAAGCCGAGTGAGATGAACTCATAGAACACTTAGTGTATTTGAAGTGTTATGATTAGATCTTATTTCAAAACAAGTTCATCCTGTATGATTGTTTACACATAAAAAGACCTGGGTCATATTAATCAAAAGAAATCATGAACTTCATGATTTACTGTAATGAAATTGAGATATTTCAAGAGAAAAGTAGAAGGATTATCACTAAATGGAATGTTGATAACGGAGTATGAATTTGTTATAAAAAAAATAATAACTCCTTTTGTTGTAGAATCCATTTACATTCCATTAAAAAGCAATTTTGAATCAGCACCACTCCTTAGTGTATGATCAGGGCACAATATACTGCAGAAATGTCCCATGGCATAGAGTATCAGATTTGCAGTCGGGAGGTCGGGAGTTCTACTCCTGGCCAGGTCATACCGATCCCTTTAAAACCGGAGCTTACCGCCACTGAGCTTGGTGCTTAGCTTAAGCCATAGGGTAGGGAAACAAGTCACTGAGCCGCAACTAAAACAAACCGCAGCCTGCTCGACTTAAACTACTTGGTTAGAAACTGGGCCGTAAAACTAACTAAATAACTGACTAACTGGCTGGTTGGCCGGCTGGCTGACTCAGACTAAGCAAATAGGCTAATAAATGCAAAGTTCTTCATTTTGGATTCAAACATTGGTGGTATGATCATACCAGGTCATGGCTGGTTAGAAACTGAGCTATAAAACTCCATCTAACTAATTGACTGACTGACTGAGGAATTACCCTATGCGTTAATCTGTTGCCACCAGATGTTTGCATATGAGGCTTATACTTATAAATCGACATGGCAAACTGTTAAACTTGTGTGTTACTATTTTTGGGGCTTGCTCAAGTGGTTTACCTATTGTCTGCAAATTTGAAAAGAAGCTTAAAGTATGTAAGGAGCAATGCGAATCCAGATTGTATCTAACAAGTACATTGAAAGATCGTGGTAGGCCGCCTTTTATTCAAACCTGTATTTTGTCAAAAATATTGCAAAAATGTCATGAATTACACAAAATTGAGACAGCCTTCCCTCTAAGCCTAAACTTGTTGAAATTGGTGAATGGACAAGGTTTAATGATCTCGCACTTATGCAACAGCATCGAATAATGCTCATGCTCAATGTTCATGGTTATTTTATATGGGGCCCGGGGGGTTTGTAATAGTGGTTGAACATCTTCCCCTCAACCCGGAGGTCCCGGTTCGGTTCCCAGATAGATTCCCAACAAAACATTGAAAAATCGAGAACAGGTGCCGATGTGTGTACCTATTTAGGGTCATCCTCCCGTCGAGGGTATGGGCTACCCTGAATTGTCAAACCTCTCGACATCAGGGAGCAGATAGCGACCAAATAATGTGTTCGTATATTATTAAGCAAACCTGTATTTTGTCAAAAATATTGCAAAAATGTCATGAATTGCACAAAATTGAGACAGCCTTCCCTCTAAGCCTAAACTTGTTGAAATTGGTGAATGGACAAGGTTTAATGATCTCGCACTTATGCAACAGCATCGAATAATGCTCATGCTCAATGTTCATGGTTATTTTATATGGGGCCCGGGGGGTTTGTAATAGTGGTTGAACATCTTCCCCTCAACCCGGAGGTCCCGGTTCGGTTCCCAGATAGATTCCCAACAAAACATTGAAAAATCGAGAACAGGTGCCGATGTGTGTACCTATTTAGGGTCATCCTCCCGTCGAGGGTATGGGCTACCCTGAATTGTCAAACCTCTCGACATCAGGGAGCAGATAGCGACCAAATAATGTGTTCGTATATTATTCTCGACGTTTTAAAACAGGTATGTACAACCGTAGGCGGACTCATTTACGAAATACCTGTCATTTTAAAAATAATCATCTTTAGTTGACCTACGTACCTACCTAATGATTCAAAGCTTTGATTATTATATTTAGTTCGTCTGGATGCTCCAACATCATTTGAAATCAAAATTAGTGCTATGTGCCCCTTGACGTCTAGGGGTCTGAACAAGTCAGAGTTACCCATACCCTCGACGGTAGGGTGACCCTGACTAGTGTGTACCTTCCGCATATAGAAAGGAGTAGGGAATACAATCCCCTGTCACACAAGAAAAAAGTGGCTGTTGATGCCGCTAGATAAAACTAGAGGGTTAGAGGGTAAGGCGTAAAACTCTTAAGCCCCGTCCACCATGACATTATAGTGAGCTTTAGATTTCACGACGCAGACGTCAGCTGCAGCGAATTGACGTCATCCCCTGCGTTCCCCCAATCATTTCATAACTTGGTGTTGCTTAATTTCGTGTGTCGTTTGAAATGGCATACATACAAATGGTGTCATTTCGTTGTAGATGAGGTCCGCGTCGTGAAATCTTAAGGTCTCTTATGCGACTCAATTCGACGCATCTCATGGCAACGAGATTGTTTAGAGGCGTTGCAAAGTGTGGACTGCTTTGCAACTTGTCTCAACCAGACGCACAAACCAGTTTCATGCCACCGAACATGTTCGGGCGCATGCTTGTCTCTTCAACGTAATAAATAAAGAGTATGTTTAACGTTAGAATTTTATGTAAATCGCTTCATGGACCTGCGACTTATTGCATAATGTGTACACTATGCTCTGAAAACTAGTTAGCCGTCAGTCGCTCACCACGACAAGACAGTCTTGTTGCAATAAGTCTCGTCGCATAGTGTAGACGGGGCTTAACAAACGGAAATGATCGGTTGATGGAAGAAACTGGGTGGGTGCACGGGAAATAATAAAATCTGATTTTTTCCTTTTCTTTTACTTTTTTACTCTGCTGTTACTGAAAATTCGAGTTTCTTTATGAAATATTTTAAGTTTGTTCAACGCATGATCTATATGTCATGCCCCAATCTCACGCAATGTTTTTTCTCTAATATGCTTCCTCAACTCTCTGGCAAATTGCCGTTCAGAGAAACCAAACTATGAAACTGCTTCCCAAAGAAGCTGCGGCCACTGAAGGACAACACTCAACTCACTAACCTCACGGCCCTCAGATCATTTACAACATGTATGTGTGTGCTGCTCTGCAATACTATAAAGTAATTAAAAATTCCCGGTATATTTACAATTGTAAATTTCGAGAGTTGGTAGAATAATCCATTTTATCAATTCGAAGAATGTCAATCTTCATAAGAAAATGCGAATAAAATATTTTGCGACCAGCTCTGCTCTGTGACGAAAAAGTTGTTCCAATGGTTATTTTATTGTATTACGTTCAAATTTTCCCAACAAGAGCACTTTTCATTGCAGTCATTTTTTTACTGAATTTAAAAAAGTGTTCTTCTCTTTTTCGTTACAGCTTGATCTTTCTCATGTACATGTTCAGCAACCAACAGCCCCGCAGCATGACCCTGAGTGGGAAGACCAGCCAGCAGGGGGAAGTGGTGTGGATGTATTGCACAATCCTTCTTACGGACAGTTTGAAAAATACTGATGGCAGTGTTGGAAAAGTGACTTTTGAGCGTTCGCTTTTAAATGTAACAGGAAATGAAACGGAATACAATCAAGTATTTGATTCGACTAGATTAATTTCTGCAGTAAATACTCCACGTACGATTCAGGTTGACAAAAAGAAAATGATTTCGCGGCAAAACGGTTGACAGAGCGCCCTCTGTTATACTGCCCGAAGTCTCAAAAGGATACTTCAACCATCGCTAGGAAATCATTGAGAGTGTTTACAATAGAGTGATGACGTCAGCGCTATTGTTTTTACTCCCACGTTCCATGATTACTTGGGTGCATTTTGCATTGTTTAAAGTCTGCTATGAACAAGAGATCCTAATTCGTCTATACCCTTCACCCATGGGTGCAATAGGTTCAACATTTTTGGTACAAAACCTGCCATACACGCCTATGTACTTGCGCATGCTCTATGCCTCCCACTGCGCAGAGTGACGTGCCCTTGAAAAAGGTCAATTGATGTCGTTTTAGAACCAGTTATAGTTAAATGATTATCCCTTTTGATTTAGTTCCCTTCAAAGCGTCTTTGAATGTGCGTTTACAAAGCAGCGGGCCCTGGGGAGTTGGAGTGTTACAACGTGAGTTGTCGTTCTGTATCTCGTTTGAATCACGAAGCTTTAGAGAGAAAAACCCCGTCATATCCAAAATAGGCAAGACTTAGTTTCACTCTAAGAAAAAGGGAAGTGTTCAATTAGGAATTAAACGTTTTTCTTAACACGGTTTTGTTTGTTAACATGTGTAGATGCTGAACACGCCTGTGTAATTTCTAAACATTCCGCTTTTAAACACGCTTAAGTGCTAAACATTTCATGTTCAATTGCTAAACATGTTTAGAATATAAACGTGTTTACAATGTGGAAGCAAAGTTAGTGTTTATATATAATTGTTAAGCACGACTTTTAGAGTGTTGCATAATTATCCAGCTGACGTCTTTTAAAGTATTAATATGCAAATAGTTTATGTTATAAGCAATCGGTCTATACCATGAAAAGGTAAATTGCGGTTCCCTTCGAACTGATGTTGTCTCACTTTCAATTCAAAATCATAAAGGGCCTAATTCTTACACTTCAAACGGTTCCAAGTCTCCTAACCTACACATGGAAGCCCTTCCAACAACTGTCTAAAATTTATTCTCATCCAGACGAAACCTCAGTTTATTTGCTTCAGTTTGTGAGTCTATGGTACAAGTCCCCAATGTGTTAATCAAAACATTGCAAGTACATTACATGCTGAGTAATAGGAGCTACACTACTCTGCATTTTTTAACTCGCTGTCAATCAAAGAACTGTGACAATTGTTTTGAGAATTGTTATTTGGGGTGAGGGCTGACTGTCTTCAAAAGTTATTTTCAAATTATCATCAAAATGCCACTGCATGACGTACTTGAATACATACGCATCAACCAGGCTTCCAGTCTGGAACCGAGTCGCAAACCTCATCTTACTGGCTATTTTAACCAGGTTTCAGTAGATATGACTCCAGCCCTGGTTACAAAATTACCAGGGATCCAGGGCGTTAGTTATTTTCACCTCCTTGATACCAGTTAAGAAAAGAGTTACAAATGGAAACAAACCATTCCATGACGAGTCCTCATAATAATTCACTCTAAAATACCTCTTTAGATTGAAGAAGAGTCTTGCCATAGGGGCACTGAATATATAGGTAACCTAATCAAATATTTCAATAGATTTCAGCAATGATTAGCATTGGTTCATTTTTAACCGAATCTGAAAAGAATTCCTATTTAGTGCCCCTTTGAAGAGAGACGTTTTCAGCGGGAACCCACATGCCTTCCCGTATTACCTTTCGTGAAATGCATAAGCTACATTTTTTTCTCTTGGTCAGCAATGTAAAAAATTACCTCTAATTTAGTTATAAGTTGTAAATTATTTTCATCAAATTTAAACTAATTTTTCATTTTACGATAAAATGCTAGTCTAAGATATTTGTCTACGCGTATATAGGCGATTTCGATTATTGAAACGTTAAGGTTTTTCCACACAAAAGTGGAATATTGTTTCGTTTTGTGGAAGGGACGCCAAATTTTATATTCTCATACAAATAAGGATGCCTTTTAAAATTTCCTGTGCAAATAAAAAGAAAGAAAGAAAAAAATCCGTGTCCCTCTCCCTCCTGCAAAGCGCAGCAATTTCAATTTCGGCGTGAATTCATCTTCTATCACGTGGGAACCGTGAAAGGAGTGTCTTTCTTAAAGAGAAGATCTGTAATATTTAATAGTTCATCATCTTGCAATTAAAGTTTTCTATTGGCTGCTGTAATAATAACAACTGCTTCTACACCTAAACTAGCAGCTGCAACTTCCCAAGGTCACTTCTACAACAGACGTTTGCTAACTCTTTCTTGTAATGGGAATAACTCTTCGGCAAAGCTAGGGTGTCTTTCTTAGGGTGATTACTCAGTATGTTGGCCCTAGTGGCGTAGCTAGGGTTTGTGGCGCTCGGGACAGGAAACGAAATTGGAGCCCCTATCCGCATCATCCGGAGGGTAATCTTGTGGGTACTTACACAACTCAATAATTTAAAATCGCTTCTTCAGTGCCATGTTCATGGCAGGGGTGGGACCAGAACTTGTCCGACAGGGGGTCACGTCAGGGGGAGCATTCCGATGTCCCGACAAAGAAGATGATTCCCGGTGGGACGTGACTCGTAGCATTTGAGCGCGCGCCTAAATATTTGGCTTTATTAATACTGAAAAAAATTAAACATCCAGAGCTTTTTTTGAAGAAAATTAGAAATTATTTCAAGAAATTTGGTTCTCCAAGTTTGTAAGGACCATAAGAAATGTTGGAGAATCTGCCCTACAGGTAATCAAAATCGGAAAAGTTATATGTGTTACTAAAATTCGTTTGGGTTAAGGCATTCTATTGTAGGCCTACGTACTGAGGCCCTCAGACGACACTGGAATTTTGCCTGAAAACTTTTTACCTTTTGTGTACAGACTTTTCAAAATGAGCTTATACTGGAGACATTTTGGAATTGAAAGAAAGAGAATGTAGGTGAAATTGTAAACTTGGCGTTTTTATCAAGTAATCCGCTTTCAAGGCCTAAATTAAGTAAGTTAAGTACAATGTCGGGGTGATTGAAGTTGGCTTGGGTTTTTTATTGTACAAAATATCCACCAAAATTGGAAAATTTGCTGAAAATCTTTTATCATTGTCAACAAATATTTGTAATTCTGAAGCTAATATTGGGAAAAGTTGCAATTTTGTGACAGATTTTTGGGTTTTCATTGACGAATTTAACCTTTTTAAAAGAAAAATCAAATAGGTCGATGTGGCAACTTGTTGTTTGTTCAGGTTACCGATTGTCATAATGCAGATTAAGGGAAATTTATACATTGGAAATTTTTTCGAAAAGGTTTTGATTCCTTTGATGACACGTTTGAAATCTGGAACTTGCATATTGAAGATATTGAAGCAATATTATGGCAGAAAATTTTAAAGTATGGTTTCATTTTTAGATGAGAATAAAAAAAATTGAAGTCTTTACTGAAGATCAATCTGACTACTTTTATGTGGGCAAAATCAAGGATGAAGTTGGTTGAGGTTTCATATATTGTGGTACGGTGAAAAATGATTTTTTTGAATTTCTTTTCAGTATGTTTGAAAATTTGGAGCTATTATTCAAATTTGTTTGGATTGTTTTAAAGACAATTGAGAATTTTGAGTTGTCTTATCGTAAGCAAAATCAAGGAGATCGTCAAGGGGGAAGGCTGAAGGCTTACCTTTTTTATCGTATATAAGAAAGCTCCCCTACAAAATTGCATCTTCTCCCCGACGGAGGGCAGCCTTCCCCGATAAGGGGCGTTCCCCTGTCGCGCTGGGGCCACCCTTGGCTCCTGGAAAATGGTATAGGTACAACATTGTTTAAAGTGACTCGGATCTCGATCTGGCGCCCCCTACCGTGGCGCAGGGGCAACTAACCCCATCCTTAGCTATGCAACTGGTTGGCCCCTTTAGATGGTTTCACGTCATAAACTACTTCAAATCCACAATCTTGGAGGGTGAGAAAACTCAGTGTGTACGTCCTCTAAGAGGGCGCGTTCCAATTTCTTGACACTGTTTCGTTATGTGCACAACGTCTTTGTAGGGGAAATTGGGCAGATGGACGGTTTCCTTTACTGATAAGGAAAGTATCTCAAGCATTATGAAATTTTTCATTCTTGTAAATATTAACTTTCCCAGTATAATTGTCTTCTTATCATACTAGCATGATAACTTCGGCGCAACTGTTGCAAAATAATTTGTAGTAAGTGTAAAACGTTTTAGACGCTATTTTTAAACTCAACTTAATATTTTTATACCTAAATATTATTTTAGTCTATATAGCCATAATCTCTCTGTGACGAACTCTTGCTCTTTTCTTGGCAGTACTTTAGGAGAACATATATATTTCGACTCATGTGATTATTGTTGGAGCAGTCGCCCCAGCCTTGTTTCGCAGCAGTAGCTACATTTCTCTTCAAAGTATCTTTCAAAATATTTAAGGACCTTCAGGTTAGGGTATAACTGCATTTTTTTTGTTAAGCTTTTTATTTTAATTTCCATTTGCATTTGGGTCAATCGCAGCACTTGAAATCTGAGATTAACAGATGAGTATTAATTCAAAGGAGTAATGCAGTCATCCCAACCTGAGTTAGACTGTCCTGTTTCGTGGATGGCCCTTGAGAGTCATGTCACAACATTTTTTCTACTCAAACATGAAATTTACTAGGAGTAACTACTTGGTTTACCTTGAATATGTAATAGTAAAGTCCTAAAACGTTATGAAAGATTCTTCGAAGAAAAATAAGAAGAAAGTTGAAGGGTTTTCATGCTTCAAAATCAGTTTTGGTGACTGTTCCAGACCTTTAATCTTCATCAATCTGCACTGTAGAGTCTGCATCACCTCACCACCAATGCAGCACAATGTTACGTCCTTCTTCTGGGAAAATGAGGGCTGGGCGGGTTATTCAACCCAAGGTCAAGAAACACGATTTTTCGAAGGAAGTTGATATTCCATCATAGCTCAGCCAAGCAAGTTAAGGAATGCTATGAATTGACTCAGACATTAATCCTTATATGCATACATAAATGTAAATTTAGGTACAGAGAAGAAGGATAAAAATGTAGTGGGTTAGCAAATGCGTGAAATGGGTTTTTGAAACAAGCACAGGGTTAAAAGGAACTTAAACCCCACCTTTCAACGTCATGATTATCAATCATTGAAAATCTCTGGTGATGAAGGAAGGCAGAAATGGATGATTCTTTTTGTATTCAAAATGCCACGCTGTGATTTCCAACCTTTTGTTTCCTGTTAGGACAGAAAGTTTTTAAGAGCGGTATGGTTTCACTAAAAGGAAGCCCGGAAATCGTTTTCAATTCTTTTACGAAGTTAGGCCAACACCTTGATTGACTCCGAGTGTTTTAAGGTTTTTTAAATATTAAAAAAAAGGATTTTTCAAGATGTTTGAATTTCTGTTGAAAAAGGGATTTTTCAAGATTTTTGAATTTTTCTTTGGAACTTTATTAGAAAAATTCTTAAAATGCAAGACCTACCAGCAAACATGCTTGATTCATTTAGGCAAGTTACATGCCTTTGCAGATGCAAATTTTTGATAGCATGAGAAAACTCTTCCCCTTGAAACTGGGTGTCATGACTTTTTAAAAAAGAACACCGCAAATAACCAACTGACCTTGAGACTTTTATCAGATATGAACTGACCAAACAATGGCTAGGGGTGTACCACCGTGTACCGTACTGCTGACAATATCGAGAAATGATGCTCGTTTGAAATTATTAATATTGGCGTACGGGGGTAATTTTCGAGGAGGGGGAACGAGCATTTTTGCCCGAATAATGCCATCGTTTATCATGTTTTCCCCTGTATTATTCTAAAAGACCAACTGCTTTTGCCCGAATTGGGATGGCGAGTGTCCCCCCCCCCCCTCCACTCCGCCTCATAGTCTACGCCTATTATTATCAACATAGTTTCCCTTATTTTTGGAACATGGGGTACCTATTAGGTCAATGTCTGTCCCAAATATCAATAATGTGACAGATTGGTTTGGATTTTTTAAATTCTATTCCCTCATTTGTTTAATCGATGCATAACTTCACTAAAGGAACCGATTTTTACTGTTAGAATTTCATTTGGCAACTAATTTAACCACTGAATGCGATATTGTAGCCACATTATACTCGGAAATACAAATCAGTCCTTAAAAATCTTCTGAAGGTGGTCATGCCCAGTATCTTAAGGTTAACCGCAGATATACGTCACTGCACTGTTGGATTCGGATGTCAAGGTCAAAGTTTTAAAGTCCACAGTTCAAGGGCAGGAATTTTCTAATGGCTCTATGACAACACATTAATGAAATATTTCATCGAAATTAAACAGCTGTAAAAACTTTTTAAGTGGTGGCTCCTTTCCCCACTTTTCAATCTTTTTATGCCTTGATACGTTTCCTTGATCTTTTTCTGTCAGTGGTCTGTCCGCCTTCTTCTTGTCTTATTGCTTGAGTTTTGCATACTCGTTAATATTTACTATAAATTTAAATTGCTGAAGGTAGGACAAGTGTTCAAAAACTGTAAAGTTGTGGTTTAATAAAGAGCATGCTGTAAAGACGCTGCGTCCGTGTATAAGTTTCTAATTTCTCTTTACAGCTACGATAACTTCAAGAATCATTTAAATACTGCAAACTTTTCACAATGAGGACATTCTACAATTATGCCACTTCGATGGAATCAGGGAGTTGTCAGGGAACTCCCTGGTGGAATTGCCTTATCAAGTAGATACTCTTGAAACACTGCCTCCGTTTTGGCAAATCACCTCATAGTCAATATTTGAGTCGTCCCGTTTTTCAACGAAAGGTGCGCAAAAGGCAAGGAACTCCTGATGGATCGAATTCTGTGACACTTTCCTCCTCCGGCACAATTGGTGACATTGCACCCTAAAACTAAAAGCAACGAAGTGAAATTATTAGTTAGTTCGTTTCTTTCGTTTCGTTTATTGTTTTATCGCTTTAACATATATACATACAAATATAGAGTATAAATACAACAAAAGAATCTAAGGACATATAAAAGCGAAAGGAAGTACACAAAAACCCCGGGGGCTTGAGAACGTGCACTCCCTAAGAAAAAAAACAACAAGAAGCAGACTACTGACAAACACAAAAAGCTAATACAGTAGCAAAAAAGGAGGTTACAAAAACATAGCAGAGGTCAAAAAGAGAGAGGACTCTCCCAGCTAAGAAACTCATCCCCCAAACCACACACCCCACCCCACCCTACCCAGCAACAGCCGGCTTCGGAGAAGAAAATGCTTAAGGAACTTTAAAATGACAAAGCATGATGATAAGAAGCCTACGGAATTAATTCAGTGCGTTAAATTTGAGATGAAACCTAATAGTCTTGAATAAAAAGGCGTGAAATGTTTTGCCTGAAGGACTGAATACTTTGTTTGGTTATGACAGAAGACGGGAGGGAATTCCAAAGCCGAATGGGGTGATTACGAAGAGAGTTGTGCGATAAAGAACTTTGAATAGTGTCCATGTGCAGGGATGCAGATAATCGTGTCTTGTGATTATGGACTGAGGAGTTGTGAGGGAAATAATTTGAAAATTGACTTGGCAGCAGAACGTGCAACGAGCCATAGATGAAGGTGGCAATATTGGTATTAAACATATCAGTGAGTTTCAGAAGGTTTAGTGACTTGAACGAGGAACTGGTATGGTCACGTGATTTGGAGTGATGTGACGAATAGCTCTCTTTTGTAAGACATTTAACTTATCAAAAAGAGTACGACTAGTACTGGACCAAGCAATGGTGAACAATAGTTAAGATAAGGATAGATTAAGGCAAGGTAAATGAAACGAAGAGTATTCTTAGGTGCAATATATTTAAGTTTTCCTAATATACCAACGACCTTAGCGATCTGGGACGAAATATTACATACATGTTCATTCCAAGAAAGCTTAGAATCAATATGAATCCCCAGTAATTTAACATTATCCACACGTTGTAAGCAATTTCCATCAACAGAAATTTGAAAGTTATGACCTTTGTTAAGAATGTCATTATTAAAAACAATAAAGTTCGTTTGTGCTACATTTAAAAAAATTTCACTCTCTAATGAAGCGAAATTTCGTATGAATTTACTCATTAGATTGTTAATTTACTCCACAAAGAGTGAAATTCATGCCAAGAGGAGTGAAACTCACTCCGTCCAAGAGGATTGAAAATTTATACTCTTTAACGAGTGCATGCAATGATCACTTTTGTAAGGGTGATCATTGTAGAAACTCCATCAAGAGTTAAACTTTGCTCTTTTGAAGTAAATTTCGCTCTTCGTGGAGTGAATTAACACTCTAATGGAGTAAATTTCCTTTTCAGACTATTAAAGAGTGAATAAGACTTCACTCTTTTGCTTGAAGAGTGTGAGTTTGAGTTGTCTTGGGGAAGATAAGATATTACGCTGAATGGTCAACACTCTCACTGGCAGCATAAAGTTGCTGTACTATAAGACCATACAACGATTGCATACATTTGGTAACAGTGGGAGGACAACCAACACGTTTTATCACTGGTGTTAACGAGGAACGAGATAAAATGAATATTTTGAAGTTTTGAACTTGACGGACGGATAGTCATACTTATCTCCAGTAGTGTCTGACTTCCATCTTTACACACTTCTCTGTTGTTCTTTTTATAGGTACGGTTATACATATTCGGTAATTCGGACTTTGACTTTTAAATTGATACTTCTTTTTATAACGTGTCTGTTTTCCTATAATTATACAGTTTGATGTTTGCCACATGTCGATGGAGTTGATACCCGAAAGGCCGCGGAACTTTTCGCAGCCTTTCAAGCATTTATGCGAATAAGATGATTGCATTGACGAAGTTGGATTAGTGGTTAACGCATTTATTGTTGGAATTTAATTTCGATCCAGATAGGATCGTCTTCGGCAATTTCTAGACTAGCAGAATTTACAACTGACTAAGTGCAGTAGCAGCAGTAAAAGATTTAAAACCTACAAGATTTCAAAATGTAATACAACCATTGCAGCATCGAAAACATGTAAAAGGACTTCTAAGATAAAAGAAATCTGAAGTAAAAGAAAGGCGTTTTTTTATCTCCGCTGAATTGAATTGAAAAGAGAAGAACAGTTTGGTTCATTGTTGATTGTTGTCCTGGGAGAAGGGTCTAAATTTTACAAAGGGGACGGGAGGAATTTTAGAAAAAGCCGACCCATACAAAAATGTTCTATAGAATTCTATAGAAAACATTTTATAGAAACTGTATAAATTTTCTATAGAAAATCCTATAGTCCTTCTAAAAATAAAAGCCTTAAGAATCTCTATAGAATTATACAGAGTTTCTTTAGAACAGCTCTTTAGAAACTCTTTAAAACCCTATAAAAACCCCGTAGAGATTCTTTAGAAAATTGGTCCACTTTTTAAAAGAAACTCTATAGTTTCTTTAGAGAATAAGTGGGGTTCTATAGAATCTGTATAGAGGTTCTCTAGGTAACGTATAGAGAGTCTATACAAACAGTATCGAGGTTCTATACAAAAATCGGCCGCTTTTATAAAGAGATCATATAGAAATTGTATGGAAGTTTTATGGATTAATGCCTGCAGTTTGACATTACAGATGTATAGAAACTGACATTCATCATCCTTAGAATAATGTGCATGGAAGTTTGCATCCAAGGTGATTTTACTACTTCCAAAATCCCCTTATGTCTCGGGAAAGACATCCAGAGGCCTTTTTTTCTAAAAGTCCCCACGACTCTCTGGCGAAGAGCCAAGGGGCGAAAACCAAACGATTACTCCCGGAGGAGTTCTGCTCCCTTAAGGAGCTTAACGTCCCAAATGGACAAGTACGCCCTCCAAAGGGCAAACACTGAGTGGTCCTGCTCTAGACTGGCTGAATAGAACAGAAGCCACAACCCGGATGCAGTTTAACGTCATACCCAGGACGAGCTTTTTCTAAAGTCCTCCCGACACTCTGGCAAAGGGCCGTTCGGCGAAACCAAACTTGATACTGCTTCCCGAAGAAGCTATTACGTCCACTGAAGAACAACACTACACATGATCTTAGCCAAAAGGCCGAGAAGCGATCACTTCAATGTGCTTCCCGAAGAGAGCGGAGCTCGCTTAATTGTTGAAAACATTGTTTGATAACGCAATATGTGAGCAAATTGTATATGAACCACGTCTGTGACTCGTTGGTTATAGTGAAAAATGTTATTTCATATTTTTTAAAGAAAAACAGTTTATATATCTTAATATTTTCTATCTATATTGATGAACTACTTATCTTTTCTGCAAAAAATGTTTTTGCCAAATATCTGATTAGTTTAAACCTAGTATAAGTTTAAATTTACAATATTTGTGTCAAAATTTTTATGCCCACTGCAAATTTTGGCCACGCCCATTTTACCCAATACCATAAGTAATTCAGTGAACAGAGATGGAACTTAGGGAAATCTTGCTCAGTTTAGAACAATATTTTGGGTGCGGACTTTTTTATCATTTTAAAGATCAAAGAAGGAATTTTAGTGAACTTTTATATTGCAAATTAATATGCAAATTAGGTGCTCTATAAAAAATGTATAGAAATTCTATAGAAACGTATGAATAAGTTTCTATAGAATTTCTATAGAGCGTATCCTGTAGAATTGGTCTAAAGAGATTGTTCTCGATATTCTATAGAATTCTAAAGGGGCTTCAAATTTCTATAGAGTACAGTAGACATTTCTACAGAAAATCGTTGATTCTTTAGAGTTGTATGAGCTCTATAGGCATTTCATAGAATTATATAGAAAACTTTTGTAGGGGGGAGATGCAAAACGGTTCCATATTTGACACATTCTGAAGCACATATCGTTTTCGTTTAGTGTACTCTTATTCTCTTTACCATGTAGCAGTATAGAGTATTTTGCTTTTTTAAAATTACAGAATACAACTTTTTTAAGTTCAAAGGAATTGTACATTGCAAGTAGCCTAAGCGAAAGAAGTACACAAACATTCCAGTTTAGAAGGCTCAAGAAAAGTGGCTTAGCCAGGGGTTGCTCAAAGGTGAGATGGCATGCAGTACGTTGTGTTATCATCCAAATTACTTTCTAAGCAAAGCACCGTGATGAGTTGGCCCTGAACGTACAGGTTAGTTTACATGGCTTTTTACGTCCCAGTTTCTAATCACTTGGTTAAAGTCGAGTTGGCCATTGCCTTTTCCAGTTGTGTTTTCCCTACTCTATCGCTTTTGCTGAGCAACATGCACAATGGCAGTAGGTTCCGTTTTTAAAGTTTTCGGTATGACCCGACTAGGACTCGAACTCCCGACCGTCCGACTGCAAGTCTGATGTTCTAAATACGTACAAACAAGTTAGAAAGATTTACAACCCTTCAGGTGACAGGAATTGACATTGCTCACTCTTGTATATGCAATCTTGGCTGTAGACAGGTATGTTCGTGTTATGACATGTTAAGAGGATTTTCTGCCAAAATGTGCTATCATCGCTACCCTTCAGACAGCTGGAAAAACCATTTCTGTGATTTGTAAGAAGACTCTTACATAGTAGTCGTTACCTTGAGCTTTCGTTTGCAATAAAATGGTCACCTCAGTCAGAAATTAGCACGTTGTAGGGCGATCAGAAAATAAACAGATACGACAGCACGAGCGCTTCAGAAGTTCTTACCCTCAACTAAGAGTCTCTGGGTTGTCTTGACAGAAGTTTCAAACAGTAAATTTAAAGGACCTTAAATCTCGAATATCCTGGAGGCAGCGTTGAGAAAGTCACAAAATGTTCTGTGCTATCTTTAACACAACCTTACCCCAAAGTCATCACTACCTGAGTATCATAATAACAAACCATTGCACATTGCAGGAGGAAATTTTTTGAAGTTTATGGCATTTTCCAGATCATAAAAATGGGCCATACAGTAAGGCCACATGGGACTCTTAGACAAAACTTCCAGAGTACTCTAACTATAACCGATCACTAACCATGCATCATTGCATCAGGCTGCCAACTCTTTTAATACTTGCTGAAGGAAAGTGTTAAGTAGTTTGCAATATTTCACTAAGTGTACCTTTTGGTCACTTTGGGCTTTGGTTCCAATATCCCCGACCACTTCAAAGGCACCACTAACAGAGAATCATTATGAAAAAATGTCAGCATTGTACAAGACAACTGGTAAAAGGAGAAGCATTTTTGTAGAATTTCATGCAATAGTCAATACGGCCCACCTGGGACCTTTGAAGGAAACTTCCAGAACACTAGACACAGATCACTAACCAAGTATTATTACTTCATGGTGTCAATTCTTCTAACATTAACTGAAGGGTGGTGTTACGCATTTTGCAATATTTCACATAATGGACCATAAGGTCCGTCTTGGACCTTGCATCCATAATTCCTGGAATACTCTGAAGTTACCACTAAGCACGTATCATTATGGCATACCGCAAGCGAATCTGTAGAAGAAGAAGCATTTTCTAGAATTTCATAAAACGGACACATGAATGACCTTTGAACAAAAAATCTTGAACATCGCAGATTTTCCATTAGCTAAAAACATGTCCAAGTTTCAAACAAATCCATGAGAGCGTGATGGAGGAAAAGCATTTTGGAATTAATTGTGGATAATTAGACAGACAGCAGACAGACAGGAAGGCAGACAGACAACAGACAGAGAGAGCGGCAAACAGACAGGAAAACAGACAAACAGACAGACAGAGGGGGAGCGGAGGCAGGTAGGTAGACAAAAAACGGACAGACACACAACAGACAAAACAGACAGACAGCAGACGGACAGACAGACAGAGTGGCAGGTAGGTAGGCAAACATATAAACAGACAGACAGATGGATCAACGGACGGAAGGATGGATGGGCGAGAAGGTGGGTGGGTGGGCGGGTGGATGGATGGATAGATGGATGGATGGGTGGGTGGACGGACGGTCGGACGGACTGGAGGACGGATGGACGGATAGAGTGACGCTGCATCACCACAACAGCTCACACCGGCAAGCTGGTATGATCTCAAAATATACCACTACAATTTTCCGGTCAAAAATGTGGGCTCTGTAAACACCTGTGTTATCCCACAATTACATGCAACTTTGACTAAAAAAGATTTTACAATTATGGGCCAAAGTTTGACTAAACCCTGTAGTTAGGCCCATATAATACATTTTTATATTATGGTGTGATGTACGATGCTTCTTTTATACTTTGAACCGCCCTAGCAGGCTGGGGTGCACAATTTGCGTTCGGTATTTCCCGCTTGTCGTAAGAGGCGACTAAATCGTATATGAAATGTAGTTGAAACCGAACTTGACCGGTATTTAAAACCGTATTTACTAACTCCACCTTTATCTGTTTACATCTTCTTTAGAGTGGCACTGTAACTCATTCGCTATGGCGTGTCTTGAAATCCCATCTAACTTCGGTAATTGCTACCTACGTGACAAATAATTTAAAGAATTCGGGAACGAATGCGTTTTTATGTAATAAACAATAATGAGGTAATTTAAAATGAAAGTGGAATGTAAACTCATATGCACTGATTTCCTCCAGGTCCATTAAACATTTAAGCGTGTAGTGTAAATTGTAAAAATTGCCAGTATAGCTGGCTGAAGTCTTGCTCTAGAATGGATGTGGCGGCGTCAGCGGGGAGAGAGGGAGAATTTCCCCAAATTTGTGCTTGCCCCGTTCTGAAAGCTAGGTCTATTTATTGTAGGAGCATAAACCGAAAAATAAGTAATGTACCCCTCCTGGGAGTTGATTTTTATCCAAAGAAGTGCTAAAACCTCAATACTATCCAATGGTGCATCGAGAAACATAACGTATGTCGAGAACATAATGTTGAGGTGGGCCGGCTCCCAATGGGCACGACACCTCTTTGAGTATTGTCAGTTTTTAGGTGTTTGATATACAGCCCACCAGGAATGTGTCATACTGGAGAGTGGTGGGGGTAAACTTATGGACAGACTGTCTAAGCATATGGACGAATCCAGACTGTAAGTGATGGTCTGATTCCAGTCGACCATAACTGAGGTCTTCCACTTGGAAATCTTTTAATTTCCTTGCTTACCTGTATCATGGATGGTTGTACACTAAATTTTTATCTTGATTGCTTCAAATTCACTGAATATGAGGTTTGAAATTCAAGTTGACAGTAAATGAAGACAATTTAAGGCTAATGGACCCCACTGATGGCTGCCTACAGTCACTAAACCCAAGTGCTTACCGGATTCGTCTATAGTGCCACCATAAGTTGGCGAAAACCAGTCAGATGAGTATACTACTTGAGTTCAACACGTTTACCAACTCAATAGACAAATTTCGGAATTCAGTTGAACCACAACATTTGTTGCACCTAGAGCAAAAGAAAAGGTGTTCCTTTGAAAGACACGGAAGTACAGGCAGTAAAATCAGCACACTTTTCTGTGCTACATTTTTCAAGATAAATGCACGACCACTTATAAATAATGTCGAATGTACCATTCAGTAGCGTAGCCAGGATTGTGTCATGGAGGGGGTTTTGGGCACGACATGAGTGAAAAGTCTAAGGATAGAAAAAAAACCCCGCTATTTAAGGTTTTTTCGCATTGCAAGATTGGTTCGTGGGGTGTTCTGACCCCCCAAAAAACCTCCGTGGCTACGCCACTGGTACCAATCGAGTTTCAGGCTAGTTTACCAAATTCTTTCAAGTTCTTTTCGGAGCCTAAACACAGTGCCACATATTGGATTGACTGATACCTGAAATGATAAATTAAAAAGAATGTAACAGACTGTTCAACTGAAATGGTCTATAGAGGCTTTGCAATTGCGTCACGGAACCGCCATGCTGGAGGACATTCATGCCAAATACACGTGGCTTTGTGCCAAACGCACTGCACAGTGTGCACTGTGATACGCACGGTGTGTACAAATTCAACGAGCAAGCGCGTCCCGTATGGTTTGCTACGTAGTTACATGTACTCCAACATGGCCGCCGGAGAGTATTATGACGTCATGTGAAAAGCCTCTATAGTATTCACGCATAGGAGGGATGTTAAGCAAACATGGTCTGATTTTAAAGTTCAGACTATTCTGTACGCTTTGTTAACAGCTCAAGATTGTAGCCTACACTCACAGAATATGACATTTATGGATGCCTTATATCTTAACAATATATGGTGTAGATCCCACACAACCTACATAACAATCCCACTCATGTCACATTCGGATCCAATATGAAAACCATCGGTGCTTTATATGACCTAATCGTTATGAATGCATTTGATTTTGATAAATATTAAGTTGGCTACACGAGGGTACTTTGTCCAACCTATGTGGAATCCCAAATGGTAACGGTAATTTGGGAAAGATACTTTTTATGACAAACAATAAAAATGTTTCAGTCTATATGGTCGTTCGAAAGACACTTTATTACTGTACCCCCTGAAGTCAGGGTATGAGGACTTACATTTAGGGAAAAATGATTTCCTGTTACACGTTTTTCCTTAGATACAAAAACTTGGGTCCTAAATGACAATTTCGTATTGGCCCCATGTACACACTGTGCCTTTCTCCACAAAAGACCTATGTATCATGCTGGTTGGGTCCTGTAAAGTAGTAGCGAGCATATACTGACACTTGACAAACTGGTTGCGTTGTAAGTGACATTTATTACACCATACTGAGATATTGTTTGAGGTAGTGATGCTTCCTCTTGATAAAGTGAGATTGCGCTAAAAAGTATGGCTCTCGCGATGAATGCTTGAGAGTTGACAGCCCTGCTGTCGTAGTTTCTGAAAAGTATTTTGTACTCCTAAAAAGGGGGATCCGGACCCTCTTAAAAGTCCATCTTCCTTAAAAAGGTTCAATGGGTGAAGACCTATTGGACCAACCTTGCATCCACCCAGGAACATCAAAGGTTTTAACTTCAATTAAAATGGTAGACGAGCAATGCATCGTGCAAAGTAGAACAGAGGTTTTGGGGGCGCGATAATATAAAGTCATTTTTAAGTACCTTGATAAGGATCCTATAATCAACAATACTGAATACTAACGAGAATAGGGTAAAGATTTCGACATAATTACCAGGACACCTAAAACTTTAAAACGAAACCAAATTTAAAGATCTTTGACAGGTCAAGTACCTCTTTGGTGGCCCTTGAGTTTCATTTCTAACAGAGATGCCACTTCTTGTACTTAAACAATTCATGACATGAAAGCAGGTAATTACCTTTGATTTTTAACTTTGCTTCTTGACAACTGCAATATTTCTTTTAGTAGTCTTTGCGCTGTTCGAATTGATATCCTTCACGTGACATCAATTAAAAACACAAAGTTCAGCACTTATCAGTTTTTACCGGGAAAACAATCATTCTCATTTGTTGTTTACACACATATATACGAGCACAAAATTAAAATCTGAAGAGCTTCAATAAAGATTAAGACTGTTTACCTTCAGGATGAATGTCGATTATATTGATATTTCTAAACAGTGCATCAGCCTTCAAACCATGACTGAGATTATTCAAATTTTCATGAACCTAGTTTAAAATTATAGCTTGACTGTTCATTAGTTTCCCACTAGCGTAAAGTACGGGGGCAGGGGGAGGTTGCCTCCCACTTGAGCTTTTGGATGTTTTGTCGGTACATGGGCCTACTTTCTGTCGGTACATTGGCCTACTTTTTTTTCGGTACATCGGTCCAGGATGGACTGTGGGAAAAAATTCCATCGGTTTAACGTATATTAAAAAATCGTCAACGCAAATTTTAAATTCTTGCTCTGTACGCTTATTCATCTTCAGCTACTCTTTGATTAAAGGTTAACACCAATTTTAGATATGCTGGTTGTAAAAAGGTACAGTTTCACAATTTTGAAATGAAATTTTACCTTGGTATCTTGGGAGTGATCCTGCTCGAATAAGATTTGGAATCGATAAGTTAGTTAGAATCAATAAAAAGTTTTGTTCTCTTTTATTTACATTGTGGAATACTCATAACGCAATTGCAACATCGTATTACGCATGAAACGTTAAGTGTCTCTATGTGAGTCTGTGGTAGTTGAAGGGGCTTATCCACCTTTGCCCTTTTTGTTTTTGGTTCTTAGGTGCCTCCTGCGCTGGGCCGGTGCCCCCAATATCAGAACTCCTGCCTGGTTAAGAGTCTGTTAGGGGTAGATGTAGCGGGCGGGGGTTACGGCTACACAAATGTGGGGTGACTTGGGAAAAGATACCATTTTGTGTCTGTTTCATACACTTACACCTGCTTTTGGTACATTAACCTTATTTTTTATCTCTGCCTTCCTACATTTGGCTCATTTTTATCCCCGCCCCCTTTTTTGACAACCCAGTTACGCTACTGTTCGTATCGTATTAAACCTTCTCGCTCAGGTAGAGTGAGCCAATGGGGACTGCAATGAGTTAGTTTGTTAGAGGGAGTTTACGGCCCAATGTCCAACCAATTGGTTCTAGTCGAGCCGGTCACGGTCTTTTTTTTCAGTTGTGGCTCACTGGCTCGTTTTCCCTACTCCGTTGTTGATACTGAGCTCCAAGCACAATGGCAGAAGGTTCCATTTTTAAAGTCTTCGGTATGACCCGGCCAGGACTCGAACTCCCGGACTGCAATGAGGTTTTATTTATTTGACCATATTTATTTACGATAACTTGAATAGGATATGAACCTTGACAATATCAGCAGAGAAAAACACGTACACCGCTTCAGTTTATTTGAACGCTACAAGTCTAATCAAATACCCCCATCCTTAATTTGATCTCTGATGTTTTACTGGAAACGCGGGGTCTAGGATTCAATCAAACAGTATAGGCTACCTTTCTCATTATTGAAGATTTTTCACATTGGGAGAAAATAACTAAACGACAGTCACGTCAGTGATTTGGCATCAGTGGCGTAGCTAGGGATTTCGGTCAGAGGGGGAGAAAATAGTCTCGGGGGGGGGGGGGGTTCGAAGGAGTAAATACCCTGAGCCTCAGCACGATCGAAGCCACGGCTATTCAGATTTTCCATTTGATTTTCCGCACCTGGTAGAAGACTTCTTTGCCATTTCTCATCAACAAGTTTTTCTATTAAAACATGTTTAAATTTTCTATCCATGTGCCTCCGCAGGAGAAAATTCGGGGGGGGCACAAAGTTCTTATAGGGGGAAAAGCTCCGTGCCACCATGAATTGGCGCGGAGCGGAAGAAAATGTTTGCCCCAAATGCCTTTCAGATCGCTGGAAATGGCATTTCTAAAGCCTATCTACCGCATATAAATAGGAAAACACTGAGTGAACCGTTAAGAAATGTTGACGTTAGTCTTTTTTTCGTCTTTTTCTTTATGTTTTCTTCTTTTTTCAGGTTTTTATTTTCCAGGGGAGGGCAAGTTCTCCCTTACCCCTACCTGCGGACGCCCGTGTTTCTATCCCTCTTTTTCACAATCTAGCACGAAGGCGGTCATTATATTTTGTGTTATTGTCAGGTCTCGATTTAAGATTTGAATGTAATAATGGGCTACTTTGTGAAGATAAAGATTAAACCTGCTAGAGCTGAATAGCAAGCAATCTTACAGGGGGAAAAGTTATGGAAATTATTCACCGTTAGGTGTACATTTTTTGCAACTGGAAATCAAGATAAGTACACGAAGAAACAGTATTAATTGACGTAATTTGCGTCATGTGGCAACTCTGAAATAGCCATTTATTAAGCACTTTGAAAGAAATAGCCAAGACAAAGGGTCTGCTTGGCTCTCTATGTACCGAATTCATAATAAATAAAAGTAGCCTAAACCTAGGCTTGTTAGATGCATTTTTTCTGGCTTTTGAGACCGCGAGAGAAGAGAAATGAGCATTTTCATGGGATTATTGTGCAGTGTCAGAAATAGCCATTTATCATGAGAATGGTCACTTGAAGAAAAGCAAAATGGAAAATGCTCATTAAAACTCTTAAACCATTACCACTATGATAACAGTTTTATTTTATTTTAACCTGAATGTTCTCTTTAAATGATTTTGAAAAATGTGGAAGCTATTTTGGTTTCTTTATATAAACTCTTTTTATCGTCTATGTTGACAATTGTCCCCGAAAACAAGAGGGCTATTTGCGCCACAATTATTGTTGCGCCCTTTGCAACATTTTTTATTGGCCGGGAGGGTGAATTAAATGTCAGTCTGTGTTTTTTGTAAGCTTATAATCACGCTTGGTGTGGAAGTAATTAACTTAGCACAGCGACAACATTCATTAATGCGTATGAAGCATGAAGATGCGTTTCGGCAAAACCTATCCCTGTATTACAGAAGATGACCCTTTTCATCACAATAAAGTGCAGATAGTAAAGTTACTGGTGGCTGTTTGAGCATTTGTTTATCTGGGCCTTAAAACAACGCTATAAAATTGTGTCTTTCGCCAATAATGGTGTAAGAGTAAAGTATGTTAAAAACCTAAAAAGGGCGCCGACAGACGATTTTGGTCAGTCAAAGAGGGGCCATATGGCAGCTCCGCCACTGCTTGGCATATAAAACAGTCGTTGGTATTACTATAGGAGATATCTCATTTTGAATGGGTCTTGTTATAGAGTCGAAAGGGCATCACATTGTCAGACAGCTTACTCTACAGACTGGGTCATACCAAGAAAAGTTAGCGGATTCCACACGTAAGCGATTTTAGTGTAAGGAATAGTTACCGTGTAATTTCAATGTATACTCCCACACCTGATGTTCACGGGATCTACTTTCGCAACAATTACACAACAATTTTTTTATTCTTAAATCGCTTATTTCATCCTATCGAATTCGTAAATGCAATATTTTTGCTTAGTGTGGGAGGGATATATCAACTTCTTTTCAAAAGAGACTATGCCTATAGCATCGTTGTTAAAAACGTGATCATCTCCTAGAAGTAAAGTGGGATGCATTATTAGGTGGAATATCTAACATTAGCAGAGGTTAATCCTTTTGTAACATACTAGTCAATGACCTACAGCCCTACAGATAAATATGAGATTCTTTGTCAGCAATCCAAGCTCTAAATTACATCCAATGAACTTTAACCTCCTCAGAGACAACATCTAGTTACAAAGAATGGGATCAGGAGCGTCGTACAAAAATAAATTTGAGGGAGGCGTGGAAAGTGGTTGCTCAGAAGATTACCTAAGCGTTATAGGTAGTTAGACAGAGTTTTACGGCCCAGTTTCCAACCTATTGATTCAAGTCGAGCCGACCACGGCCTTTTTTCCAGTTGTGGATCACTGGCTTCTTTTCCCTACTCCATTGCTTATGCGGAGCATCACGCACAACGGCAGTAGGTTCCATTTTTTGAGTCTTTGGTATGACTCGACCTGGGAATAGAACCCGGTCCTTCCGTTTGAGAAGCGGATGCCCTTACCGTTAGACCAAACACGCGGTCAGTAATTATCTAAGCGGAATGCCACCTGCAAAATGGCATTTGGCTTGTAAGTAAAGATGCAATAAAGTAGAACTACTATAAAAAAAAAAATGGAAAATTGCAAAATGATACGAAAATAATATTACCGAATGTTTACTGTACCATTGGATGAAATGGTAAGTAGGCTAAGCTAATCATTGGGAAATACCTAATCATTGGTAAATAAACTGGTATATGAGGAATTGTCATAAATTAACACCAATAACGGGACTTTCTTTCAACAGTTCAATAGTGAGATTCGCTGGGAGACAACTGACGCATAGCGCGACCATTGGTTTGCTGGGAGCCCAACGCCGTAAGGACTTGGTTGGTAAAAATACCTCTAGATTGCTGGAAATTTCATTTCTAAAGCCTCATTACTGAATGCCAAGAATTGCCATTTTCAGATGTTTCATGTTCTTGGAACTTTCCAGGAAAGATTTCCAGGCCGCTACGTATTACTGACGGCCTAAAATTGAATCAAAATATATCCTGACAATGGGGGTGGAATGAAGCTCAATGGAAATGTAATTGAGGGGAATTACAAAAATTCGTTCCTGGGACTATGGTTATGTTGCTATCTACACTCCAAATACAGTTGGAAAATAATCACCAACACTGGTAACATATGTGACAATACTGAAACTGGGTTGAACTTGTCCAATATAGTTTTTTATTTTAAATTTTAAACGTGCAATTATAAAGAATAGTAATTCAGCAAAATTTTAGGTATGCTATTACGATTGACAGATTCTTTAATCGTCCATCGTCTTACTCACAGTATTTTACTCTGGGGCGATTCCTCCCAAAGTTACATAGAAAAACTCTTTGTTCTCCAAAAGCGGTCGGTCTGTTTAATTATCTCAAATGTTCCAATTTACACCCACACTTCCGTATTTTTATAACCTTAATATTTTTACTTTGAAGGACCACTATAAATATCAGTAGGCAACTCCCTATAAGGACACCACCCACAGTGACCAACTGCCCACGATTTGACGTCGCTTTTCCTCCTAAACACTAGGCTTACCCATAACTATCACACAAGGGAAAGAGATAATCTGGTGCAACCTTTCACACGAACAATGTTTGCCCACTATCAGTGAGAAGTCATGGTGTACATCTCTGAAATTACTTTGGCACTAAATTAAGAAATTCCCCTGATATTAATTTGTTTAATGGGACTGGGTAAACAATGGTTAAGAAGTACTTCAAAAAACATCTACTTTCCTTACATACTTCTCAATCTACTTCTTAAGTATTATGAGCCTTAAATTCCGAATGATTATTTGATGCATTTTCTATGTGCACACACAGCTGCATGATGTACTGCTTTATTATTTTTAAACAAAAACTCTTGATTGGAACAGACTGGAAAAACTTTCAGCTTCATCTGATTCCAACTTATGTATTTCAATTGAAAAATAAACGAAACGGAACGAAAGGCCAGATATGTTATTCATACGTTACTTTCAAACTACACTATTACAAACGCAACTGGCTAAATCTTTAAGGAGAGCGCTGGTGTTACACCATGGTGTTGCAACATCAAAACCATTCTTGTTTAGGTTTGAAATCCCCGATTTGTCTTATTGTCTAACCAAAATGGAACTTGACATCAAAATTGACATATGTTTGAAAGGTGTCTCTGATCGAAGATCCCGTCCCTTGACAGTTCTTCCCCTCTAAGACTGCGAAATTATGCAATTTAGATTCTTGTAGTATAACGGTGACACAAACTTGTTTTCTTCGTCGTTGGACGTCCATTACTGCAGCCATGCAGGGGCGACGCAATTGTATTTTGATGGGGAGGGCAAAGCATGAGTTGAGTGCTCCTTTTCTTCTTTTCCTTCTGCATGTTTTCACATTTTCTGGCGAATATTGCGGGCGGTTGCCCCCCTTATCTCACTGACGCAAGACCTGTTGCTATGCCCAAACAATCATCGGGTGACGAAACATGCAAGCACTTGATGACGTTTCTGTGTCTTATGATTCGGGTCATTCAAGCAGCCTAAGAGTAGTCTGCCAACGTCAAAGTAACTCATGTTGATAAGCCTATGAATTACTCGAACGCAAACGTTTGTGACAGACGTCACAGATTTAGTTAGGAATGATCTTCTTTACAAATGCCAAGCTTCAGCAACACACTTGTCAAAAGTAGGCTTAGTGTGTGTGTGTGTCAAAAAGCAACAATTCTCCTCCAGCATTACTACAACTGGGACAGCTTCATAAAGCATCATGAGTTCTAAGCAGATTGACGTTTTGTCATTTTTCAATAATAATTTTGAATTCTCTGCTCCTTACAAGTCGCCGGAAGGTGCTTCCCAAGAAGTTCTGCCACCTACTATCTTCAGACTAGCCAGTGGCGTAGCTATGATTTTTTCCGGGGCAAAGGCATGAAATTTCCCCAAAATTTTTCCCGGTCAGTGTGTAAGTATTTCATATAAAATATGCAAATTACAAGTATAACAACATTACCATGTCATTATGTAGTATTACCTGTATTTTAATCTTAAAGTATAACATAGAGCAGCTGGAAATAACAACTCTTAGGCCATATATTTATTTTGGTCAACAATATCTGGTTTACTTGTATGTACCAACGCAGTGGCGTACGCAGGATTTCTCTGAAGCAGGGGCAAGCAGTTTGATGAGTGATCACCAGCCTGGGGAGGAGTCTAAGGGGAGGGGGACCCCCTTTGAAATTTTTTGGAGTTTTTAAGGAGCCTAGATGCAAAATGGTGCAAGATTTTCGACTTTGACAGGAACAGTGTTAAAAGTTGAATTGTGGTGGTTCATGAGGATACAACGGAGTAACACTTGTCATTAAATTTGCATACTTTTAGGAGTCAAAATAAAAGAGCATCGATCGATATACGCGAAAGGGAACATTTTAGTTTGCGGTTTTTCTTGGCCACAAAACGTTATTCTGTCATAAAGATGATCTAAGCGGAGCGCCACCATTGGTTGGCGCGGAGCGTAGAGAAAATTTCGAACAATCAGACCCCTCAGATTGACGCAAACAGCATTTTCCAGACTTATACGAAGAATCTAAAGAGTGTTGCAACATCAAAACCATTCTTGTTTAGGTTTGAAATCCCCGATTTGTCTTATTGTCTAACCAAAATGGAACTTGACATCAAAATTGACATATGTTTGAAAGGTGTCTCTGATCGAAGATCCCGTCCCTTGACAGTTCTTCCCCTCTAAGACTGCGAAATTATGCAATTTAGATTCTTGTAGTATAACGGTGACACAAACTTGTTTTCTTCGTCGTTGGACGTCCATTACTGCAGCCATGCAGGGGCGACGCAATTGTATTTTGATGGCGAGGGCAAAGCATGAGTTGAGTGCTCCTTTTCTTCTTTTCCTTCTGCATGTTTTCACATTTTCTGGCGAATATTGCGGGCGGTTGCCCCCCTTATCTCACTGACGCAAGACCTGTTGCTATGCCCAAACAATCATCGGGTGACGAAACATGCAAGCACTTGATGACGTTTCTGTGTCTTATGATTCGGGTCATTCAAGCAGCCTAAGAGTAGTCTGCCAACGTCAAAGTAACTCATGTTGATAAGCCTATGAATTACTCGAACGCAAACGTTTGTGACAGACGTCACAGATTTAGTTAGGAATGATCTTCTTTACAAATGCCAAGCTTCAGCAACACACTTGTCAAAAGTAGGCTTAGTGTGTGTGTGTGTCAAAAAGCAACAATTCTCCTCCAGCATTACTACAACTGGGACAGCTTCATAAAGCATCATGAGTTCTAAGCAGATTGACGTTTTGTCATTTTTCAATAATAATTTTGAATTCTCTGCTCCTTACAAGTCGCCGGAAGGTGCTTCCCAAGAAGTTCTGCCACCTACTATCTTCAGACTAGCCAGTGGCGTAGCTATGATTTTTTCCGGGGGGGGGGGGGGGGGGGGCAAAGGCATGAAATTTCCCCAAAATTTTTCCCGGTCAGTGTGTAAGTATTTCATATAAAATATGCAAATTACAAGTATAACAACATTACCATGTCATTATGTAGTATTACCTGTATTTTAATCTTAAAGTATAACATAGAGCAGCTGGAAATAACAACTCTTAGGCCATATATTTATTTTGGTCAACAATATCTGGTTTACTTGTATGTACCAACGCAGTGGCGTACGCAGGATTTCTCTGAAGCAGGGGCAAGCAGTTTGATGAGTGATCACCAGCCTGGGGAGGAGTCTAAGGGGAGGGGGACCCCCTTTGAAATTTTTTGGAGTTTTTAAGGAGCCTAGATGCAAAATGGTGCAAGATTTTCGACTTTGACAGGAACAGTGTTAAAAGTTGAATTGTGGTGGTTCATGAGGATACAACGGAGTAACACTTGTCATTAAATTTGCATACTTTTAGGAGTCAAAATAAAAGAGCATCGATCGATATACGCGAAAGGGAACATTTTAGTTTGCGGTTTTTCTTGGCCACAAAACGTTATTCTGTCATAAAGATTATCTAAGCGGAGCGCCACCATTGGTTGGCGCGGAGCGTAGAGAAAATTTCGAACAATCAGACCCCTCAGATTGACGCAAACAGCATTTTCCAGACTTATACGAAGAATCTAAAGAGTCGTGATCTTCTTTTGTAGTTTGCAATAAAATGCTCACTTCAAAATATGTTGGCAAACTGCAAAGAGATCAGAGAGTGAAGAGCTTTTTTGACCCTCAAAATGTAATTTTTCCCAAAAGACTGATCGAAGCGCCACCATTGGTTGCGGCGGAGCGTAGAGAAAATTTCGAAAAATTAGACCCCTCAGATGGCAAAAAAATTGCGTATTCATGCTTGTAAAGTCTTTATTTTAACCTTTTGTTTGCAATATGAACAAAATCAGGAACATGCTAAGTGATCAGAAAATTACCACAAAAAATGTACTATCACTACTAGGTCCATACGTAATGGTCTTGATTCTTTCGGGGAAATTATACAACGAATTGAAAATATGCTAATGCCTCTCTATTGTGACTCTTGGCTAAATTGGAAACTGGAAAAGGGGCCGTGGTCGGCTCGACTTAAACCAATAGGTTGGAAAATGGGTCATAAAACTCTATCTAACTAGCTAACTAACTTGTTTAAATTAAAGATTAAAGAATTGATGAAATAGTCTGTGACTGATCGAATTCCCATCTGTTAATGAGTTTACCCCTAACATCTCTTGCGTGATAAATGGCAAGCTACTTCTCACCGCACCTGAACACCCTCCGCTCCCCTGTCCCCGTCTTGCACGTCGACGTCTCTTCCAGCCATGGAAGGAGTCTATGGGGTGGGCCCGCCCTATTAAAAACTCTAAAGGTAGGAGTTCTTATGCAATCGGTGCCTCCAGTGAGATACAGAGGCTAACTTTTAAGATAAAAATTGGAATTTGACAGAATTTGCCTGTTTGTAGGAATTTAAAAAATTGGCATCACTGAGGGGCCTTGCAGAGACAATCCTTCCCCTTTGAAAATTTTTGAAAAATTGGGTGTCCTTACATGCAATCTGGTGTCACATATGCCATTTTTTGAAGTAAAATCTGGGTTACTTAAGAATGACTACGTATTTTTAAGAACAAAAAATGTCATCCGTGAGCCTGAGGGGGCCCATGGCCCAATGCCCCCCCCCCCCTTCGTACGCCACAGATCACCGAGTAAGTTCTGGCCTAAGACAAGGTATTCATGGACCCGTTTATTGGTACACCCCAAGTGAGCAGAGTGCTATTTTCCATAACTAGCCTGTAAGCCTCCAAGGATTAGGTTATGTAACAAAATCTAAGTATGCCCATGGATCCCGTCCTTTCTAATTTCCATCCTAACGTTATGTTCACGTTATGTTAATCGTAAGCCATGGATTGTTTCAGCCCCATCCATCGTTATGTACACAGAGTAAAATCGGTAAAGTTTAAACCCCTACCGCTACTAGCTTGTAGGACAATATAACTTCGGGGGTCTATGTTAGTGACCTGTCAGTTGTCACATCCTTTCACTGAGTTCTTAAAGTGTACAATGCAGAGATTGTGTACAAGGTGATCATATTCTTAAGTTTGTGTTTAAAACCTTTCACTGCAGTGATGATCAGCTGTTAAGTTCCAGAATAACAGCTTCCTGCGCTCTAGAACGCACTGATCATAACACCCTCGCGTATACAAGATAGAAAACATTCAATCTGCTGCGCGGAGAGGACATTTCTGTGGAACGCGAGTCGGGCCGGTTCATGCGACACTGACGATATCTGGGTTAATTTGTTGCATGAAAATACGAATTATGTATGAAAATTGTCTCACAATTTCTTATTCTTACAAAAATTTTGAGAAATGGGAAAAGGGCATATCATTTCATCAAATTTCCTCAATTTCATCAAATTTCCCCAAAGTTATTTTCCGGGGGGGGGGGCAACTTGCCGGGTTCCAGGCTATGCGGTTTATTCGCAGCTAATGTAAGCTTTTCCGGACGTGAAAGAAAAATCCCTGGATTCTGACAGCTGATTGGACAATGACTTTAGGCCAAATGGTTGTGCAGATATCACATATACATTCTTTGAAGGGCGAAGCGCGCCACGCAGGAAACTTTCCCTTTTTTGAGAAAAATGTAAAAAGGGATTTTCTGACCCGGGAGGGGGGGGGGGGGGCGGAAGCATGCTTCCGCTCCCCTCATTTTCACTGGGGAGCTGTCTCCCCCAACCCCCCCCCCCCCGCTTCCTTCCCTATGTCTGAAACCGTGCGGTTTTTCTTTGGTGGGCGTTTTTTCTTTTGTCTGATGATGTAAGAGCTCTTACATTTTTTGCGTAAGCGTTAGCTTAACATATATAAAAACTATTATATCAAGGTTCTGATAGTTGTAACTTATCCACTCCATCCGCCATTTTTAAGCTACAGTAAACGCCTATGTTTATTCTGTGAACTGAAAACGACCTATGAGAATCAAATTCCTTCCTTCTCCACAGAAAAGTTCTTCCGATAAAATGAAACTTATCATGAATCATAATCTTATACACTATATACTAGCTTCAATATATTTCATCGAGAAATTATAAATACGTTGGAGGATTACAAAAAATGTATACCTAAGAGATAAAGTACACAATGTTGTTGTTCCAATCATTAAAAGAAAGAAAAACAAAATTGCACTCGCTACAAGGAAATGTAATTGTTGCTTCTAGGGCACTCCAGACGTGCTATATCGCCTTTCCTTGGAAAACTTGTTAGCAGGAGCGACAACGTAGATGGATTCCTACACGGTCTTTCAAATAATTTGTTTAGCATTGGTTGTTTCGGGGGTGCATGCTGGTGACCGAGTGCCATGTGACTTGGAAGAAGGTAAGTAAGTACAGTATTGTGAGTCAAGATCGCAAGGAGCTCATCGAGTTGATATCGATAGGCTATAAAATGATTAAGAGTGTTACTACGAAAATTTTCATTTCATTTCATCAACTGTTTCTTTTCACAACATATGAAAAAGATCATTTGCATCATGTAAGCCAAAAATGTCGTCAAAAGGGACGTGTGTTAAAAAAAATTAGAGAAGAAAAAACCCCTTGAGGCTTGTCTAGAACACACTCATCGGAAAACACTATCAACCAATTAATGTTTTATAAGCTAGTAAAATACAAAAGTTACAAAAAGTACACTTACGTCTAACTTAATTACAGAAAAGTACACTAATGTCTCACTTACATAATTACAGAAATGCTTGTCATTAATATGATTGGTCAAGTTTCGTATACAATACTTGTACGGAAAGAGTTAAAATTTTGAATTTTGTGGTGTCCTGACTTGCAACGTGTTGTCCATAATTTGAAAAAGTGTCTGTTCACGAGAGTTTTGAAAAGCGAATTGAGCCGTTAAATACTCAGTCATAAAACAGTTAGTGTTTGAGTGTTCGATATGGGGATTGTCTAAGTTTGGCCATTTGTTATTGGTATGTGAAGTAAGCTTTACAACTTTAGAACGAAATGTTTCATATACTTAGGAATCAACTTAATGAACCGCTTAAATGGCTAAAACAACGTACTGGGTTGACTTAATTCGCTCGTTATGAAAACAGATGCATTTAACCCATGACATGTTATATAGAAAATGAATTAGCGTGCGTTGTTTAAAGCATAGTGATTTGCAAGAAAGGGAACTCCCCTACTCTCTAAAATTATTCTAGCACCCTTTACGCTCTAAAACTAAATAAGGCGAAATTTCACTCGTTAGAAGAGTGAAAGTTATATCGTTTACTCCGAAAGGGTGGAAATTCACTCCGAGAAGAGTTACATTAACTCATGTAAAAAAAAAAAACTTTCACTCTTAACAGAGTGCTTACAGGGACGACTCTTAAAAACGAATGAACCATGCAGACACTCGTAAAAGAGTGACGTTTCACTCTTCTTGGAATAAATTTTACCTTTCTTGAACTGATTTTCACTAATCCTGAAGTGAATTAACACTCTAATGGACTGAATTCAAACGTTTCACTCTATTGGAGGGTGATTTCGTTTTGTTTTTATAGGGTGCCATATGTCCAAAATGATTTGGTGCATCTTAGGTACTGTGTCTACAAAGACCTTCAAACCAATTTTTTGGGACATCATTTAAGTTTTTAATGTTATAAATCTTTGTAAGTTTCGATCTATTTTTCCTACTTGTGTTCAGTGATGAGTCTTTTGGACCCAGAAAATACAAAAAATATTTTTATAATGGTTTCTGAAATGTTTTTAGAAACATTCGTTAATGTTAATGTTATTATTTAATAATATTTAAAAACATTTGCCATCCTGAAAATGCATGCTAGAAAGATATCTTTAAAATAATTCCATACTATTTTCAATTTTTTAATTTTCTTAAAATATGCAAATCCCGTATTGAAGTCCTTCTCAATACGATTCTTTACCTGCATTATAGCCGAAGGTATTATGGCGTCCCCAACCAGGGAGACGGTTACCCAAAAATAAAACGTTCCTGCAATCCATTGTTAAAGATTTTTAACTCGTCGCTGAAGGGCGCCCCTTTTGTAACAGAATACGTGGGAAGAGACACATGCGGTCATGTCACTATACTTGAATTCAAAATTTAATGTTACAGTAAACATGATACAAAGTCTTATTTGAACACGGCCCGGCCCAATCCTCGTAAAGAAGAAATGCGTATTTTGATTAAATTTAGGGAGGGCTAGGCAATGTGAGGGGGATCCTCCCATAGCCATGGGAAACCTAAGGTCGAAAAATTTTCGCCCCTAGGAAGATTGAAAGTTGCCATTAATTTGATAACATTCTGCATAGTAACCCTGTCCTCCCGGAAAAGTTTTTGCCCCTCCTATATTTTGTGTGGCTACTGCTCTCGGGGTCATAGCCTGATGACATACGTCTCTGAATATGTGTAGAGTAGATGACTTTCTCATAAACACTGACTTTTACCGTCTTTACGTCTAAAAAGAACTGCAGTCGCTCACGACTTGTGTTGTGAAACTGTATAGAGTACATTCTAAAACCGTGTTTCAGTTAATCACTTACTTAGCCCCGCTTTTGTAAACACGTTTAAATTCTAAACATGTTTAGCTAGCACACATTAAATGTTTGACAATTAAACGTATATGGAAGCGAAATGTTTAGAAATTAGACGCGTGTGTTTATGATCTAAACGTGTTTACAAAGTGGGGGGTGGAGTGTTTAGAAAACCTTTTTATTCCTAAACACCCTTTTGGATTGTTTAGTGCTGAAACGTCCGTTGTTAAATTTTGTGTTTGGCCCTAGTAGGGCAAAGGACCGGTGGGGTAGTACCATTGACAGTATCCTTGAGGGATGTGCAGCACGTTTTGCATCCTATTGCCAAAAATTTCTCTTATAATTATCTCTAATAGTTAAATGATAGTGAGAAGTTCGAGACCTTCTATTTCATCAAATTGAATGAATAGCTACATGGATTTTCCTTTCATAGAGTAGTGTGCTTAATCTCTGTCTGTTACATGAAAATTTAAAGGTTGGGTTTTTTATTTACAAAGAACTGAAAACCAGAAAATAGTCACAATTTCTATTAAAGTTCATCAAAATTGCTTACTTTGCAGAGTAATACATTAATAGTAATAATTTCTGATTTGCACTTGATTATGCATAAACATGCATAAATATGCAACTCTTGTGATGTCGAGTTAGGAACAGTCCTCATACACTGTTAAAAATTTCTGTAAATTTACAGACTTTTTTTAACTTAAACTTTTTGTATTTTACTTTTTAAAGAGATTTTCTGTATCTTTACAGACACTTTGTATTGCTACAATAAAAAAAGGTTGTTTAACATGTATTTTCTGTTTAATTGAAAAACCATTTCTGTCTGCTTTTTTAACCAAATTTTACTGCTTTGTAAAACTTTTTCTGTAAATTTACAGAAATTTTAACAGTATTTTTTATTTTTCTCAAGTTCAAGTTCAAGTTCAATTTATTCTCTATTACACCCCAATATGGGGTACAAGAGACTGAGAAACATAATAAACAAACAAGGTAAACACAATTATTACTTAGAAAGAAAAAGAAGGAATAAAGAAGTGAAAATAGAAAAAAGGGGAAAAAAGAAAGCATCGCTCATACTGACACAGTACAGATAGTAAATCAAGACACTCAAGGGAAAATAATAAAGATGATAATAATAATAATAATAATAATAATAATAATAATAATAATAATAAAAATGATAATAATAACAATAGCAATAGTAAAAAACTAAAAAAAAAAGGAAGGATAAAATAAAAAAAATAAAATAAAAAAATAAAAATAAAAAAAAGAAGAAGAAGAAGAAGAAAATAATAGTGTTGGTAACAGCAATAGTAACAATTCGGGGTCGGGGATTAAGTCTAACTAATTGAATCGTTGAAGGATGTCTCCACAGAATAAACTAATCTTTAGCAAAGTCTTCCTATTACTTGTCTGAAATAAATCTTCCATTTTCAGGGTGTTTGGGTTTTTATGAAAATAAGGGGGTATATACTTTTTCCTTTCTTGGGATAATGCATTACATTCGAAGAAATAATGGAATTCGTCTCCTAACTTTTCCTGATTACATAGGGTGCATATTCTGTCATGAAAAACAATATTCCTATATCTGCCGGTCACAGTTGGTATTTTGCTATTGCTACAGCGAAGTCTACAGAAGCTAAGTCTGTTCCGAAACGGGAGATTAACTAAATACTTTTCAAATGTAAGATTCTTTTTAAAAATACGGTAAGTTTTACACTGAGTATTGCTATCAACTTCCACACACCATTCTTGCTTATAGATATCATCAAGCTTACGATCAATAGTTTTTTTAAGCCAAGGCAAATTTAAATAAGGGCAGTGATGTATATCATTACGATTATTACTAAATAGAGGTGTGTCCCAGATGAAGGGTGTTCCAGTTTTTTCAAAAATGCTTTTAATTTTAAGGAGCCAGGGGGAGGTGTAAATACCCTTGTCATGGAGAACTCTAAGATACTTATACATCATGCAAGACAACTTGTTACCGTCACCATTCACAATTCTGCCCCAAAAAGTAACCATCCTACTCTCAACTACTTTAACAAGTTTGTGTCTACCCAGCTCACCATATACCATGCAGTTTGGAGTACTCTTTTTTAACTTTAAAATTCGCTTACAAAAATCCAGATGGAAAGCCTCAATTTGTTTTATGTCTTCCAAGCCCCAAACTTCACACCCGTAGAGAAGGATTGGTGAGACTAACTGATCAAAGAGTTCAAGTAATAGATCTAAAGGTAGCTGAAGGTTGTAAGACTTGTTCAAAAGACTAAACATGGCTTTCTTTGCATTACTAATCTGCTTGCATTTCGTTTTAATGAACTTATTATTATAATTAAATGTAACTCCCAGGTATGTGTAGTTATCAACTACATCTATTTTAACATTGCCAAAGTAAAATTCCGAAAATCGTCGTATCTTACCCCTAGAGAAAATAACCACCTGTGTTTTACTTGTGTTTACAGTAATATTCCACAAATTACAATAGTCCTTAACACCATTCAATGCAAATTGTAGGTCAGTGTGAGTTTCGGCTAATACAATAGTGTCATCGGCGTATAACAATGTAAATAATTTAAGGTAAATATCAACTTCGTCATTGCTTAAGTGATCCCTAAAAGAGTGAGATAAATTATCAAGACCATTATAGTATTGACTAATGAAACGACCGAAGTCATTTAAAAACATTGAAAGTAGTATTGGTGATAGATTTTCACCCTGACGCACACCAACGTTGCAATCGAACATACCAGATTTTGCACCATTATTAAAAACACACGACTTAGCATTACTATAAATAGCATAGATAACTTGTAGAACTCTACCATTTATGTCATGGGCAACCTACTTACTCCAAAGATGTTGTCTATCAATTAGGTCAAATGCCTTTTTGTAATCAATTAAAGGGCAAAAACACATGTCTTTTCCTGAAGATACAAATCGATAATAGAATGCAAAACAAATATATGGTCTAAGGTTGAATGCCCTTTTCTAAAACGTGCTTGCTCATCTCCTAGGAAACCTGTTACATGCATATAGTTCATAATGCGATCATTTAGAATTGACGTGAAAAGTTTACCAATACTACTGAGTAAAGTTATACCACGATAGTTATCTACATCCTTCGGGGGACCCCTTACCCTTATAAATTGGTTGTATAAGACCAATGGTCCAGTCGGTAGGTACCTTGCCGGAGCAAAGTATCAAATTAAAGAATTTAGTCAAATTTTCTAGGACAAGGGTAGGACTATTCTTTAGAAATTCATTAACGAGGCCGTCTATCCAAGGGGCTTTACTATTCCTTAACTTCCTTACTTGCTCAGTAACTTCTTCTATACAAATATCTTTATTTAAGAAATCATTTGATGACAACAAATAGCTATCAGGTAATGTCTGGGCAATTTTATCACACCTACAAAGATTTTCAAAGTAATTCTTAAAATCCTCTATGCTTATTCCTTGCACTATTTTCTTTTTCGGGCTAGCCCTGTCAATCACCTTCCAAAAGTGCCTCGGGTCAGAAATTTTAATACTACGAATTTCCTTGTGCACTTTGTTAAAATAATCACGCTTAGCAATTTTCATTACCCTTTTGTAATCCCTTGACAATTTTTTGAGATTGTTTTCAGATAAGGCATTATTATTAATTTTGTGAAGATGTTTTGCCTTAACATACCTCGATTTCATTTCCTTACACTTTAACGTAAACCAAGGCTTATTAATTCTTGTTTCAAGATTGGACGGCTTTTTAAGTTTGGTCATTTCAGCTTTCTCTGCAGCACCAAAGAATAGGTTATGAAACATATCCGAGATCATGTCAATTCTACCATGAGATGCATCAATTGAGTCAATGGCAAGGGATATCCTTTCCATGTCGTTTACATTCAAGGCTGCTAGAAAATCCCTGCTCTTGGTCTCATTCCAATCTAAAATTTTGTTCCCTCCTCGCTCATCATTAGCAGTCGCCATAGTATCACCCTTATTAATAATAAGGCCATCGATCTCGGGTCTCACAGCTCCCTGAATATCAAGAATAATAGGAGCATGCTTATCAGAAAGAAAACGATCAAAAGGATCCACAACAAAATTGGTCAAGTGAGGAAAAAGATCTGCAGAGGCTATGGCATAATCAATAACACTCTTTGCATCACAAGTACGAGCTCCAATCCCTTTGTCTTCCCCAATCCTACCATTGACAATATGTAAGTCTAGATTTCTGCACAGTTCAATGAGTTTACGGCCATTATTATTAATACATTCATCTTGGTTATAGCGAAGCGTACAAATGTCCAGTAAGTCAAGTTCATCCCTAGAGTTTACTTCATTGCACAGAGGGACAAAATCAAATCCGTCGAAAGCAGTTTCTTCAGAGACAAGAAAATCACTAATTGTTCCTGTTCTTGCATTGAAATCTCCTACTAGACAGATAAAGGCGTCATTGTACATGGATTTGTGAGAAACGCAATCGTTAGCGATGTCATCAAACATGTCAGGATCGTAGTACTTGGAATTCTCATGTGGCATGTAAGTACCGCCCACAATCAATTGGTAACCAAGCACGCCACGGTCTATGGATACCCACAATGTTGTATCAGACGACGTATTAGAGAGAACCTGACAGCTCCCAGACAAAGAGGATTTAATAAGCAACGCAATCCATGAATACCGCCGTGTCGAAATTTCTCGGTGGGTTTAGAAGCATGAACAATGAAAAAGCCCGGGAAGAAGGTGGGGTCGATTTCATCAGTTTTGGTTTCGAGAAGGCAAATTATGTCAAAGTTCGTTACATAATCAGGCAATATGTTATAATTTATTTTACTTCTCACCCCACAAACGTTCAGGCTAAGAATCCGAATGTGCCTCGAAGGCGTTCGCCTACAATACGTATGGTCACTACATGTATTATCAGTAGAAAACTTACTAACAGTTACTGGAGAATCCAAGGTTGTAACCCCAAAATCCTATAAGGAGTTGTAGAGCTGTAGCTCCTCTACCTTTTCAATGCTCCAGTGCAGTTTTGAAATATCCTCTGCCGAATCTAATGACAGTTTAGATTCTTTCCCTCCAACATCAGCAACACAAAATATTTTGCCGTCGATGGTCCATACTTTTGAAACATCCTTGTCATTTCTCAATTCTCTCACGATTTTCCTTCTCAAATTCGTTAAGTCATCATTAATGTACACATTTTGATATTCAGGTTTGCTCTTAAGATTCTGATTTCACATAAATATAGTGTCATTTAACAAACATTCATTTTGTTTTTAAGCTGAAAAAGAAACAAAAATAAGCCCAAACAAACAAATAAGAAATAGCCAGAAAATTTTCAATATATAACATGCATCGTTCTGCGAAGTTTCAGTTTAAAAAAAAAAACATTTTTGGCAAATTTATGGCCCTATTTGAAAATTAACTCACATTTATTATAAAAGCCTACTTAGTTGTTACGTTCTTAGTTATAAATATCATACAACTGGTGTTTTGTCACACATTTTTAAGTAAAAAGAAATTGTAAGGCCCTAATTTCAGAGCACTGACAATTGGTATACTGATGTCAACTCATCGCCACAGGCGCTCATGCACTTGATCGGAGCAAATTAAAAACGTTTCACAAATTTACCTGAAAGAGTCTGTAAATTTACCACTTTATGACGTAAATCTCATTTTGCATAAATGGGTGGAGCTTATTTTGTAGGCATTTTCTTAACAAAATGATTGCTGTTGCTTTGAATAATATCTTCTTTGGCGTTTTTTAATCAGGAAGTGATAAACTTATTGTTTACCTTGTCTGGAAATGTTTGCAACCAGTGTATTTGCATTCTTTGTCATATTTATTTTAAAAACAATTATTATATTGTACAAAAAATGTGACTTTCCAATTACAAAGTTCCTAGAGATAGAAGTCTACTTGACAACAATATGACAACAAAGCATCCTCAATGTGTTTTGATTGAAAACAACTTCGTAACGACACATTACGTTGATAAGCAAATACCTGATCTACGTAATAGTGAAGTGTACGTTACGTAATAACATATGAAAGGTAAAAAAGCTATATTATAATAAATAATAAAACGTCGGGAATAAAAACAGTAGGCTGTAAATTCACATAAAATTAAGGTAAACAAAACAGAACAATTCTGTAATTCGATTTTACAGTAGACTTTTGTAAACTAATTTACATGCAAAAACTGTAAAGAAAAAACAAACCCTTAATGTTTTTTCATGATTACAGTCTGGCTGTAAAAAAAAAACATTATTTGGTTGGAAAAAAATTTGCCATAAAAATTATGTAAATTTACAGAGAAATTTTTTAACAGTGTACATAGCTAATTTTATACTCTGTTTTGCAGCCTTCCTTTTAAGAACAGTTGTACAGTAATATTAGTATGTCTTGAGGGTTTTAGATAGGAAGATGAAATTGTGTCCTTAAAACCACAAGCATCTTAACTAGACCTTAAACACACTTAATGAGATGTTGAGAGATGATTGCCACAGGTTTAAAAAAGGGGAATTTCAGCACTGTGCAACACTCGATATGAATATTTTTGCGTATGTGATAGCAAAAAGTTGTTCTAGAAACGTTCAAACTCTTGAAGAGGTTTCTCAGGAAAGGTAAAATTATATTGACATATTTCAGGGAGTTGTGTTGCAACTCCCTGCATATTTCCACCACCACGTTTCACCATGTCGATTCCCTAAGCAAAGGATGTCGACATGGTAACATAAATGACCTCACCATGTGGACTTGCTAAGCAAAGGATGTCGACATAGTGTCATAAATTATCTCACCATGTCGACTTCCTAAATTATAAGATGTTGACATGGTTACATAAATTATCTCACCATGCTAACTTCCTGAGCACAGGATGTAGACATGGCAAGATGAATTATCTCAACATGTCGACTTCCTTAGCAAAGGATGTCGACATGGTAAGATAAATTATTTAAACATGTCGACTTCTTAAGGGAAAGATGACAACTTGGTCAGATAAACTATCTCAACATCATGACATGCAGACTGACACTTTAGGAGCTTCGTATCTAAGCATTCTGGTAAAAGTTTAATTCATTTCCCATGTTCGGTTCTCAAGATATTAGCAATTGAAGTTGACACATTTTCAATGAAAAGTTAACTTGAAGCAAGCAGGTGTGATGTCATGGATTCACATTGTTGGCCAATGTTTTGTTTTTATTTTATTTTTCTTCAAATTAGTTTGATCTTGAATAGATAAGGGGTGTTATATTGCCCCTAAGGAACATGAATTTCTTAAAATCCCATTGCTCAGGATGCACCGATGGTATTTATGTATAAAAGTTTTCTCGCATAAAATTTGTGGTAAATTATAAATAAATACAAACCATTGGTCGACAATGTGAAGCCATGCATGACATCACGCCTGTTTGCTCCAAGTTCATTTTATGTGGAAAATTTGCCACATTTAATCGCTAATATGTCGAGCACCTAACCTGGGAAGTGAACAAAACTTCCCCAGAATGCTTAGAATATGTTCCTCTTTAACATATCAAAATTAATTTGGCTTTGGACAATTCTTTCAATTCAGCTGTCAGGGCATTTAGCTAGCTTGTCACCATTTACCTTTAAATGAATTTATGCTTACAGTGTTGACAACTGGTTGAGAAATGACGCATTAGGGTACTCAGTGTAACTTTGTGACGGGGCTACGGGGGGGAGGTGGGGCAAGTGGGGACATTTGCTTCCCTTCCTCGATTTTGTCCTTGCCCCTACTTTCCCAGAGTTGGGTCAGTTAGGAGGTGGGGTAACAAAAAATAGATAATTTACCTCTCCAGACCCTTAGTTTTTCATCCAGAGATAAACTTAACCTCAGGGCTGCCGGAAATTTTTCACCTGGACCCCACTTATAGGAACGGACGCTTGGGGAGCTTTTGCTCTGTGGCCGAAAAGTTATTCCCCCAAAATTATCCTTTGCCCTTATTAGTGTTGCCCTCTCTCATTTTGACATTCTGTCGTCTTTCCTGGTATGGCTGAGCTAGCAATATCTGGTATCCGATATCTAAGCAAAGAGTATTTCATACTTTTTTGTATCACTCTAAGAACATCTGTCTTCCTTGGTTCTTTCAACTTTAGGGTTCAACGCGAGGCTGGAAAGGGGTGCTAATAAAACGGAGGGTCTGGCGCAAGTTATGTGCAACGGTGTATGGGGCACGATTTCTGATGAAACTTGGAACGACGACTTAGCAAATGCCTTCTGTCTTGAACTTGGTTTTAACGGAGGCGAGAAGGCTGCGAAAGCTACAATAAAAGGACAGGGTCCCGTTTTAGAGATTCAGTGTCACAGCAACGTGGTATCAATAAAGGAATGCAATTTCACACAGCTTGAGTCACAGGAGCTCCTGTTTAGCGATTTGCCTTCTTTCATAAGCAGTGAAAGCATATCAGATTGGAACCATGACAATGACGTTGTATTGAAATGTTCGATGCTTGGCAGTAAGTATTACCAACTTAACGCCATCTGAAGTCATTTATCAGGACCATATTTACCGTTGACCTTCAAGACCAAATCCTCTCACCCCTCAGTTCCAATACTCCTAACTTACTAATTTAAACCCCTCCCACAATTGCCTTAATCTCATCCCTAACCAGACGCAATCTCAGTTTATTGCTACAGGGTGAATACAAACAACACCCCATACAATGCATAATCAGAACAATCTCAGCACAGTACTGCTGGGTAATGTGAACTAAAGTACTCCGTTCTTTCTTTGAATTTGCTGTTTATTAAATACAGTAGGTGTACCAACTGACCAATGAGAATTTCTGTAGACTTTGCTAAAATGAAGTTTGGGGTAAAAAATCACTGCCTTTTAAAAATGGAACCCACTGTTGTTGTGCTTAGTGCTCAACATGAGCAGCCCTGCGTAGGGAACACAAGTCAATAAGCCACAACTGGAAAAAAGTCCGGGGTCGGTCCAACTTAACCAATTGCTTAGGAACTGTGCGGTTAAGCTTCTCACCTAAATTCCTTACAAAACTATTGGCACAAAACTGTTGGCGTGTATGGCGCATATGCCTATATGAGGAGAAATAGGAAAATAATTTCCATTGAAAGAATTCATTTTCCTCACAAGTTGCCGGGGCAAAAAGACAAAAAAGGTCCTATTTTGCCCAATGATTGAATACAACACTGACATTAGCTGATATACAAGTAAAGTAAGAAGTTTTGACTCTATTTTGTTATTTCTAGGATAGGAATAACATTTGTCAGGACCAGATTTTCATTCCTGCCCCTCACCTTGGTGTAGGGGGTTGAATGTAACACCCTGTTGGGGGCCACCTTATGTACTATGTACAGTACTCTCAGTGTAGCATCTTGATAGTAGAGGATCCCCAAAACGAGGGATATTAAAGGAAAATTAAAAGGATGATTTTCTTCTCCCTGCGCTCCACAATTATTCTGGGATATAATTCCACAATTTCACTTTAATCCTTTCAAGCTACCGTATGTGTAAAACCGTTCCTACCACAATATGCTGGAAAAACAAGATTGATTACTGGTTAGATTATTTCTGTTTTTCTTCTTATATAGCGGTGGACTTTAGTAAGTCGAATGTCCAAGAATTCAGGGGACAGAATAACATTGGTCAAGACCCTCCGGATGCAGTCGTAGTGAGGGCAATTGGATCAGATATCACTTTGCTCCTAGTGTTGGACGGGATTGAGCTTGTATTATTACTTGTGGCGGTCGTAATCACCGGCTGGATCGTGTACAGGAAGGCCATCCAAAAAATGAATGATGTCCTCAAAGATAAGAAGTCACCTGAGAATCAAGCGATGGTATGACCAGCACAAAACTTGAAGTGTACCTTAAGTCTGAAATTTCAAAAAAATATAATACAGAGCGTGACATAATCATTTCAGACACTCCAACTGCCATCTTATACAACCTTCTTGAGCTGAGATGTAAAATGTTCAAGTTTATTCACTTAATATGGTGCCGTTGTGCGATTATTTGTGATGTCTTGCACACGCAACTCAAAAATAGTCTTTGTATTTCTTTGTTTGGGGGAAGTTGCAGCAGCTTGTGTCAACATGTAGTGATCCCAATGTTACTGCCATGGGTTTATCCGGCTAAACAAGCGATCTGTACACATGTACAACATGCTAAAAAGAAAACAGGAAGCCTCAAGGTTATGTAAATATGTCTTAAATCCAAAGGGAAACAAAGAAGGTAACTGTGAGTTGCACCACAAAAAGTCACAAATTATTGAGCAGTGGACTATTTAGATTTTATTGAATATATTTCAACATGTAATATCTCAACGACATAGGCGTACGGGGTGGGGTAACTTTTTGAGGGGCAAGAGCAATTTTTGCCCAAATAATGGTACCATTTATCATGTTTTGCTCATGATTTGCCCGAATGGACCAGCTGTTTTTGCCCAAATTGGGGTGGGGGCGAGTGCCTTCCCCCTACATCCCGCCTCGTACAGTACGCCTATGCTCAACAATGGAACAAGTTATGAAAATGGGTGTCGAATGAAGAGAGTTCACTTTGCAAACTCTTAAACATATATTTTTAAAATTCTAGACTTGAGGTACACTTACTGGAGGTAGGCGAAGTTATTTTTCCTCCCCATTTTGCAAATGCTTTGTGCACTCCAAAACAAGAGTGAATTGAAGTCGCTCTTCATTTGAGTGAAAAGTGTAAATTCAATCCATTATTAATTCACTCTAACAATAGTGAATTACACTTCCAGAAGAGTGAAATTTACTCCTAGAAGAGTGAAAATTCATTTTTTAACAAGTGTCTGTGGTGATTTTTCCTTTTTAAAGAGTGATTCCTGTAGACACTCCATTGAGAGTGAAACTTCACTCTTTTGGGGTGAAAGTCCCCCTTCTCGGATAAAATTTCCACTCGTTTGGAGTGAGCTTTATGACGTTCATCCTCACAACGAGTAAAATTTCACTCTTTTCATTTTTTAGAGTGTAGAGCAAAGTTTAGAAAACCTGTTGACAGGGAAATTTTTCCTTTGTTTTCGTTCATTTTTCTTTTGTTTTTGTATCAATAACCAAATGCGTTAATCAAATTCATTTCGTATTGTAACTTATAACAGCCCACTCACACATTTATAAACATTTAACATGCATGTCCAAGCAAATTCCATGTTGCTCTATTTTGAAATTCAAATATTTTCGTAAGCTATGTTCGATTCTTCGACGCAAGCCGAGTGAGATGAACTCATAGAACGTTTAGTGTATTTGAAGTGTTATGATTAGATCTTATTTCAAAACAAGTTCATCCTGTATGATTGTTTACGCATAAAAAGACCTGGGTCATATTAATCAAAAGAAATCATGAACTTCATGATTTACTGTAATGAAATTGAGATATTTCAAGAGAAAAGTATAAGGATTATCACTAAATGGAATGTTGATAATGGAGTATGAATTTGTTATAAAATAATAACTCCTTTTGTTGTAGAATCCATTTTCTTTCCATTAACAATTTTGAATCAGCACCACTCCTTAGTGCATGATCAGGGCACATTATACTGCAGAAATGTCCCATGGCATAGAGTATCAGATTTGCAGTCGGGAGGTCGGAAGTTCGACTCCTGGCCAGGTCATACCGAAGCCTTTAAAACCGGAGCTTACTGCCACTGAGCTTGGTGCTTAGCCTAAGCCATAGAGTAGGGAAACGAGTCACTGAGCCGCAACTTGCTCGACTTAAACTAATTGGTCAGAAACTGGGCCGTAAAACTAACTAAATAACTGACTGACTGGCTGGTTTGCCGGCTGGCTGACTCAGACTAGGCAAATAGGCTAATAAATGCAAAGTTCTTCATTTTGGATTCAAACATTGGTATAGGTGGTATGATTATACCAGGTCATGGCTGGTTAGAAACTGGGCTATAAATCTCCATCTAACTAACTTATTCGCTGACTGACTGACTGACTGACCAATTACCCTATGCGTTAATTTGTTGCCACCAGATATGTGCATATGAGGCTTATAAATCGACATGGCAAACTGTTAATCTTGTGTGTTACTATATTTTGGGTTTGCTCAAGTGGTTTGCCTATTGTCTACAAATTTGAAAAGAAGCTTAAAGTATGTACACTCTAAAAATATTGGGCAAATATTTGCCCAACTTTTTACCAACACTGGGTATATTTGTGTCCTCCCAACAATTGGGCAAACTGTTGGGCAAATGGTGTTGGGCAATGCAATTACCCAGTAGTTGGGCAACACTGAATGACCAACTTTTAACCAACACTGGGTATATATGTGTCCTCCCAACTGTTGGATAAACTGTTGGGCAAAAGGTGTTGGGCAATGCAACTATCCAGTATGTTGGGTGCTTGTTTGGATTTCAATAATTTCAATATAACCTGATATATGATTACAAAGTACCCTAACACATACACCGTTTATCATCCAAGAGTAGTTGGGGCACCAGCGACGATGCACTTGGTAGGTAAGCAGTGAAGTATGTACGTTAAAGTATCAAACTCAATCGTGAACTTGGTATTTCTTCTCCCATTAATTAGGTAGAAATGAAAACTTCTTTTTTCTTTGCGACCATTGCTCTTTAAGTACTTTCTTCCAGATTTTTACTGCTATTCTACCGTTAGCTTTTCATTTACCAGATACAACCTTATTCAACCATGAGATCTTATAATGAACCACTAATATTACAATAATTATCTGTAAAACTTAACTGATCTTTAACTAATCATCGGATTGGTCAATTACATATTACCCAACTGTTGGGTACTTCAAAACTTGCCCAACACCTTTTACCAACACGTGGATTTTGTCCAGCCTTAATTTGCCCAACAATATGCGTACCCATTTGTTGGGCATTTTGTATTTTGCCCAACACTTTTTACCCAACAGTTTTTAGAGTGTAAGGAGCAATGCGAATTCAGATTGTATCTAACAAGTACATTGAAAGACCGTGGTAGGCCGCCTTTTATTCAAACCTGTATTTTGTCAAAAATATTGCAAAAATGTCATGAATTACACAAAAATTCAGACAGCCTTCCCTCTAAGCCTAAACTTGTTGAAATTGGTGAATGGACAAGGTTTAATGATCTCGCACTTGTGCAATAGCATCGAATAATGCTCATGCTCAATGTTCATGGTTATTTTATATGGGGCCCGGGTGTTTGTACTAGTGGTTGAATATCTTCCCCTCTACCCGGAGGTCCCGTTTCGGTTCCCAGATAGATTCCCAACATAGCATTGAAAATTCGAGCCTACTGCCGATGTGTGTACCTATTCAAGGCCATCCTTCCGTCGAGGGTATGGGCTACCCTGAATTTTCAAACCTCTCGACGTCAAAGAGCAGATAGCTACCAAAGTGGCTTTACGAAGAAAAAGTTCGGTTCGCTAATTAGGGAGAAAACGCTCGGGTTGTTGTGGATTCTAAGTCAATGGGAAGCACAGATAGGAAAGACCTTCTTTTCTTATCAAAACATCGTACTTTTTTAATTTGATTCTAACCGAGACGTTTAGCACATAAAATGATGTCTACATACGCTACATACCTGTCTAAATGCCTCGCGTTCAGCATTATCGTGGATAACCTTTGAAAATATTCGAATGGGGCTGTTTTGAATAGCAAAACCCGAATGTGTTCTTATATTATTCTCGACGTTTTAGATGACACCATTTGTATGTATGCCATTTCAAACGGCACACGAAATTAAGCAACACCAAGTTATGAAATGATTGGGGGAACGCAGGGGATGACATAAATTCGTTGCAGCTTACGTCTGCGTCGTGAAATCTAAAGCTCACTATAATGTCATGGTGGACGGGGCTTAAGAGTTTTACGCCTCACTTTCTAACCCTCTAGTTTCATCTAGCGGCATCAACGGCCACTTTTTTCTTGTGTGGCAGGGGATTGTATTCCCTACTCCTTCCTACATGGGGAAGGTACACACTAGTCAGGGTCACCCTTCCGTCGAGGGTATGGGTAACTCTGACTTCTTCAGACCCCTAGACGTCAAGTGGCACATAGCACTAATTTTGATTTCAAATGATGTTGGAGCATCCAGACGAACTAAATTATAATCAAAGCTTTGAATCATTAGGTAGGTACGTAGGTCAACTAAAGATAATTTTTTTAAAAAAAATGACAGGTATTCCGTAAATGAGTCCGCCTACGGTTGTACATACTTGTTTTAAAACGTCGAGAATAATATAAGAACACATTCGGGTTTTGCTATTCAAAACAGCCCCATTCGAATATTTTCAAAGGTTATCCACGATAATGCTGAACGAGAGGCATTTAGACAGGTATGTAGCGTATGTACACATCATTTTATGTGCTAAACGTCTCGGTTAGGATCAAATTAAAAAAGTACGATGTTTTGATAAGAAAAGAAGGTCTTTCCTATCTGTGCTTCCCATTGACTTAGAATCCACAACAGTTTGAATATAAAAATAGCCCTAGCGTTTTCTCCCCTAATTAGCGAACCGAACTTTTTTCTTCGTAAAGCCACTTTGGTAGCTATCTGCTCTCTGACGTCGAGAGGTTTGAAAATTCAGGGTAGCCCATACCCTCGACGGAAGGATGGCCCTGAATAGGTACACACATCGGCAGTAGGCTCGAATTGGTGACGTTGTAGATGAGGTCCGCGTCGTGAAATCTTAAGGTCTCTTATGCGACTCAATTTGACGCATCTCATGGCAACGAGATTGTTTAGAGGCGTTGCAAAGTGTGGACTGCTTTGCAACTAGTCGCAACCAGACACGCAACCCAGTTTCATGCGGCCGAACATGTTCGGTCGCATGCTTGTCTCTTCAACGTAACAAATACAGTAAAGAGTATGTTGAACGTTAGAATTTTATGTAAATCGCTTCATGGACCTGCGACTTATTGCATAATGTGGACACTATGCTCTGAAAACAAGTTAGCCGTCAGTCGCTCACCACGACAAGACAGTCTTGTTGCAGTAAGTCTCGTCGCATAGTGTAGACGGGGCTTAACAAACGGAAATGATCGGTTGGTGTAAGAAACTGGGTGGGTGCGGGGGAAATAATAAAATCTGACATTTTCCTTTTCTTTACTTCTTTACTCTGCTGTTATTGACAATTCGAGTTTCTTTATGAAATATTTTAAGTTTGTTCAACGCATGATCGGTATGTTATGCCCCAATCTCACACAATGTTTTTCTCTAATATGCTTCCTCAACTCTCTGGCAAATTGTCGTTCAGAGAAACCAAACTATGAAACTGCTTCCCAAAGAAGCTGCGGCCACTGAAGGACAACACTCAACTCACTAACCTCACGGCCCTCAGATCTTTTACAACATGTATATGTGTGCTGCTCTGCAATACTAAAAAGTAATTCCCGGTACATTCACAACTGTAAATTGGAGTGGTGGAATAATCCATTTTATCAATTCGAGGAATGTCAATCTTCATAAAAAAATTCAAACAAATATTTTGCGACCGGCTCTGCTCTTTGACGAAAAATGTTGTTCCAATGGTTATTTTATTGTATTACGTTCAAATTTTCCCAACAAGAGCACTTTTCATTGCAGTCATTTTTTACTGAATTTAAAAAGTGTTCTTCTCTTTTTCGTTACAGCTTGATCTTTCTCATGTACATGTTCAGCAACCAACAGCCCCACAGCATGACCCTGAGTGGGAAGACCAGCCTGCAGGGGGAAGTGGTGTGGAAGTAATGCACAATCCTTCCTACGGCCAGTTTGAAAAATACTGATGGCAGTGTTGGAAAAGTAACTTTTGAGCGATCGCGTTTAAATGTAACAGGCAATGAAACGGAATATAATCAAATATTTGATTCGACTAGATTAATTTCTGAAGTGAATACTCCACGTACGATTCAGGTTGGCAAAAACAAAATGATTTCGCGGCAAAAGGGTTGACAGAGCGCCCTCTGTTACATTGCCCGACGTCTCAAAAGGATACTTCAACCATTGCTAGGAAATCGTTGAGAGTGTCAACAATAGAGTGATGACGTCAGCGCTATTGTTTTTACTCCCACGTTCCATGATTACTTGGGTGCATTTTGCATTATTTAAAGTCTGCTATGAACAAGAGATCCTAATTCGTCTATACCCTTCACCCATGGGCGCAATAGGTTCAACAATTTAGGTACAAAACCTGATATACACGCCTACGTACTTGCGCATGTTCTATGCCTCCCACTGCCCAGAGTGACGTGTCCTTGAAAAGGTCAATTGATGTCATTTTAGAACAAGTTCTAGTCAAATGAATATCCAGTTGATTTAGTTCCCTTCAAATATGTTCAAGGTGTCTTTGAATGTGCGTTTACAAAGCAGCGGGCCCTGGGGAGTTGAAGTGTTACACAGTGAGTTGTCGTTTGTATCTCGTTTGAATCACGAAGCTTTAGAGAAAAACCCCGTCATATCCAAAATAGGCAAGACTTAGTTTCACTCTAAAAACGGTGAATTGTTCAATTAGGAATTTAACTTTTTTCTAAACACCGTTTTGTTTGTAAACATGTGTAGATGCTAAACACGCGTGTGTAATTTCTAAACATTCCGCTTTTAAACACACTTAAATGCTAAACATTTCATGTGTAATTGCTTAACATGTTTAAAATGTAAACGTTTTTACAATGTGGAGGCAAAGTTAGTGTTTATATATAATTGTTAAGCACGGCTTTTAGAGTGTTGCATAATTATCCAGCTGACGTCTTTTAAATTATTAATATTCAAATAGTTTATGTTATAAGCAATCGGTCTATACCATGAAAAAGTTTGCGGTTCCCTTCGAACTGATGTTGTCTCACTTTCAATTCAAAATCATAAAAGGTCTAATTCTTACACTTCAAACGGTTCCAAGTCTCCTAACCTACATGCGGAAGCCCTTCCAACAACTGTCTAAAATTCATCCTCATCCAGACGAAACCTCAGTTTATTGCCTCAGTTAGTGAGTCTATGGTACAAGTCCCCAACGCCCAATGTGTTAATCAAGACATTGTAAATACATTACATGCCGTGTAATATGAGCTACACTACTCTAGGTTTTTAAATCGCTGTCAATCAAAGAGCTGTGCCAATTGTTTTGAGAATTGTTATTTGGGGTGAGGGTTGACTGTCTTCAAAAGTTGTTTACAAATTATCATCAAAATGCCACTGCATGACGTACTTGAATACATACGCATCAACCAGGCTTCCAGTCTGGAACCGCGTCGTAAAACCTCATCTTACTGGCTATTTTAACCAGGTTTCCGTAGATATGACTCCAGCCCTGGTTACAAAATTACCAGGGATCCGTAGATATGACTCTAGCCCTGGTTGCAAAACTACCAGGAATCCAGGGCGTTAGTTATTTTCACCTCCTCGATACCAGTTAAGAAAAGAGTTACAAATGGAAACAAACCATTCCATGATGAGTCCTCACAATTATTCACTCTAAAAATACCTCTTCAGATTGAAGAAGAGTCTTGTCATAGGGGCACTAAATATATAGGTAATCTAATCAAATATTTCAATAGATTTCAGCATAATTAGAATTGGTTCATTTTTAACCGAATTTGAAAAAGAGTTCCTATATAGTGCCCCTTTGAAAAGAGAGGTTTTTAGCGGGAATCCACAGGCCTTCCCGCATTACCTTTCATGAAATGCATAAGCTACGTTTTTTCTCTTGGTCAGCAATTTAGAAAATTACCACTATTTTAGTTATAAGTTACGAATTATTTTCATCAAATTTAAACTAATTTTTCATTTTATGATAAAATGCTAGTCTAAGATATTTGTCTACGCGTATATAGGCGATTTCGACTTTTGAAACGTTAAGGTTCTTCCACACAAAAGTGGAATATTGTAACGTTTTGTGGAAGGGACGCCAAATTTTTGAAATTTCTTGTGCACAAAAAAAAAAAAAATCCGTGTCCCACCTGCAAAGCGCAGCAATTTCAGTTTCGACGTGAACTCATCTTCTCTCAAGTGGGAACCGTGAGAAGAGTGTCTTTCTTAAAGAGTAAAATCTGTAATATTTAATAGTTCATCATCTTGCAATTAAAGCTTACTATTGGCTGCTGTAATAATAACAACTGCTTCTACACCTTAACTAGCGGCTGCAACTTCCCAAGGTCACTTCTACAACAGACGTTTGCTAACTCTTTCTTGGAATGGGAATAACTCTTCGGCAAAGCTAGGGTGTCTTTCTTAGGGTGATTACTCAGTATGTTGGCCCTAGTGGCGTAGCTAGGGTTTGTGGCGCTCGGGACAGGAAACGAAATTGGCGCCCCTATCCGCATCATCCGGATGGTAATCTTGTGGGTACTTACACAACTCAATAATTTAAAATCGATTCTTGGGACCAGAACTTGTCCGACAGGGGTCACGTCAGGGGGGGGCATTCCGATGTCCCGACAAAGAAGATGATTCCCGGTGGGACGTGACTCGTAGCATTTGAGCGCACGCCTAAATATTTGGCTTTATTAATACTGAAAAAATTGAACATCCAGAGCTTGTTTTGAAGAAAATTAGAAATTATTTCAAGAAATTTGGTTCTCCAAGTTTGTAAGGACCATAAGAAATGTTGAAGAATCTGCCCTACAGGTAATCAAGATCGGAAAAGTTATATGTGTTACTAAAATTCGTTTGGGTTAAGGTATTCTATTGTAGGCCTACGTACTGAGGCCCTCAGACGACACTGGAATTTTGCCTGAAAACTTTTTACCTTTTGTGTACAGACTTTTCAAAATGAGCTTATACTGGAAACATTTTGGAATTGAAAGAAAGAGAATCTAGGTGAAATTGTAAACTTGGTGTTTTTATCAAGTAATCCGCTTTCAAGGCCTAAATTAAGTACAATGTCGGGGTGATTGAAGTTGGCTTGGGTTTTTTACTGTACAAAATATCCACCAAAATTGGAAAATTTGCTGAAAATCTTTTATCACCTTTAACAAATATTTGTAATTCTGAAGCTAATATTGGGAAAAGTTGCAATTTTGTGACAGATTTTGGGGTTTTCATTGACGAATTTAACCTTTTTAAAAGAAAAATCAAATAGGTCGATGTGGCAACTTGTTGTTTGTTCAGGTTACCGAATATCATCATGCAGATTAAGGGAAATTTATACATTGGAAATTTTTTCGAAAAAGTTTTGATTCCTTTGATGACACGTTTGAAATCTGGAACTTGCATATTGAAGATATTGAAGCAATATTATGGCAGAAGATTTTAAAGTATGGTTTCATTTTTAGATGAGAATAAAAAAAAATTGAAGTCTTTATTGAAGATCGATCTGACTACTTTTATGTGGGCAAAATCAAGGATGAAGTTGGTTGAGGTTTCATATATTGTGGTACGGTGAAAAATGATTTTTTTGAATTTCTTTTCAGTATGTTTGAAAATTTGGAGCTATTATTCAAATTTATTTGGTGTTTTAAAGACAATTGAGAATTTTGAGTTGTCTTGATGAGTATCTTATCGTAAGCAAAATCAAGGAGATCGTCAAGGGGAAGGCTGAAGGCTTTTTTCTTTTATCGTATAAAAGAAAGCTCCCCGACAAAATTGCATCTTCTCCCCGACGGAGGGCAGCCTTCCGCGATAAGCGGCATTCCCCTGTCGCGCTGGCGCCACCTTTGGCTCCTGGAAAATGGTATGTGTACAACATTGTTTAAAGTGACTCGGATCTTGATTTGGCGCCCCTACCGTGGCGCAGGGGCAACTAACCCCACCCTTAGCTATGCAACTGGTTGGCCCCTTTAGATGGTTTCATGTCATAAACTATTTCAAATCCACAATCTTGGAGGGTGAGAAAAGTCAGTGTGTACGTCCTCTAAGAGGGCGCGTTCCAATTTCTTGACACTGTTTCGTTATGTGCACAACGTCTTTGTAGGGGAAATTGGGCAGATGGACGGTTTCCTTTACTGATGAGGAAAGTATCTCAAGCATTATGAAATTTTTCATTCTTGTAAATATTAACTTTCCCAGTATAATTGTCTTCTTATCATACTTGCATGATAGCTTCGGCGCAACTGTGGCAAAGTAATTGGTAGTAAGCGTAAAACGTTTTAGACACTATTTTTAAGCTCAATATTTTTATACCTAAATATTATTTTAGTCTATATAGCCATAATCTCTCTGTGAAGAAGTCTTGCTCTTTTCTTGGCAGTACTTTAGGAGAACATATATATTTCGATTCATGTGATTATTGTTGGAGCAGTCGCCCCAGCCTTGTTTCGCAGCAGTAGCTACATTTCCTTATTTCTCTTCAAAGTATCTTTCAAAATATTTAAGGATTCAAGTTGGGGTGTAACTGCATGTTTTGTTTGTTAAGCTGTTTATTTTCTTTTTATTTTAATTTCAATTTGCATTTGCGTCAATTGCAGCAACTGCAATCTAAGATTAACAGATGTGTATTAAATTATAGGAGAAATGCAGTCATCTTTACTTGAGTCAGACTATAGTTGACTGTCCTTTTTCGTGATTGGCTCTTGAGAGTCATTTAACAATATTTTTCTACTCAAACAGGAAATTTACTAAGCGTGAATATGTAATAGTAAAGTCCTAAAACGTTAGGAAAGATTATTCGAAGAAAAATAAGAAGAAAGTTGAAGGGTTTTCCTGTTGCTTCAAAATAAGTTTGGGTGACTTTTCTAGACCTTTAAGCTTCATCAATCTGCGCAGTAGACTCTGCATCGTCTCACCACCAATGTAACACAATATTACGTCCTCCTTCTGGGAAAATGAGGACTGGGTGGGTTATTCAACCCAAGGTCAAGAAACATGATTTTTCGAAGGAAGTTGATATTCCATCATAGCTCAGCCAAGCAAGTTAAGGAATGGTATGAATTGACTCAGACATTAATCCTTATATGCAAACATAAATGTAAATTTAAGTACAGAGAAGAAGGATAAAAAGGTAGTGGGCTAGCAAATGCGCGAAATGGGTTGTTGAAACAAGCACAGGGTTAAAAGGAACTTAAACCCCACCTTTCAACGTCATGATTATCAATCATTGAAAATCTCTGGTGATGAAGAAAGGCATTGATTCTTTTTGTATTCAAAATGCCATGCTGTGATTTCCAACCTTTTGTTCCCTGTTACAACAGAAAGTTTTTAGAAGCCGTCTGGTTTCACTAAAGGGAGGCCCGGAAATCGTTTGCAATTGTTTCTACAAAGTTAGGCCAACACCTTGATTGACTCCGAGTGTTTTCAGGGAGTGTGGTAAAAATAACGCTTTGCGCACCTTTTTATTTCGGATTCAAAATCTCTGTTGTGTGACAAGCCCTCAGAAAAATTAAAAAAAAAAGGATTTTTTCAAGATGTCAGAATTTCTGTTGAAAAAAGGATTTTTCAGGATTTTTGTTGGGAACTTTATTAGAAAAAATTATTAAAATGCAAGACCTACCAGCAAACATGCTTGATTCATTTAAGCAAGTTACATGCCTTTGCAGATACAAATTTTTGATAGCATGAGAAAATTCTTCCCCTTGAAACTCTGTGTCATGACTTGGCCATATTTTTAAGCAGAACACCGCAAATAACGAACTGACCTTGAGATTTTTATCAGGTGGTTCCTGACCAAACAATGGCTAGGGGTGTAACACCGTGTACCATACTGCTGATAACATCAAGAAATGATGCTCGTTTGTAATTATTAATATTGGCGTACGGGGTAATTTTTGATGAGGGGGCAAGAGCCATTTTTGCCCCAATAATGACACAATTTATCATGTTTTGCCCATGTCTTGCTCAAAAGTACCAACTGCTTTTGCCCGAATTGAGAGGGCGAGTGCCCCCCCTACACCCGCCTCATACACCTATGATTATCAACATAGTTTTCCTTATTTTTGGAACATGGGGTACCTATTGGGTCAATTTTTGTCCCAAATATCAACAATGTGACAGATTGGTTTGGATTTTTAAAATTCTATTTCCTCATTTGTTTAATCGATGCATAACTTCACTAAAGGAACCGATTTTTACGGTTAGAATTTCATTTGGCAACTAATTTAACCACCGAATGCGATTGTAGTCACATTATACTCGGAAATACAAATCAATCCTTAACAATCTTTTGAAGGTAGTCATGCCCAGTATCTTCAGGTTAACCGCAAATATACGTCACTGCACTGCTAGATTTGGATGTCAAGGTGAAAGTTTAAAAGTCCACATTTCAAGGGTAGGAATTTTCTAATGGCTCTATGACAACACATTAATGAAATATTTCATCGAAATTAAACAGCTGTAAAAAAATTTTAGTGGTGGCTCTTTTCCCCACTTTTCAATCTTTTTATGCCTTGATAAGTTTCTTGATCTTTTTCTGTAAGCGGTCTGTCCGCCTCCTTCTTTTCTAATTGCTTGAGTTTTGCATACTCGTTAATATTTACTATAAATTTACATTGATGAAGGTAGGACAAGTGTCCACAAACTGTAAAGCTGTGGTTTAATAAAGAGCATGCTATAAAGACGCTGAGTCCGTGTATAAGTTTCTAATTTCTCTTTACAGCTACGATAACTTCATGAATCGTTTAAAATACTGCAAACTTTTCACAATGAGGACATCTACAATAATGCCACTTTAGTGGAATCGGGGAGTTGGCAGGAACTCTCTGAAGGGATTGCCTTATCAAGTAGCCTAGATACTGTTGTAACAATGCCTCCGTTTTGGCAAATCACCTCATAGTCTATTTTTGAGTCATGCCATATTTCATGCCCAACGAAAGGTGCGCAAAAGGAAAGGAGCTCCTGATGAATCGGATTCTGTGACCTTTTTCTCCTCCGTCACAATAGAGGCTTTTCACATGACGTCATAATACTCTCCGTCGGCCATGTTGGAGTACATGTAACTACATAGCGAACCATACGGGACGCGCTTTCTCGTTGAATTTGTACACACCATGCATATCACAGTGCACACTGTGCAGTGCGTTCGGCACAAAGCCGCGTGTATTTGGCATGAATGTCCTCCAGCATGGCGGTTCCGTGACGCAATTGCAAAGCCTCTATTGGTGACATTGCACCCTAAAAGCAAAGGAGTAAACTTATTCACTCTCTGATGGAGCAACATTTTGTATGAATTTACTCATTAGATTTTTCATTCACTCCATAAAGAGTGAAATTCATGCCAAGAATTCACTCCGTCCAAGCCATTTTAGTTCACAAGAATTCCAACCAAAATGTTCCTAAATTTCAACTTTAATTTCAGGTACTTGGTACAAAATTTGACCAGATACACAGCAAAACTGTGACATTTTCATTTTTTAAGTGTATTCCTTTCTAATATACATAGTTTCAACATTGGCAGCTATTTTGCTATTTCCGCCATCTAAGTAGACCTGGGTCAGGACAAAACATGCATAGAAAATAAGTTTGGAAATTATTAAATGTTTACTGTCGATAAATTTTAGACTTAAAGTGTTTTCAGGTAAAAGTTGTTTATACACTACTGTTATTTTATTTTAATATACCGGTATTATAAATTACTATTGGGGCCAGTTTGCTTTCCGACATTTCTTAGTTTACCCGACTTTTGTGAATATTTGGCATAAATGTGGCCAGATATGAAAACTTTATTTTTAAGCGTAGTTGTCCATTTTATTGTTAGGTATACATTAGCAGTTTTGCCATTTCATCATTACCTATTAAATGGTAATTTGATCTGGCAAATACCTGTTTTGTTTTATGGAATAATATTTGCACTGGAAAAATCTCCGAAGTCCTTACAACCAAACGTTCCATTTAGGTCATATCCTACTCTGTGTGTAAAATTTCATGCTTGTATCATAAAAAGCAAATTTTCCAAAAAGAGTGCCCTCATCTGCTGCTTCCTACTGTAATTACAAAAGTGGTTGACTGGCGATTACAAAAGTTGTTGAAAGAGATCTCTATTGCAAAAGTGGTTGGGTGAATATAAATTTATTACAAAAAGTGGTCAAAGTTACTGCAAAAGTAGTAACCTATTACAAAAGTGGTAGTTACACAGGGTATGCAAAACATTTTGACGTTTTAAAAATGTTTTCAAGGAAAGATGCCAATTCTTTGAAAACAAGTTGCATGAATGCCTATTTTGAGCATAGACGTACGGGGGTAATTTTCTACGAGCTGAGGGGGCAAGAACATTTTTTGCCCAAATAATGTCACTGTTTACATGTTTTCCCCATGTTTCGCCTGAATAGACCAACTGCTTTGCCCGAATTGTGTGGCGAGTGTCCCCCATGCACCCTCGTACCTCGTACCCGTATGATTTTGAGAAAGGCTTTGAGAATGTTGCTCGTGTATAAAGGCCTTTGCATGAAAAAACCTCTCAATAAATCCCAACAATTCAATCAATAGTAAATAGAAATCCTCAACAAAAGCCACAAAAAACATTTCAATGGTTCACATGAAACCAGAACTGTATTTGGTTGTTAAGAAATTAACGTTTAATATTTCAACAAAATTACTTGTCACAAAGCTTGCAAATGAATTCAAATGGTCAAACTGACATATTGACATGATACCATGGACTGAAACGATACATACAACGTTAAAGGTAGTGTAAAGTTGATTTCACTTCACAGTTTGTTAGGGAGTGAACTTTTCAAAGGAAAAATTGGTTGGAATTATTTCAAAATCTTTTACGATTCTCAAGATAAACCTATTCAAAGTGCGAATGTTTCTGAAGCGCCTTATTGCTTATGTGAAAAATATGATGTGGAGCGTTACACAGTGTTAACGTTTCTTTTGTTAACTCTTTATTCATTATTTTTTTAATTCCTCATCAGATAATTTATGGTTTGGTAATTGAAAATGATTTTCAAGGACACAATTTAAACTTTCAAAATAAAACCCTTAGGACAAACTAATGTTACAACTGTCCACAATAGGAAGCTAGTAAAACAAAAGGACAACATTGACCATATATGGCATCTTCCTCTCATGACATCAAAAGATTTGCATATTGAGCTCACATTTTAATGATCAAAGGCAAATCAGATATTTCCCCTTGAAGTGGTCAACTGTTGACGGATTTTGATGTGAATTGCGGCTATTTTCTTAGTTTTTATTACTTTTTACATCAAAGATCCCATTTTGTCATTTTCATATAAAACGACCTTTACAGCTCTTTCGATGGAATTTAAATTCCATATTAAGAATTACTGTAACTTCTGATACCACTCTTGTAAAAGTCTCCGATTTTTCAAATAACCTTATGCTAAAAGATGATCTGATGGCAGGTTAGAGCAGGGACTGAGGAATCCGGAGTTTGACTATCAGGCTAAAATAAAGGAGTTGAAAGAAAGACTTAAACAGCAGACCAGTCAAGCTGATTCCTTAGTCCAGAGTAGAACCTGCGTACAGTGAAATAAAGGAATCTAGGATTTGCGTGAAGATTGCCAAGAGAGGAGAGAAGGATTTTCTAAAGTTTAGCTGCCTCATCAGACAATTTGAGAGAGGGAAGCTACAAAGAGTCTGAAGTTGCCTTAGCTATGATCAGTGCTGTGTCCCAAGGTCTGCCCTTGAAGAAAAAAAAGAGCTTAATCTGCTTCAATTAAGAAGAACCTTATTTGTACATTCCCAAAAAAGGATGCCACGGAGATGTATACATACTGGCACTAATTCCAAAGGAACCCCCCCCCCCCCCACACACACACACAAGATTCATGCTGAGGGCGCTGGACCTGAAACAGAAAATTCTATTTGCATCTCAACAGGTTTCATCTGTTAACTATGGAGCTCAAGAAGTGCTACTAACCCTGTTTACCCATTCCATCACACACAGGAATGAACAATGATCATCTGAAATGGGAAGCACAGCAAGTTACTCAGAAGATTGATGTCACTGATGAGGAAATCTTGAAAAAATAAGCAACACAGAAAAGAAAGAGCTGGAGAGACAGAGTGAACTAAAAGCAAGAGTGCACACTGTGCAGACTTCCATAGATGCCACAGTGCAGTGCCTCAATGACAAAAACCCCAGCAACCAAAAAACATCAGTCCCCAAAACCAAAGCTCTGTGATAAGGTTCATGAGCTCAAGTCGGAAGTGTACATTTGGTAAAGTAGCCTTGGTTGGGAAAGATACACTAAGGGGAAAAATCGTGAGACATGGTGAGTTTGTAATACGTCCTAAAGGGTGTAAGGCTTGTTGAGCAAACAAGGCTGGGGAAAGGTGACGGCAATGTCACCCAGCCGTAGCAGTACACGTTTAAGAAATGCCGCATCACAACCTGACACCATGAAAGGTGGTTACGCTTCTAGGCTACGTAATTAGAGACCTTTAAGGAACAAGTTGGGCCAAGATGTGTAGAATCAACTCAAAACAGTTTCAATAACAGTTTTCGACGGCGATGTGAAGTTACATGAAAATAGGAAAGCAGCATTTATGGCTTGTATCAATCAAGTACCAGCCACTACTGAACATAAAATTCCTGCAATCACGACAATATTATCAGGTGAAGCTTTAAAAATTGTAGAGAATCCGGGACATTCTACAGTTACATATGACGATGCAAAGGAGAGATTGGATAGGACATATGATGGAAAACGAAGACAAATAACTCTGCATCTGGAGACACTTCATAACTTCAGACAAACCCGTTTTTGCAATTCAAAAGACCTCGAGAAATTTGCAGATCTGTTCCACATCACCCTTATCGATCGGAAAGACACTGGTTTTCTGACTGAGCCGGACAGCAGAATAATGTACCTCGTGCTTGTAAAAAAGGGGGGAAAAAAAACCCGAAGCTATGGTGGCACAATACCAACGATGGATTCGAGAGAATCACAAAGACGAATCGATCAAGGTACTCAGAGATTGGTTTATGAAAGAAGCAGAATACAGGACCGTGGACAATGAATCAGTGAGGGGTTTTGGCACTTCAAAAGACTTCGAGAAATTTGCAGATCTGCTCCACATCACCATTATCGATCTGAAAGACACTGGTTTTCTGACTGAACCGGACAGCAGAATAATGTACCTCGTGCTTGTAAAAAAGGGAAGAAGAAGAAAAAAAAAACCCGAAGCTATGGTGGCACAATACCAACGATGGATTCGAGAGAATCACAAAGACGAATCGATCAAGGTACTCAGAGATTGGTTTATGAAAGAAGCAGAATACAGGACCGTGGCCAATGAATCAGTGAGAGGTTTTGGCACTTCAAAGACTTCGAGAAATTTGCAGATCTGCTCCACATCACCATTATCGATCTGAAAGACACTGGTTTTCTGACTGAACCGGACAGCAGAATAATGTACCTCGTGCTTGTAAAAAAGGGAAGAAGAAGAAAAAAAAAACCCCGAAGCTATGGTGGCACAATACCAACGATGGATTCGAGAGAATCACAAAGACGAATCGATCAAGGTACTCAGAGATTGGTTTATGAAAGAAGCAGAATACAGGACCGTGGCCAATGAATCAGTGAGAGGTTTTGGCGCTTCAAAAGACCTCGAGAAATTTGCAGATCTGCTCCACATCACCATTATCGATCTGAAAGACACTGGTTTTCTGACTGAACCGGACAGCAGAATAATGTACCTCGTGCTTTTAAAAAAGGGAAGAAGAAGAAAAAAAAACCCGAAGCTATGGTGGCACAATACCAACGATGGATTCGAGAGAATCACAAAGACGAATCGATCAAGGTACTCAGAGATTGGTTTATGAAAGAAGCAGAATACAGGACCGTGGCCAATGAATCAGTGAGAGGTTTTGGCGCTTCAAAAGACCTCGAGAAATTTGCAGATCTGCTCCCCATCACCATTATCGATCTGAAAGACACTGGTTTTCTGACTGAACCGGACAGCAGAATAATGTACCTCGTGCTTGTAAAAAAGGGAAGAAGAAGAAAAAAAAACCCGAAGCTATGGTGGCACAATACCAACGATGGATTCGAGAGAATCACAAAGACGAATCGATCAAGGTACTCAGAGATTGGTTTATGAAAGAAGCAGAATACAGGACCGTGGCCCATTAATCAGTGAGGGGTTTTGGCACTTTAAAAGACCTTGAGAAATTTGCAGATCTGCTCCCCATCACCCTTATCGATCGGAAAGACACTGGTTTTCTGACTGAACCGGACAGCAGAATAATGTACCTCGTGCTTTCAAAAAAGAAAAAAAAAAAAACCCGAAGCTATGGTGGCACAATACCAACTATGGATTCGAGAGAATCACAAAAATGAATCGATCAAGGTACTCAGAGATTGGTTTATGAAAGAAGCAGAATACAGGACCGTGGCCAATGAATCAGTGAGGGGTTTTGGCACTTCAAAAGACCTCGAGAAATTTGCAGATCTGTTCCACATCACCATTACCGATCTGCAAGACACTGGTTTTCTGGCTGAACCGGACAGCAGAATAATGTACCTCGTGCTTGTAAAAAAAGGGAAGAAGAAGAAAAAAAAACCCCGAAGCTATGGTGGCACAATACCAACGATGGATTCGAGAGAATCACAAAGACGAATCGATCAAGGTACTCAGAGATTGGTTTATGAAAGAAGCAGAATACAGGACCGTGGACAATGAATCAGTGAGGGGTTTTGGCACTTCAAAAGACCTCGAGAAATTTGCAGATCTGCTCCCCATCACCATTATCGATCTCAATGACACTGGTTTTCTGACTGAACCGGACAGCAGAATAATGTACCTCGTGCTTGTAAAAAAGGGAAGAAGAAAAAAAGCCCGAAGCTATGGTGGCACAATACCAACGATGGATTCGAGAGAATCATAAAGACGAATCGATCAAGGAACTCAGAGACTGGTTAATGAAAGAAGCAGAATACAGGACCGTAGCCCATGAATCACTGAGAGGTTAAGCAGATGTCATATGTCTTGGCGGTGTCAGCAACACAAGTCCAAAGAATCGTCAAAAACCTTTGTCACATCAAGTTCAGGTTCCTAACCAAGAGAGAGTAAGACAATGAGGAAAAACCATGGAGTGTGGGCATGTGAAGAGTTTAAAGCCCTCAACATTACCCAACGTTGGAGTACCGCATAGTTAACGACCCTGTTTGAGCTTTAGGTGTCTTGGGGACAACCACATAGGGAGTGACTACCAGAGCGTGTAAAATTAACGTGTACCAAAATAATCACCATAGACTGTTGCATGAGAGTATAGAAGACACAAAAGTAAGAGCCAATCCAATTTTAAAATTGGTCCAGCAAAGAATTTGGAAACTTTGTCAGATTCACCTACGGAGGAAGTCTGAAATTAAAGAGATGCAACAGTACAGACTTTGATGCAGGTTCACCTTGTAGATGAAATATTTCCAAACAAAGTGAAACGTAGTAAAACTGATAACTCAAACTCTAATTTGACACGAATTTTTCAAAAGATTTTCCAACACTGCCTTAGCGCGACTCTGTCGGCTTCCATGCCGCTATGTTGTTTCCCACAATGCAATGGAATCGTGTCGTCTTAACTGCACCTTTTCGCGCGAAGTGCACCTTATGCAACACATACACATATATAATATTCATTGAGACGTTAAAACTATGTCTAATTTTCAAAAAAAAAAATCAAATTCTATCAAACCTAAATTTGCCATCAAAGTCTCGTAATTTGAACACAACTATCTTAAGTCATCACAGAGCCTTCGCTCTACTGAATATGTAAGATTTCTAACCCTGTATCAGCTCCCGAAAAAGTCTGTCCTACGTATACATATACAATAAATTCAATGGCACACTCACCAGGCTGAGGCAGCTCCCTGCATGGGAACACACTGCCGTGAAAGACAGACTTGTTACCGGTCAGCTCAAATACAATGGTCAGCCGACCCTCCCAAGGTTTTACTTATGAGCCAGGCCAAAACCCCTCCCTTTGCGGTTAACACACACACGTAAACAGCACCCTTCTCCATATCACCAAATCTTCATTGACAGAACGAAATAGGTATACATTTAGGATAGACCTATAGACCTATATTTTTCCGTGAGAAATGTTTGCGGAAAACCAGGAGAGCCATTTTGCTCGATGGACACATTTGGGCTGGACCTGTCCTGTATTGGCTGTCTAGTAAGAGAGAGAGATTCCAAGAACCTCACCTACTACTGCCTACTTCATGAGAACGTATTTCACGCATCGTAACAATGCCATGAGGGAACTCAATTCAACCATGAGGCAGTTTTGGAAGACCGAAACAGTGGGAACCAGACCACATGCCCTTTAACTAGAATAAGAAGAACAGGTATAGTTACTGACGAAAAAATGAATAACTTGGTACATACAATTGGCAGATACTAAGCTGGAGTGCAGTGGAAAGAAAAGTGCGAAGATCTGCCAGACAACATGGGCATGACAGTGAAACGTTTGATGGAACACAGAGAGATGTCTTACTAATGATTCTAAACTTGAACAGGCATACTCATAAGTAAGGAACATCGAAAAGGGACACAACCATAAGGTTGAAACACCTGAAACCGAACCAGAAGGTGGTAATTAAAGTGGTATCTGCCCCACTTGCCAGGTCAGACAAAACTACAACAAAGACCCCTTTGGTCTTCGACGTGTAAACAAGAGTAAAAGTGGTCTTATTAAATGACAAAATCCACCAGGGATCATCTTTGCAAAACGACCTACTCGAGCATTCTGATACAGTTTAGAAAAGAAACAGTTGCAGTGGTACATGATATTGATGAGATGTAGCTCCAAATTCAGCTGGCACCTGGTGATAGACTCTTTCATAGATTCTTGTGCGAGATATCCCGATCAGTTCATGGAGCCACAAGTGTACCAGTGGCCCTTGGTGTAAACACCTTCCCTTTCTTAGCTGAATTTGTTGTCCAGGGGAATGCCAGAGAGAGTTCCCAATGGCAACTTATATAGTCCTTACGTCTACCTATATGGGCGCCAGTATAGACTCAGTGGCCACTGCAGAAAGAGGTTGCTAACTTTACAGGCAATTGTAACAACTGTGGGAATCTCCTGGCATGCATGCATTCCAATTCTGAGCCAGAACTGAACACACAACCAACCACACTGCTATGAGTGCAATAAATAAACAACTAACTGCTCAGCAGGCAAAACAAACTCAGCCCTAAAAATACAGCTCTAAAACACAACTTAGAATTTCCTATATAAGAATGGAAGCAGGTAGATATCAATGTCCTCTGAAGCAATCACACACCAATATTTTAGCCCCAAATCTCCACACAAGGAAGAAGTAACTTTTTGTTAAAAAGTTAATGCCCTCTGCCTCATTTTATAACCTCATACATGTGCTGTGTACATATGTGAGCTAAAATCCCTTTGAAACCCTGCCAACAGCCAATCTCAGAGGAAAATTCCCATTCGTCTGAGATTGATGGAACGAAGTCTCATTTGATTCTCAATGGCATAAGTGAGAATGAATGAAAATGCTCCATTCAATTCCTCAATCAATGTCATTGAAGAATGGGAACATTATACGTCATTTCAAAAATGATGCAGTAACACTAAAATTCCTTACAAATGATTTTGTTTCCTCAACAATATCTTTAAGTGATAACTATTTGGAACTTAGTACAACATGGAAGCTTATTTTATTCCTCACTACTTCTTTGTCATTCTTCTATAATAAAAATAGCTTTACAGCTATTCTAATGTCAATCAAGGAATTATTTATGTTATATATTTATGTAATGTTAAATGCATATTCTTCATAAAAGTGGAATAATATAAAAAAATCAAACTTCATAATTCAAATTTTTGTAAATGTGCTACCATAAGAAAAAAGAAATATTACAATTGATATTAGTTTCACATTTATAAAAAAAACAATAAATTTAATTAGAAGAATAGAAAATATTACAATTGATTTTAGTTTCACATTTGACAGAAAAAAAATAAATCTAATTAGAAGAATAGATCATAATTTTGGTACTTTTAAAGCTAAGATCGTGGTATGATACAAGGTTCTATTGAACTCCCTTTACCTCTACTACAGTAATTCCAAGATTAACCTCCATGTTGGTAACTGAGTCCAGTAGTGACTCTGAACCCCCCTAAAACTCCTCCTTGTAACTTTCAGCATAATCATACTGTTTATGTCCAAAAAAAATGTTTTGAGTTATAATATTGTATTTCCCAGGTTTTAACGAGGTATAAATATAACATAACTGGCTCTTCTGATCTCTTTTCCATTTAACTGTAAGAATTTCCTCTTCAGTTGGAAACAGACATTCTCTCCCATTGACAGTTATTTGTACCCAATGAGAAATGTAATGCTTTTTGAAGATTGTGGATGACTTTTCTAAATTTTTCCAATTTTGCATAACCCATTTGGATGTTTTTCATAGTAAAAATTTTTGGTTTGTTCTTTC
>CM074201.1:27177835-27252376 GCA_037179385.1 Holothuria scabra | reverse complement strand
TGTCCACGCAATCAACACCTGTGTACAAGTCAAGCATAAAAGGTAAAACAGACGTTTATAAATGAATTGAATGAAGGTATATAAACTATGAGTCATGTGTTGTCTAATGTTTGTACATGTTCATTTTTGAATTATAAGAAAAAAGGCAGTTACATTAATACTCCTCAAAATTTATTTCAGCTACCATTTAATCAGCAAAGTAAATTTTTTAATTGAATTTCTTTGCTTATTGTCAATTTTCCCTATCCACGAAAAATTCATGCCAACACTTTAGAAGTTCTATCCACACATTTTTTGAAATCCCTACACGTCTTTCTCGATTTTTTACAAACCTAAAAATCACATGAATGTTAAAATGCCCTAAATATAGAAGAAAATTTTTTTGAGTCTGTAAAATAATTTCTGGATTTATAATGTCCACGCATAATCAACACCTGTGTACCAAGTCACAAAATAAAAAGTGAGAATCAGGGTGTTCAAATATGGATTAACTGACTTTGTTGAACAGATTGAGGGGTTATTTTGGCAATCTATACTCGTCCCTTTATTTAAGCGAGTAAAACAATAGTTTCTGCCACAAAGATGATCATCTTAAGTGTTAAATTATTAATATCATTTCCTGGCCTAAACTGAAATAACACACACCTGTTATAGTCAGGAATATTGAAAAAAAATGTAGCTTCCTGACCACAGAAAGAGGTAGTCCCAACCATTAACTTTCACCTTCTCTGGTCTGTCAACAAAGCATACAGAGATTTTTTGAAAAAGTTCATGTCTTATCAAAATTTACCAACCAAAATCTCATATATAATTAAAATGCATCCCAAAAAGCAAATGAGACATTTTTCAGTCCACAATATAATCTCCGTAATAATGTCCACGCAATCAACACCTGTGTACAAGTCAAAGCATAAAAGGTAAAAACAGACGTTTATAAATGAATTGGAATGAAGGTATTATAAACTATGAGTCATGTGTTGTCTAATGTTTGTACATGTTCATTTTTGAATTATAAACAAAAAAGGCAATTACATAAATACCTCAAAATTTAAGCTACCATTTTTCGATCAGCAAGTAAAGTAAATTTTTAATTGAATTCTTGCTTATTGTCAATTTCTCCTTCATCCAGAAATTCATGCCAATCACATAGAAGTTCTTCACATCCACAGATTTTTGAAAATCCTTTAAACGTACTTTCTACGATTTTTTTAGCAAAGCAAAATCACATGTAAATGTTAAAATGCCCAAATAAGAAGAAAATGTTTTTGAGTCTGTAAAATAATTTCTGGTTATAATGTCCACTCTAAATCAACACCTGTGTACAAGTCAAAAATAAAAGTGAGAATAGTGTGTTCAAATATGGATTAACTGACTTTGTTGAACAGATTAGGTAGGTTATTTTTGGCAATCTATACTGTCCCTTTATTTAAGCGAAAAGTAAAACAATAGTTTTGCCACATAAAGATGATCATCTTAAGTGTTAAAGTATTAATATTTCCTGGCCTAAACTTGAAATAACACACACCTGTTATAGTAGAACATTGAAAAAAAATGTAGGCCTGACCACAGAAAGAGTGTAGTCCCAACCATTAACCATTCACCTTCTCTGGTCTGTCAACATAAGCATACAGTAGATTTTTTGAAAAAGTTCATGTCTTATCAAATTTTACAAACCAAAATCTCATATATAATTAAAATGAATCCCAAAAAGCAAATGGGAGACATTTTTTCAGTCCACAATATAATCTCCTCGTGAATAATGTCCCACAAGCAATCAACACCTGTGTACAAGTCAAGCATAAAAGGTAAAAACAGACGTTTATAAATGAATTGAATGAAGGTATATAAACTATGAGTCATGTGTTGTCTAATTTTGCTTGTACATGTTTATTTTTGAATTATAAGAAAAAAGGCAGTTAGCATTAATACCTCAAAATTTCAGCTACCATTTAATCAGCAAAGTAAATTTTTTAATTCCATTTCTTGCTTATTGATCAATTTTCCCTATCCAGAAATTCATGCCAACACAGAAGTTCTATCCACAGATTTTTTGAAATCCATACACGTCTTCTCGATTTTTACAAACCAAAAATCACATGAATGTTAAAATGCCCAAATAAGAAGAAAATGTTTTTGAGTCTGTAAAATAATTTCTGGTTATAATGTCCACGCAATCAACACCTGTGTACAAGTCAAAAATAAAAGTGAGAATAGGTGTTCAAATATGGATTAACTGACTTTGTTGAACAGATTAGGGGTTATTTTGGCAATCTATACTGTCCCTTTATTTAAGCAAGTAAAACAATAGTTCTGCCACAAAGATGATCATCTTAAGTGTTAAAGTATTAATATTTCCTGGCCTAAACTGAAATAACACTCACCTGTTATAGTAGAACATTGAAAAAAAATGTAGGCCTGACCACAGGAAGAGGTAGTCCCAACCATTAACTTCACCTTCTCTGGTCTGTCAACAAAGCATACAGAGATTTTTGAAAAGTTCATGTCTTATCAAATTTTACAAACCAAAATCTCATATATAATTTAAATGCATCCTAATAAGCAAATGAGACATTTTTCAGTCCACAATATAATCTCCCGTAATAATGTCCACACAATCAACACCTTTGTACAAGTCAAAATTAAAAGTGAGAATAGGTGTTCAAATATGGATTAACTGACTTTGTTGAACAGATTAGGGGTTATTTTGGTTGTTTGAACTTCCTTTTCATGTGTCAGTTTTAGTAGAAAAGGGAAGACATTAAAACATTTTAATGTTAGCTACTATTAAATAAGCCAAGTAATTATTCGACTCAGTATTAGCTAATTGACCAATTTTCCTGATCCAACAGCTCATGCCACCACAGTAGTACTATATACATGCACTTTCTGTAATTTAAGATACTGTATGACTATGCAATAAAGCCAAAACACTTATTAAAAGTAGTGTGACATGCCAGCAAAATAAACTTTAATTCACTTCACAGTAACAGAGTGACCAATTAAAGATAAAGCCCATTAGGGTTATTCCAATGTCTTTTACTGTTCTCAAGACATATCCCTCCACATTTTGACTCCTTCTGAAGCAACTTGTTTTTTATGCAAAAATAATAATGCGGAGTGTTGCATACAGTTAAATTTTCTTACTTAAATTCAATATTCATTTTATGTTAATTTCTCAGGAGATAGTTTATGTTTTAGCAATTGATACTGATGATTCCAAAGACAGAATTAAAACTTTTAAATTATTAAAGAATTAAAACCTCTTGACGGACATCACAGGATTTGATAACTAAACTTTTGTTGATTTGGAAAGAGTTTATTTATATTATTTTTCATATTCTAAGAACTTTGTCATCGAAAATCAATATTTAGCAGAGATATGATTTAAAATCGTTAAATCCAGAAAATAATTATTATCAATGTTTGTGTCTGTAGGCAATCTATACTGTCCCTTTATTTTAGGAAGTAAACAATAGTTCTGCAACAAAGATGATCATCTCAAGGGTTTAAAGTATTTATATTTCCTGGCCTAAACTGAAATAACACTCACCTGTTATAGTAGAACATTGGTAAAAAATGTAGGCCTGACCACAGGAAGAGGTAGTCCCAACCATTAACTTCACCTTCTCTGGTCTGTCAACAAAGCATACAGAGATTTTTTGAAAAAGTTCATGTCTTATCAAAATTTACCAACCAAAATCTCATATATAATTAAAATGAATCCCAAAAAGCAAATGAGACATTTTTCAGTCCACAATATAATCTCCCGTAATAATGTCCACGCAATCAACACCTGTGTACAAGTCAAGCATAAAAGGTAAAACAGACGTTTATAAATGAATTGAATGAAGGTATATAAACTATGAGTCATGTGTTGTCTAATGCTTGTACATGTTCATTTTTGAATTATAAATAAAAAGGCAATTACATTAATACCTCAAAATTTCAGCTACCATTTAATCAGCAAAGTAAAATTTTTAATTAAATTCTTGCTAATTGATCAATTTTCCCTATCCAGAAATTCATGCCAACACAGAAATTCTATCCAGAGATTTTTGAAATCCCTACACGTCTTCTCGATTTTTACAAACCAAAATCACATGAATGTTAAAATGCCCAAATAAGAAGAAAATGTTTTTGAGTCTGTAAAATAATTTCTGGTTGTAATGTCCACACAATAAACACCTGTGTACAAGTCAAAAATTAAGGTGAGAATAGGTGTTCAAATATGGATTAACTTGACTTTGTTGAACAGATTAGGGGTTATTTTGGTTGTTTGAACTTCCCTTTTATGTGCCAGTTTTAGTAAAGAGGGAAGACATTAAAACATTTTAATGTTAGCTACCATTACATAAGCCAAGTAATTATTTTTAACTCAGTATTAGCTTATTGACCAATTTTCCTAATCCAACAGCTCATGCCACCACAGTAGTACTATATACATGCACTTTCTGTAATTTTAAGATACTGTATGCCTATGCAATAAAGCCAATACACTTATTAAAAGAAGGGTGACATGTCAGCAAAAAACTTTAATTCACTTCCTAGTAACAGAGTGACCATTTAAAGATAAAGTCCATTAGGGTTATTCCAATGTCTTTTACTGTTCTCAAGGGATAACCCTCCACATTTTGACTCCTTCTGAAGCAACTCGTTTGTTATGTAAAAATAATAATGCAGGGTGTTACATACAGTTAATTTTTCTTACTTAAATTCAATATTCATTTTATGTTAATTTCTCATGAGATAGTTTATGTTTTGGCAATTGATACTGATGATTCCAAAGACAGAATTTAAACTTCCAAAATAAAGCCCTTTAGGCATGCTAATGCTATGACTGTCCTTGAAATTTGAAGGTTGTAAGAACAAAGGATATCACTAGCCATATGGTATGTCAGTCTCTTGACAGACATCACAGGATTTGATAACTAAATTTTGTTTATTTGGAGAGAGTGTATTTATGTTATTGTTCATTTTCTAAGAACTTTTGTCTTCCAAAATCAACATTCAGCAGAGATATGATTTAAAATTGTTAAATCCAGAAAATAATTATTATCAATGTTTGTGTTTGTAGGCAATCTATACTGTCCCTTTATTTTAGCAAGTAAACAATAGTTCTGCAACAAAGATGATCATCTCAAGGGTTTAAAGTATTTATATTTCCTGGCCTAAACTGAAATAACAATCACCTGTTATAGTAGAACATTGGGAGAAAATGTAGGCCTAACCACAGGAAGAGGTAGTCCCAACCATTAGCTTCACCTTCTCTGGTCTGTCAACAAAGCATACAGAGACTTTTGAAAAAGTTCATGTCTTATCAAATTTTACAAACCAAAATCTCATATATAATTAAAATGCATCCCAAAAAGCAAATGAGACATTTTTCAGTCCACAATATAATCTCCCGTAATAATGTCCACGCAATCAACACCTGTGTACAAGTCAAGCATAAAAGGTAAAACAGACGTTTATAAATGAATTGAATGAAGGTATATAAACTATGAGTCATGTGTTGTCTAATGCTTGTACATGTTCATTTTTGAATTATAAGAAAGAAGGCAGTTACATTAATACCTCAAAATTTCAGCTACCATTTAATCAGCAAAGTAAATTTTTTAATTCCATTTCTTGCTTATTGATCAATTTTTCCCTATCCAGAAATTCATGCCAACACAGAAGTTCTATCCACAGATTTTTGAAATCCCTACACGCCTTCTCGATTTTTACAAACCAAAATCACATGAATGTTATAATGCCCAAAAAAGAAGAAAATGTTTTTGAGTCTGTAAAATAATTTCTGGTTATAATGTCCACGCAATCAACACCTGTGTACAAGTCAAAAATAAAAGTGAGAATAGGTGTTCAAATATGGATTAACTGACTTTGTTGAACAGATTAGGGGTTATTTTGGCAATCTATACTGTCCCTTTATTTAAGGGAGTAAAACAATAGTTCTGCCACAAAGATGATCATTTGAAGTGTTACAGTATTAATATTTCCTGGCCTAAACTGAAAAAAACACTCACCTGTTATAGTAGAACATTGAAAAAAAATGTAGGCCTGACCACAGGAAGAGGTAGTCCCAACCATTAACTTCACCTTCTCTGGTCTGTCAACAAAGCATACAGAGATTTTTTGAAAAAGTTCATGTCTTATCAAATTTTACAAACCAAAATCTCATATATAATTTAAATGCATCCTAATAAGCAAATGAGACATTTTTCAGTCCACAATATAATCTCCTCGTAATAATGTCCACACAATCAACACCTTTGTACAAGTCAAAATTAAAAGTGAGAATAGGTGTTCAAATATGGATTAACTGACTTTGTTGAACAGATTAGGGGTTATTTTGGTTGTTTGAACTTCCCTTTTCATGTGTCAGTTTTAGTAGAAAAGGGAAGACATTAAAACATTTTAATGTTAGCTACTATTAAATAAGCCAAGTAATTATTCGACTCAGTATTAGCTAATTGACCAATTTTCCTGATCCAACAGCTCATGCCACCACAGTAGTACTATATACATGCACTTTCTGTAATTTAAGATACTGTATGACTATGCAATAAAGCCAAAACACTTATTAAAAGTAGTGTGACATGCCAGCAAAATAAACTTTAATTCACTTCACAGTAACAGAGTGACCAATTAAAGATAAAGCCCATTAGGGTTATTCCAATGTCTTTTACTGTTCTCAAGACATATCCCTCCACATTTTGACTCCTTCTGAAGCAACTTGTTTTTTATGCAAAAATAATAATGCGGAGTGTTGCATACAGTTAAATTTTCTTACTTAAATTCAATATTCATTTTATGTTAATTTCTCAGGAGATAGTTTATGTTTTAGCAATTGATACTGATGATTCCAAAGACAGAATTAAAACTTTTAAATTATTAAAGAATTAAAACCTCTTGACGGACATCACAGGATTTGATAACTAAACTTTTGTTGATTTGGAAAGAGTTTATTTATATTATTTTTCATATTCTAAGAACTTTGTCATCGAAAATCAATATTTAGCAGAGATATGATTTAAAATCGTTAAATCCAGAAAATAATTATTATCAATGTTTGTGTCTGTAGGCAATCTATACTGTCCCTTTATTTTAGCAAGTAAACAATAGTTCTGCAACAAAGATGATCATCTCAAGGGTTTAAAGTATTTATATTTCCTGGCCTAAACTGAAATAACACTCACCTGTTATAGTAGAACATTGGTAAAAAATGTAGGCCTGACCACAGGAAGAGGTAGTCCCAACCATTAACTTCACCTTCTCTGGTCTGTCAACAAAGCATACAGAGATTTTTTGAAAAAGTTCATGTCTTATCAAAATTTACCAACCAAAATCTCATACATAATTAAAATGAATCCCAAAAAGCAAATGAGACATTTTTCAGTCCACAATATAATCTCCCGTAATAATGTCCACGCAATCAACACCTGTGTACAAGTCAAGCATAAAAGGTAAAACAGACGTTTATAAATGAATTGAATGAAGGTATATAAACTATGAGTCATGTGTTGTCTAATGCTTGTACATGTTCATTTTTGAATTATAAATAAAAAGGCAATTACATTAATACCTCAAAATTTCAGCTACCATTTAATCAGCAAAGTAAAATTTTTAATTAAATTCTTGCTAATTGATCAATTTTCCCTATCCAGAAATTCATGCCAACACAGAAATTCTATCCAGAGATTTTTGGAAATCCCTACACGTCTTCTCGATTTTTACAAACCAAAAATCACATGAATGTTAAAATGCCCAAATAAGAAGAAAATGTTTTTGAGTCTGTAAAATAATTTCTGGTTGTAATGTCCACACAATAAACACCTGTGTACAAGTCAAAAATTAAGGTGAGAATAGGTGTTCAAATATGGATTAACTGACTTTGTTGAACAGATTAGGGGTTATTTTGGTTGTTTGAACTTCCCCTTTTATGTGCCAGTTTTAGTAAAAGAGGGAAGACATTAAAACATTTTAATGTTAGCTACCATTACATAAGCCAAGTAATTATTTTTTAACTCAGTATTAGCTTATTGACCAATTTTCCTAATCCAACAGCTCATGCCACCACAGTAGTACTATATACATGCACTTTCTGTAATTTAAGATACTGTATGCCTATGCAATAAAGCCAATACACTTATTAAAAGAAGGGTGACATGTCAGCAAAAAACTTTAATTCACATCCTAGTAACAGAGTGACCATTTAAAGATAAAGTCCATTAGGGTTATTCCAATGTCTTTTACTGTTCTCAAGGGATAACCCTCCACATTTTGACTCCTTCTGAAGCAACTCGTTTGTTATGTAAAAATAATAATGCAGGGTGTTACATACAGTTAATTTTTCTTACTTAAATTCAATATTCATTTTATGTTAATTTCTCATGAGATAGTTTATGTTTTGGCAATTGATACTGATGATTCCAAAGACAGAATTTAAACTTCCAAAATAAAGCCCTTTAGGCATGCTAATGCTATGACTGTCCTTGAAATTTGAAGGTTGTAAGAACAAAGGATATCACTAGCCATATGGTATGTCAGTCTCTTGACAGACATCACAGGATTTGATAACTAAATTTTGTTTATTTGGAGAGAGTGTATTTATGTTATTGTTCATTTTCTAAGAACTTTGTCTTCCAAAATCAACATTCAGCAGAGATATGATTTAAAATTGTTAAATCCAGAAAATAATTATTATCAATGTTTGTGTTTGTAGGCAATCTATACTGTCCCTTTATTTTAGCAAGTAAACAATAGTTCTGCAACAAAGATGATCATCTCAAGGGTTTAAAGTATTTATATTTCCTGGCCTAAACTGAAATAACAATCACCTGTTATAGTAGAACATTGGGAGAAAATGTAGGCCTAACCACAGGAAGAGGTAGTCCCAACCATTAGCTTCACCTTCTCTGGTCTGTCAACAAAGCATACAGAGATTTTTTGAAAAAGTTCATGTCTTATCAAATTTTACAAACCAAAATCTCATATATAATTAAAATGCATCCCAAAAAGCAAATGAGACATTTTTCAGTCCACAATATAATCTCCCGTAATAATGTCCACGCAATCAACACCTGTGTACAAGTCAAGCATAAAAGGTAAAACAGACGTTTATAAATGAATTGAATGAAGGTATATAAACTATGAGTCATGTGTTGTCTAATGCTTGTACATGTTCATTTTTGAATTATAAGAAAGAAGGCAGTTACATTAATACCTCAAAATTTCAGCTACCATTTAATCAGCAAAGTAAATTTTTTAATTCCATTTCTTGCTTATTGATCAATTTTCCCTATCCAGAAATTCATGCCAACACAGAAGTTCTATCCACAGATTTTTTGAAATCCCTACACGTCTTCTCGATTTTTACAAACCAAAATCACATGAATGTTATAATGCCCAAATAAGAAGAAAATGTTTTTGAGTCTGTAAAATAATTTCTGGTTATAATGTCCACGCAATCAACACCTGTGTACAAGTCAAAAATAAAAGTGAGAATAGGTGTTCAAATATGGATTAACTGACTTTGTTGAACAGATTAGGGGTTATTTTGGCAATCTATACTGTCCCTTTATTTAAGGGAGTAAAACAATAGTTCTGCCACAAAGATGATCATTTGAAGTGTTACAGTATTAATATTTCCTGGCCTAAACTGAAAAAACACTCACCTGTTATAGTAGAACATTGAAAAAAAATGTAGGCCTGACCACAGGAAGAGGTAGTCCCAACCATTAACTTCACCTTCTCTGGTCTGTCAACAAAGCATACAGAGATTTTTTGAAAAAGTTCATGTCTTATCAAAATTTACCAACCAAAATCTCATATATAATTAAAATGAATCCCAAAAAGCAAATGAGACATTTTTCAGTCCACAATATAATCTCCCGTAATAATGTCCACGCAATCAACACCTGTGTACAAGTCAAGCATAAAAGGTAAAACAGACGTTTATAAATGAATTGAATGAAGGTATATAAACTATGAGTCATGTGTTGTCTAATGTTTGTACAAGTTCATTTTTGAATTATAAGAAAAAAGGCAGTTACATTAATACCTCAAAATTTCAGCTACCATTTAATCAGCAAAGTAAATTTTTTAATTCCATTTCTTGCTTATTGATCAATTTTCCCTATCCAGAAATTCATGCCAACACAGAAGTTCTATCCACAGATTTTTTGAAATCCCTACACGTCTTCTCGATTTTTACAAACCAAAATCACATGAATGTTATAATGCCCAAATAAGAAGAAAATGTTTTTGAGTCTGTAAAATAATTGTTAAATCCAGAAAATAATTATTATCAATGTTTGTGTCTGTAGGCAATCTATACTGTCCCTTTATTTTAGGAAGTAAACAATAGTTCTGCAACAAAGATGATCATCTCAAGGGTTTAAAGTATTTATATTTCCTGGCCTAAACTGAAATAACACTCACCTGTTATAGTAGAACATTGGTAAAAAATGTAGGCCTGACCACAGGAAGAGGTAGTCCCAACCATTAACTTCACCTTCTCTGGTCTGTCAACAAAGCATACAGAGATTTTTTGAAAAAGTTCATGTCTTATCAAAATTTACCAACCAAAATCTCATATATAATTAAAATGCATCACAAAAAGCAAATGAGACATTTTTCAGTCCACAATATAATCTCCCGTAATAATGTCCACGCAATCAACACCTGTGTACAAGTCAAGCATAAAAGGTAAAACAGACGTTTGTAAATGAATTGAATGAAGGTATATAAACTATGAGTCATGTGTTGTCTAATGCTTGTACATGTTCATTTTTGAATTATAAATAAAAAGGCAATTACATTAATACCTCAAAATTTAAGCTACCATTTAATCAGCAAAGTAAAATTTTTAATTAAATTCTTGCTAATTGATCAATTTTCCCTATCCAGAAATTCATGCCAACACAGAAATTCTATCCAGAGATTTTTGAAATCCCTACACGTCTTCTCGATTTTTACAAACCAAAATCACATGAATGTTAAAATGCCCAAATAAGAAGAAAATGTTTTTGAGTCTGTAAAATAATTTCTGGTTGTAATGTCCACACAATAAACACCTGTGTACAAGTCAAAAATTAAGGTGAGAATAGGTGTTCAAATATGGATTAACTGACTTTGTTGAACAGATTAGGGGTTATTTTGGTTGTTTGAACTTCCCTTTTATGTGCCAGTTTTAGTAAAAGAGGGAAGACATTAAAACATTTTAATGTTAGCTACCATTACATAAGCCAAGTAATTATTCAACTCAGTATTAGCTTATTGACCAATTTTCCTAATCCAACAGCTCATGCCACCACAGTAGTACTATATACATGCACTTTCTGTAATTTAAGATACTGTATGCCTATGCAATAAAGCCAATACACTTATTAAAAGAAGGGTGACATGTCAGCAAAAAAACTTTAATTCACTTCCTAGTAACAGAGTGACCATTTAAAGATAAAGTCCATTAGGGTTATTCCAATGTCTTTTACTGTTCTCAAGGGATAACCCTCCACATTTTGACTCCTTCTGAAGCAACTCTTTTGTTATGTAAAAATAATAATGCAGGGTGTTACATACAGTTAATTTTTCTTACTTAAATTCAATATTCATTTTATGTTAATTTCTCAGGAGATAGTTTATGTTTTGGCAATTGATACTGATGATTCCAAAGACAGAATTTAAACTTCCAAAATAAAGCCCTTTAGGCATGCTAATGCTATGACTGTCCTTGAAATTTGAAGGTTGTAAGAACAAAGGATATCACTAGCCATATGGTATGTCAGTCTCTTGACAGACATCACAGGATTTGATAACTAAATTTTGTTTATTTGGAGAGAGTGTATTTATGTTATTGTTCATTTTCTAAGAACTTTGTCTTCCAAAATCAACATTCAGCTGAGATATGATTTAAAATTGTTAAATCCAGAAAATAATTATTATCAATGTTTGTGTTTGTAGGCAATCTATACTGTCCCTTTATTTTAGCAAGTAAACAATAGTTCTGCAACAAAGATGATCATCTCAAGGGTTTAAAGTATTTATATTTCCTGGCCTAAACTGAAATAACAATCACCTGTTATAGTAGAACATTGGGAGAAAATGTAGGCCTAACCACAGGAAGAGGTAGTCCCAACCATTAGCTTCACCTTCTCTGGTCTGTCAACAAAGCATACAGAGATTTTTTGAAAAAGTTCATGTCTTATCAAATTTTACAAACCAAAATCTCATATATAATTAAAATGCATCCCAAAAAGCAAATGAGACATTTTTCAGTCCACAATATAATCTCCCGTAATAATGTCCACGCAATCAACACCTGTGTACAAGTCAAGCATAAAAGGTAAAACAGACGTTTATAAATGAATTGAATGAAGGTATATAAACTATGAGTCATGTGTTGTCTAATGTTTGTACATGTTCATTTTTGAATTATAAGAAAAAAGGCAGTTACATTAATACCTCAAAATTTCAGCTACCATTTAATCAGCAAAGTAAATTTTTTAATTGCATTTCTTGCTTATTGATCAATTTTCCCTATCCAGAAATTCATGCCAACACAGAAGTTCTATCCACAGATTTTTTGAAATCCCTATACGTCTTCTCGATTTTTACAAACCAAAATCACATGAATGTTATAATGCCCAAATAAGAAGAAAATTTTTTTGAGTCTGTAAAATAATTTCTGGTTATAATGTCCACGCAATCAACACCTGTGTACAAGTCAAAAATAAAAGTGAGAATAGGTGTTCAAATATGGATTAACTGACTTTGTTGAACAGATTAGGGGTTATTTTGGTTGTTTGAACTTCCCTTTTCATGTGTCAGTTTTAGTAAAAAAGGGAAGACATTAAAACATTTTAATGTTAGCTACTATTAAATAAGCCAAGTAATTATTCGACTCAGTATTAGGTAATTGACCAATTTTCCTGATCCAACAGCTCATGCCACCACAGTAGTACTATATACATGCACTTTCTGTAATTTAAGATACTGTATGACTATGCAATAAAGCCAAAACACTTATTAAAAGTAGTGTGACATGTCAGCAAAATAAACTTTAGTTCACTTCACAGTAACAGAGTGACCAATTAAAGATAAAGCCCATTAGGGTTATTCCAATGTCTTTTACTGTTCTCAAGGGATAACCCTCCACATTTTGTCTCTTTCTGAAGCAACTTGTTTTTTATGCAAAAATAATAATGCAGAGTGTTGCATACAGTTAAATTTTCTTACTTAAATTCAATATTCATTTTATGTTCATTTCTCATGAGATAGTTTATGTTTTGGCAATTGATACTGATGATTCCAAAGACAGAATTTAAACTTCCAAAATAAAGCCCTTTAGGCATGCTAATGTTATGACTGTCCTTGAAATTTGAAGATTGTAAGAACAAAGGATATCACTAGCCATATGGTATGTCAGTCTCTTGACAGACATCACAGGATTTGATAACTAAATTTTGTTGATTTGGAGAGAGTGTATTTATATTATTTTTCATTTTCTAAGAACTATGTCTTCCAAAATCAACATTTAGCAGAGATATGATTTAAAATTGTTAAATCCAGAAAATAAATATTATCAATGTTTGTGTTTGTAGGCAATCTATACTGTCCCTTTATTTAAGTGAGTAAAACAATAGTTCTGTCACAAAGATGATCATCTTAAGTGTTAAAGTATTTATATTTCCTGGCCTAAACTGAAATAACACTCACCTGTTATAGTAGAACATTGGGAAAAAATGTAGGCCTGACCACAGGAAGAGGTAGTCCCAACTGTTAACTTCACCTTCTCTGGTCTGTCAACAAAGCATACAGAGATTTTTTGAAAAAGTTCATGTCTTATCAAAATTTACCACCCAAAATCTCATATATAATTAAAATGCATCCCAAAAAGCAAATGAGACATTTTTCAGTCCACAATATAATCTCCCGTAATAATGTCCACGCAATCAACACCTGTGTACAAGTCAAGCATAAAAGGTAAAACAGACGTTTATAAATGAATTGAATGAAGGTATATAAACTATGAGTCATGTGTTGTCTAATGTTTGTACATGTTCATTTTTCAATTATAAGAAAAAAGGCAGTTACATTAATACCTCAAAATTTCAGCTACCATTTAATCAGCAAAGTAAATTTTTTAATTCCATTTCTTGCTTATTGATCAATTTTCCCTATCCGGAAATTCATGCCAACACAGAAATTCTATCCACAGATTTTTTGAAATCCCTACACGTCTTCTCGATTTTTACAAACCAAAATCACATGAATGTTTAAATGCCCAAATAAGAAGAAAATGTTTTTGAGTCTGTAAAATAATTTCTGGTTGTAATGTCCACACAATCAACACCTGTGTACAAGTCAAAAATAAAAGTGAGAATAGGTGTTCAAATATGGATTAACTGACTTTGTTGAACAGATTAGGGGTTATTTTGGCAATCTATACTGTCCCTTTATTTAAGCGAGTAAAACAATAGTTCTGCCACAAAGATGATCATCTTAAGTGTTAAAGTATTAATATTTCCCGGCCTAAACTGAAATAACACTCACCTGTTATAGTAGAACATTGGGAAAAAATGTAGGCCTGACCACAGGAAGAGGTAGTCCCAACCATTAACTTCACCTTCTCTGGTCTGTCAACAAAGTATACAGAGATTTTTTGAAAAAGTTCATGTCTTATCAAATTTTACAAACCAAAATCTCATATATAATTAAAATGAATCCCAAAAAGCAAATGAGACATTTTTCAGTCCACAATATAATCTCCCGTAATAATGTCCACGCAATCAACACCTGTGTACAAGTCAAGCATAAAAGGTAAAACAGACGTTTATAAATGAATTGAATGAAGGTATATAAACTATGAGTCATGTGTTGTCTAATGCTTGTACATGTTCATTTTTGAATTATAAGAAAAAAGGCAGTTACATTAATACCTCAAAATTTCAGCTACCATTTAATCAGCAAAGTAAATTTTTTAATTCCATTTCTTGCTTATTGATCAATTTTCCCTATCCAGAAATTCATGCCAACACAGAAATTCTATCCAGAGATTTTTTGAAATCCCTATACGTCTTGTCGATTTCAACAAACCAATATCACATGAATGTTAAAATGCCCAAATAAGAAGAAAATGTTTTTGAGTCTGTAAAATAATTTCTGGTTATAATGTCCACACAATCAACACCTGTGATCAAGTCAAAATTAAAAGTGAGAATAGGTGTTCAAATATGGATTAACTGACTTTGTTGAACAGATTAGGGGTTATTTTGGTTGTTTGAACTTCCCTTTTCATGTGTCAGTTTTAGTAAAAAAGGGAAGACATTAAAACATTTTAATGTTAGCTACTATTAAATAAGCCAAGTAATTATTCGACTCAGTATTAGCTAATTGACCAATTTTCCTGATCCAACAGCTCATGCCACCACAGTAGTACTATATACATGCACTTTCTGTAATTTAAGATACTGTATGACTATGCAATAAAGCCAAAACACTTATTAAAAGTAGTGTGACATGTCAGCAAAATAAACTTTAGTTCACTTCACAGTAACAGAGTGACCAATTAAAGATAAAGCCCATTAGGGTTATTCCAATGTCTTTTACTGTTCTCAAGGGATAACCCTCCACATTTTGTCTCTTTCTGAAGCAACTTGTTTTTTATGCAAAAATAATAATGCAGAGTGTTGCATACAGTTAAATTTTCTTACTTAAATTCAATATTCATTTTATGTTAATTTCTCATGAGATAGTTTATGTTTTGGCAATTGATACTGATGATTCCAAAGACAGAATTTAAACTTCCAAAATAAAGCCCTTTAGGCATGCTAATGTTATGACTGTCCTTGAAATTTGAAGATTGTAAGAACAAAGGATATCACTAGCCATATGGTATGTCAGTCTCTTGACAGACATCACAGGATTTGATAACTAAATTTTGTTGATTTGGAGAGAGTGTATTTATATTATTTTTCATTTTCTAAGAACTATGTCTTCCAAAATCAACATTTAGCAGAGATATGATTTAAAATCGTTAAATCCAGAAAATAATTATAATCAATGTTTGTGTTTGTAGGCAATCTATACTGTCCCTTTATTTAAGCGAGTAAACAATAGTTCTGCCACAAGGAAATCATCTAAAGTGTTAAAGTATTTATATTTCCTGGCCTAAACTGAAATAACACTCACCTGTTATAGTAGAACATTGGTAAAAAATGTAGGCCTGACCACAGGAAGAGGTAGTCCCAACCATTAACTTCACCTTCTCTGGTCTGTCAACAAAGCATACAGAGATTTTTTGAAAAAGTTCATGTCTTATCAAAATTTACCAACCAAAATCTCATATATAATTAAAATGCATCCCAAAATGCAAATGAGACATTTTTCAGTCCACAATATAATCTCCCGTAATAATGTCCACGCAATCAACACCTGTGTACAAGTCAAGCATAAAAGGTAAAACAGACGTTTATAAATGAATTGAATGAAGGTATATAAACTATGAGTCATGTGTTGTCTAATGTTTGTACATGTTCATTTTTGAATTATAAGAAAAAAGGCAATTACATTAATACCTCAAAATTTCAGCTACCATTTAATCAGCAAAGTAAATTTTTTAATTGAATTCTTACTTATTGATCAATTTTTCCTATCCAGAAATTCATGCCAACACAGAAGTTCTATCCAGAGATTTTTTGAAATCCCTATACGTCTTCTCGATTCAACAAACCAAAATCACATGAATGTTAAAATGCCCAAATAAGAAGAAAATGTTTTTGAGTCTGTAAAATAATTTCTGGTTGTAATGTCCACACAATCAACACCTGTGAACAAGTCAAAATTAAAAGTGAGAATAGGTGTTCCAATATGGATTAACTGACTTTGTTGAACAGATTAGGGGTTATTTTGGTTGTTTGAACTTCCCTTTTCATGTGTCAGTTTTAGTAAAAGAGGGAAGACATTAAAACATTTTAATGTTAGCTACTATTAAATAAGCCAAGTAATTATTCAACTCAGTATTAGCTAATTGACCAATTATCCTGATCCAACAGCTCATGCCACCACAGTAGTACTTTATACATGCACTTTCTGTTATTTAAGATACTGTATGGCTATGCAATAAAGCCAATACACTTATTAAAAGTAGCGTGAAATGTCAGCAAAATAGCTTTAATTCACTTTGCAGTAACAGATTGACCTTTAGGGTTATTCCAATGTCTTTTACTGTTCTCAAGACATAACCCTGCTCATTTTGACTCCTTCTGAAGAACTGGTTTTTTATGCAAAAGTAATAATGCAGAGTGTTGTATACAGTTAAATTTTCTTACTTCAATTCAATATTCATTTTATTTTAATTTCTCATTTAGTTATTGCTTTGGCAATTGATACTGATGATTTCAAAGGCAGAATTTAAACTTCCAAAATAAAGCCCGGCTCTAATTTAGAATCCGTGCCCGGAACTGCGTCATAGCTGTAGGGTTAGGGGTTACGTATGCATAGTAATAGGGTTAGGGTTACGTACGCATAGTAATAAGGTTAGGGTTACGTACGCATAGTATAAGGGTTACGTACGCATAGGTATAGGGTTAGGGTGGGCCATATGCAGGTGTACGCATGCATAGGAACTGTATACGTAGGGGTATATAAAGCTTTACGTATACGTATCTCATACTGTACATATATATACACTCTCAAGTACACAGTTAGCTTTAGGTATACGTATATACGTATACCTATATGTAATAGCTAGTATTATTAGACAGTACTTATATTATTTTTAACCCATCCACCGGCAACGGCGCTCATAGTGCAGTAGGCAAGTGTGCTGGTCTTCATGATAGAATCGCTATACCGCTAGGGTCGAGGGTTCGGGTCCCGGTACTAACAATGCTTTTCTTTCTTCCACAGCACTAACCATTCACTTCTTTCCACAGCACACACTCATAGCGCTGTTCCTCGAGTGAGGAAAAAAAAAAAGGGTTTTTTACTTAAAAAAAGAAAAAAAAAAACTTTAAAGTTTCAGCGCCCTCTTTTGGAAGTTGTGAAGTGAGTAAAATTATGTCTACTTCCGGGCATGGATTCTAAATTAGTACCTAAAGCCCTTTAGACATACTAATGTTACAACTGGCCTTGAAATTTGAAGATTGTAAGAAGAAAGGATATCATTAGCCATTTGGTATGTGCCTCTTTTGGCATCACGGGATTTGCATACTTAGCTCATATTTATCAATGATTAAGTTAGGCCTAGGCTAAGTGCATAGGCCTAGGCTAGTATCAGAAATTGTCCAGTAGAAAGGTCAATTTATGAAATATTACATTAATATATATATTTGACTGATAATTGAATGAGTTTAAATGATGTGTTCGAAATTAGAAGCCGTTCGAACTTTTTAACCAACCATTATACAAGAAATAATAACTAAGTCCTAGGCTTAACGTCGGGTCTGGCCTATTGCTACAGACATAGCCCAGGCCTAGGCCTAGGCTAGGCGCCTAACGTTAAGTTACAACTTACAGTAAGGTTGACGTCAGGACAAGTAGGCTAGTTTAACCGTTAATAACGGCGTTGCTTCGTGTTTGTAACGTTTAACACTGTTTAATACGCTTGAACCTTTGGAACTATGCATTTGCAGCAAAACTGATTCATACCCTCATATACATTACTTATTTCATACCCCATCTGTCGAAACCAACCCAAATACAGGCTTAAGTGACTGTCTTACCTGACGAAATACTAGGCGAGCCTAACACTTGTTTACATACGCATGCATGTAGATGGCCGAAGTTAGTTGCGAACGTACATGGTCACGGTCAATGTCTTCACAAACGTCGACTATGTGGACATAAATTGAGGGCGCTATGCCAACTTAAAAAGGGAAATTGTCATTATAATCACGAGTGGAGGGTAAAAGTCAACGAGTGTGTGGACGAAAACAGCGCAGGTTAATTTCACCGGGAACGCGTGTTTAAAGGGAAAACTAAGCTGCTGGGCACAACTTGCGTTACGTGGACCGCGAATGTCCACGCAATCGGCGGAGGTCCACATAACGCGGTGGGGCACTAACGATTGTCCACGTAATCCACGTTCAGTGAGAGTATATATATATATATATATATATATATATATATATAAATATGGAAGTGTAAAGACGTCAGTGAATGTATGCTATTACAAAAACATTTCAAGAAAGGAAAATAACATAAACAACAGCCATTGTTTCCCATTATAAAACAGATAGGTGCATAACAAAGAGTGGGCAAACTAGTATAACTACCCATAAGGGTATCGAAGGCAGTCCATAAAGCAGAATACCAATCTGAGTGGCTGTATACTACTGCCGCCCTGACGAGTATACTGCAATATAACTGGTATTTGGGAACATTTAAAATAAACCTATTCTCCAGCAGCAGTAGCAAAGATCAAATCTTACTCAAAAAGAAAATTGTTGGTGCTGAAAGCATTTTTCAAAGAGTCAAAAGAAATTGGTTGCCGAGACTTAATTTTATGTAAATGATTTTGCACTTGCAAAGAAAACTTAAATTTATACATGAAGTCGTTCACAGATGGAATCCTTTCAAGGAGTTTTTGTTGGAAAATAAAGTACTTAGCATGCAAAATGAGGAAGGTATAAGGATGCTTAAGAATTAATTTATAGCCAAAAAAGAAATCAGCCCTAGAGAAACAAAATTGCCTTCCTAATACAGCCTGCTCAACATCTAAAATAAAATTGGAGGTATATTTGCAATCCCAGAACAGATGTCTGATAGTTTCATCCCTTTCCCCACAAAAAGTGCATCTTGGATTTTCCATCATGTTGATTTTGTATAAATAATAGTTTGTACCCAGTATCCTATGAATAAAGCGAAATTGGAAATATTGTAATTTACTCTCTTTAACAGACTTGAAAGGTATCAGGTGAATTTTTTGCCATTGCTCATCCTCGAAATCAAAATCAGTTTGCCACTTTAGGATTGCCTTTGGAGGCAGTGAAATACGTTTAATTAAAATATTGTAAATATACCTAGAGAGCAAAGGCGTACCCTGTATTCCATCGAATAAAGAGTCCTCATCTTATGGCGTTTGCGAAACAACATTGAAGTTTCGTTTCCACTCGGATGGAATAGCATGCATAATACTATAATATAACAAGAACGAACATTTTAGGCTAAACTCGTTTACAAAGTGCTGAAAAGTTAAAAAATTATCGTTTTCATCGAGAAGGTCCTTGACAAAAATAATTCCATTATAATACCATTGTTTGTATAATACCACGGAACCATTTATCTTTATATCGGAGTTATTCCATAAGATTTGCCTTTTAAAATCTGATAATGGAACCTTATAGTTACACAAAGCCCAGGCATGACAAATATCGTCGATAAAATTATTACCAGTTTTTACATCAGAGCTCTTATAATTGCACCTAAACAGAAAGGAACCACCAAACTGATTTAAGTAATAATCCAAAAACTTTGCCCAATGGGCATCGCTTTCATTAACGTAACGTTTAACCCATGTACACTTTAAACCTCGAATAAAACTACTTATATGAGTGACACTTAATCCCCCCTCCTTTATAGGATTTATCATTGTGCTTCGACGAACTTTGTCCGGCTTCCAGGACCAAATAAACTTATACAAAATCGACTCTAATGTTTTTACAAAATGAGAGGGTGGACTTGGTAAAACCTGAAAGAGGTAAACTAGCTGAGATAAAGCAAACGTTTTAACCAAAGTAATTCTGCCAAGTGGAGTAAGGTCTCGCTGTGACCACAAGTTAAGGATGGATTTAAGGCGTGAAAGTTTTGGAATAAAATTGAGACGAAATAAGTTATCATCCCCCCTCTTGATGGTTCTTCCCAAAACGGTGATTGGACCAGTAGTCCAGTTGAATAAATAGTTATCCATAAAACGAGGTTTCCTATCCTTTAATGGCCCAAGAGGAAACACACTAGTTTTATCATAATTAACATTTAAGCCAGAGCTACGCTCAAGAAGCTGGAAAATGTTACAAATTTCAATCAAATTATTTTCACCACCTTCTAGGAAAAGAGTTGTATCATCAGCGTACTGAACCAAACGCAATTCATGATTATTCAGTCTTATACCTCTTATGTTGTTACTAAATCTAATTTTAAGGGCGAAAATTTCAGCACATAGAATAAAAATATAAGGACTTAAGGGACAACCTTGTCTTACGCCTCTAGAAATTGGAAAATAATGAGATGAAAAACCATTATTGCAAACACATGCAGATGAGTTAATGTATAATGTACGTACCTAACGTATGAAATCATTATTGAAATTGAAAAAGCGGAGAGTTCTAAATGCAAAATCCCACTCTAATTTATCGAATGCCTTTTCAAAGTCAACAAACACCATCAGGCCGGGAATAGACTTTGCATCACAGTGATCGATTACATCTAAAATACAGCGAATATTCTCGCCAATAAATCTCCCTTTTATAAAACCAGTCTGGTTTGGATTAATTAAATTACTTACAACATGCTTAATTCGTGAGGCTAATGCTTTTGAACAAATTTTATAGTCTACGTTTAAAAGACTTATTGGACGAAAATTTTTAACTAAAGTGAGGTCTTTGTCCGGCTTTGGTAACAGAGTGATAATACTACGAGCCTGCTCGGGGGATAAGTTACCCGAGGTGAAGGCAAAGTTCAGAGAATTTACTACTAAAGTGGAAATATCCGGCCAAAAGAATTTGTAGAACTCGGCCGTTAAGCCATCGCTTCCAGGACTTTTGTTGTCATTGAAAGAAAATAGGGAAGATCTGCACTCTGCGATAGTTAACTGACCTTCACAAATGTTGGCGTTGTCCTCCGTGAGGTAATTCAAACACTGAAGATTATCAAAAATGAGGGAAGGAGAACAACCGACACCATGATAGAGCTTCTTATAAAAATTACTTAACTCATCTAGAATATCCTTATCATTAAAAACCCCTTGACCAGAGGAATTCGTAAGCTTCCGGATAACACTTAAAGATTTATGACGATTCTCTAAATTAAGGAAATATTTAGTACTTTTCTCTCCGTTTTCGACCCATCGAGCCCTGGAACGAACAATTATTCCCTGTAGTTCCCTGGAGTCTGCAAACTATAATAAGTTCTTTCTAATCTCGAAATTTCCTTCATTAAATCATTTTCATGCTTTTTACGAGTAGCCGCTTTCTCCTTGCTGTACCTAATGCTGAACTCCCGAATTTTATATTTAACATATTCCCAAAGCTGGGAAGGATTCATATCGTTGCTATCATTAATGATTCCCGTGATAATATCTTTTACTTAAATTGTGTACTCTGAATCAACCAATAAGGAATTGTTCAATTTCCAAAAGCCAGGGCCTCTTCTGTTTTTGTAAACCTCTAACTCTAAATTAATAATGCAATGGTCAGACTGAATACTGGGAGAAAAATTACACTTTGAAACCAAATTACGAAAATGCCGCGAGATAAGGAAAAAATCCAGCCTACATCTAATACCAGGGGTTATATTCGAATTCCATGAGTATTCCGTTAAACTCGGATTCCTTTCCCGCCAAATGTCAATCAAGTCAAAAGTAGACATTAAACTTATACATTCATCCCTTGCCCTAAAATTGGTCATCGGGTTTCCCCCTGTTTTTTCCAAGTTTAAATTAAAAACAAAGTTTAAATCGCCTCCCAAAATAACATCACTAGTACTAAATTCAAGCAAATTGGATGATAACAGGTGAAAAAAATTTGGGTCATCAGTGTTGGGTCCGTAAACATTTACTAGGGTGAAAGCCTTATCAAAGAGTTTAACTTCAGCAATGATAAATCTGCCTGTAATTGAATGCCTGGATATACAGACATTGACTTCTAAGAGAGGATTAAAAAGAATGCAAACACCACGGCTTTGAGATGAACCATGGCAAAAGATAGCTTGACCTCCCCATTCATTCTTCCAGAAAGAGGCATCCCTTTCTAATCTGTGGGTTTCTTGTAAAAAGAATATGTCACCTGGGAGAGAATGAAGAAACGCAAATATTTTTCTCCTTTTGTTGGCCTGTCTAATTCCCCTGACATTATAAGAACAAAGCTTTATACAATACATTGGGACAGGGAAATCTTACATACGCTAAACACTGTACACGGACCTGTACCTAATGCAATTGATTGTACACTAATACAAGTAGAATGTTTAAGGGCAAACGATGTAAAGCATAGAATATTGATGGCAAAGAAAAAAAGAAGTTAACAAAAAAACAAGCACAAAAATAAAGTCAACAGCAGGCGACCGTCTGGGCTCCTGGCCAAAAAGCGGCGTCCGCGAAAAGTCTCCAAAATAAGACAAACAAGTGATCCCATCATGAGAGCAAAGAGATTGGGCATAACTCCATGATAGAAATGATTTTATCGAGAAGATAAATACTGAGTAAGCTTGTCACAAGAGATCGCTAAAGGGTTGATAAAACAGAATTTCTTGGAGATGAATGATTAATGCTGGAAGTCATAAGGCTTTCCTGCTAAACCTCTCCATGCACCATTGTAAAAACGAAGTTTGGTACCATTTCGATAGAGCTCTTGGACTTGCAAGCGCCATTTTCGTGTTTCCTTCAGATCCTGTTTCGTTAGGTCCTCCACTATGTAATAATCTTTATCCGCAAGGGCTCTTCTGGCATTTTTTAAGATCTGCACCTTATCCTGAAAGAAGGATACTTTGACAAGAAGGTGTCTCTCTTTTCCTTCCACAAATCTACCGTCTCGGTGGGCCCTTTCAATTTTGCAGGAAGGGATGCCTACCTCTTCTAAAATTTATTTATTTAATTATTTCTTTATTTCTTTATTTCTTTCTTTCTTTATTTATTTATTTATTTATAACTTTGGGGTATAATTCAGATGAAAAAGGTGGTCTCTTTGATTATCGAAAGTAATTCCCAAAACGGTAACTGGCCCCAATGTCCAAGCAAAGTGAAAATTTAATAGAAACTGTGGTTTTCGGCTAGCTAATGGACCCAATGGGAAGATACTGGTTTTATCATAGTTAACTTTCAATCCCGAGGACATCTGCAGTGAGTGGAAAACGGCAACAGTCTGACGAAGACTTTCTTCTGATCCATCTAAACAAATAGTAGTGTCATCAGCGTACTGTAGGATTTTTATCTCTCTTTCTAGAACAGTGATTCCCCGAATTGAAGGACAACTATTGATACGAATGGCCAAAATTTCAGCACAAATTATAAAAATGTACGGGCTGAGAGGACAGCCCTGTCTAACTCCTCTTGATATTGTAAAGAAGGCAGAAGAAAAACCATTGTTTTGGACACAAGCAGAGGCATTTGAAAGAAGTGCACGAACCCATCTTATAAAATCATCATTAAACTTGAAGAAATGTAAACAATCAAAAATAAAATTCCATTCTAGACGATCAAACGCCTTTTCAAAATCTACAAGGAGGAGGAAACCAGGTTTTTCATAATCTTGACAATAATTAATACAGTCTAATATGAAACGGATATTTTCACCAATAAATCTGTTTTTAATAAAGCCTGTTTGATTTGGGTTGATTATCGTGGATAAAATATTTTTCGTCCTGGAAGCCAGAGCCTTAGCTGCAATTTTATAATCAACATTTAATAAAGATATAGGGCGATAGTTTTTCACTAAGGTATGATCTTTATTCGGTTTGGGGATTAAGGAAATAATACTTCGCCCTTGCTCATCAGACATGCCCATGTTATCGTAGGCATAGTTAAGTGAATTGAGAACCAAATTTCCAATAGTGGGCCAAAACTCTTTGTAAAATTCAGCTGAAAATCCGTCACACAATCCGTCAAAGTAGGTTAAATTTATGGTCCACTAGAGAGCTGACACCAATAGGGCGGATCACTATTGTGAAAACTTGAGCTATCTCACAGTTGGTTTTTTTATTTCAGATTTTGCCTGACCCTCCACGAACTTTTATTAAAGAACTCGAGACTATCATATTCCGTTTTATCTGGGCAGGCCGTCGAGATAAAATTAAACGTAGTACCTTAATTGGTTCATTTGAGCAGGGAGGTTTAAAGGCACCGGATATCAATTCTTTTATTAAAAGTCTCAAATGCACCTGGGTTAATCGTTACACTAATGATACCCCTGCTGACTGGAAATTATTTTTCGATTTTTATCTCCAAGCTTATGGAAAGCGTTTTCTTTTTAATTGTAATTTTCAGATTAATGATATTTTACTCGACAATTTATTTTTGAAGGATGTGTGTAAGGCTTGGTCTACTTATTCTTACAGGTATCCGACTGATAATTTTGAGAATGAAATTATATGGAATAATTCCTCAATTAAAATAAATGGTAAACTGTTGTTTTATAATTTTATGTATGAAAAGGGGGTAGTAAAGGTTGCTGATTTAATGGATAATGTTAACCATCCTTTATCACTTATCAATTTCAGGAGGAAATTTTCGCTTCATACGTTTCCCTTTACTTTGTATTACGGTATTATCTCAGCAATTCCTAGACATTGGAAAGAAAACTTTTGTATTCAGAATGTTAATCTTGCTGAGGATGATGTTTCAGTTAATGTTTATGAAGTTACGCTTCCTTCTCGGTATATTTACAAATCACTAATAAATAGTATCATTGTGCCCCCGGTTGCAATTAATAAATGGAATAATGAGTTTCAGCTCGATGATGCACAATGGCAGACAATATTCCGTATTCCGTTTGCTTCATTTACTGAAAGCAAGTTACGCTACTTTCAGTTTCGTTTCCTTCACCGCATTTTAGGGACTAATTATTTACTTGCTAGAATGAATATTACTGAAAATCCAAGGTGTACTTTTTGCGGTGCTTATGATGAGACTATTGAACATCTGTTTTGGGAATGTATGCATACTTCTTCTTTTATTTTAGATGTAGAGCAATCGATTCTAGGTAGGCAGTTTATTCTAAGTAAACATGACATATTTTTCGGATACAATCTTATCTTACGCCACCCTTTCAATTTTCTTATCCTCCACTTGAAATACTATGTATTTAGTCAGAAACTAAAAAACGATATCCCAAGAGTAAATCACTTTATGTACATATTTAGGTTTGCCTTGCATTTATTTATTTTTTATTTATTTATTTTTTATTTATTTATTTATTTATTTATTTTGCCATCATTTATTGAGCTACAATTAATTATATACAATCACATCATTATCTTCAGTTACAAACAATTTACATATGTACAGAGTTCAATATATGAAACACCACTACTACAATACTGCATTAAAACAAATATTTATTTATTTATTTATTTATTTGTGGTTCGAGCCTGACATGGCGCCGTAGCAACATCAGCTTCCACGTGAGCTCAAGATATTCGTCGGAAAGATAAATGTCCTTACATATCCAACCTTGTTTTTCGTGATTCTTAAAAGTCTTAAACTTCAAGTACCTTCCAGCTAGGAAAAATGCCTGTTGGAAGACCTAAGGGTAGCCTAGGAAGGAAAAAACGTCAGGAGGCTGCCTCCCAACATTTGATTCATAAAGAACAAAATTAGGAAATGTATAAATTATATATACTGTATACACCAAGTTAATTGAAATGTAATAAAGGAGAAATAAAAGCAAAAAAAAAAAAATACCTTTAAAAAAAATTATTTATTTATTTATTTATTTATTTGTTTGTTTGTTTATCCTTGCCCTCCGTATTAACTCTTCACCCTTACTGAGAGGGCTTACAATTTTTAATCACGACACCAAAATTATTCAGTACGCCGATGACACCTGTATTTTTCTTGATGGTTCTTATTCTTCTCTGAAGTCAGTCGTGGATATTTTTCAGGCTCTCCAGGTGTCATCTGGCCTCAAAGTCAATTTCGAAAAATCTAATATTTTCCCATTAGGTCCGTTGAGGTATAAAAAACCCCGTTTTCTTAGCGATTTTAATTTTAAATGGACGACAGGCCCTGTCACTGCTCTGGGGATCACTTTTGATCACTGCAAGGATAATCTGTTTCGCCTTAATTACCCTCCAAAACTTTCTAGACTCAAAGGTACTCTTAACTTATGGGCGCAACGGGACCTTACCCCTATTGGGAGAATAACTCTTGTAAAATCATTTGGTTTGTCGCAGTTAGTATATCTCTTTCAAGTTCTCCCAAATCCTCCCCATAATTTTATTAAGGAATTAGAAACGTATATATTTAAATTTATTTGGTCAGGTAAGAGGGACAAGGTCAAAAGGAGTACGTTAGTTGCACCCGTTTCGGAAGGGGGGCTTAATGCTATTCACATTTCAACCTTTCTTAGTAGCTTAAAGTGTTCTTGGGTTAAGCGATATTGTAACGAATCTAAGGGTTCATGGAAAACGTTTTTTAATTTGCATTTACATGGTAAAGAAAAATCCTTTCTATTCCAATGTAATTTTGATACAAAAGAAATTAGAACGGCAAATTCATTTATTAATGAAGTGTGCACTGCTTGGGCACTATATTCTTTTAGGAAACCTGAAAACTGCGGGTACCAAATCATTTGGAACAACAGTCACATTAAGGTAAATAACAAGACAATATTTTATAATCACTTATATGATCAGAATGTGATCTATGTAAAAGATTTCTTTGATGATAACAATCAAATACTTTCTTATGACTGTTTTGTTAGAAAATTTAATATTGTTGTGCTCCCTTTTACTAAGTATTATGGAATTATTCATGCTATCCCGGTTCACTGGAAGCAAGGGTTTGCAAACGAAACAACTGACTTAGATTATGGTCATGGCTATGAGACTACTTTAAATTCCCCCAATATGTCTCGGGTTATTTATAAGCAGATTATCTCTAAAGTATGTACTGCTCCTACGTCCTGTTCTAAGTGGAACCAGAGCTTCACAGATATTTCCAATCACTGGAACACTATTTTTAGGATCCCCTTTACCTCTGTTCGGGAAACCAAAATCCAATATTTTCAGTTTAGATTTTTACATAGAATTATAGGTACCAATACCCTTCTGCACCGCATGAATCTTACTGAAAGCCCCTCTTGTACATTTTGCGGGAACCAGGATGAAAGTATAGAGCATTTATTTTGGGAGTGTGAGGTTACATCGGAATTCATTCTGGATGTTGAACAGAAGGTTTTAGGCAGACAATTTTGTTTCACAAAACGGGATATTTTCTTTGGGTACTCACTTTTACTTAAGCATCCCTATAACTTTTTGATATTTTACATGAAGTATCATATTTTCGAGAAAAAGATCAATGGGGGTTCCCCTGTCCTTAATGAATTTATGCACAAATTGAAGTTTCATTTTAGAGTGGAAAAGTATATTTCAAGTAAAAGTTTTCGAAAAGGTTTAACTATAAACGAGTTTAGAGATGCATTTAGTGAATGTCCCCTTCTCTTTAGCTAAGTATATTTGTTGAGAGCAAAATGACATGCTTGTGATATTTTTTTCATATATTGTAATGTTACGTATTGGAATGATGAATAGAGGGAGTAATATAATGATCATCATGCATTTATGCAGAAATTGAAGTTTCATTTGAATTTATGCTCGAATTGAAATAGATTGAGTAATATAATTATCATCTTGCATTTATGTGAAAAGATACGAGTGCATGAATAAGGCATGGTTTTTGTCAAAAATTGCGTTATGTGTATATATGAATGCTTATATATGTATTTGTGTATAAGTATGTGTGTATATGTATATGTACATATATGAATATGTCGAATATTAATTAAGTGCATATACTCTAACTAATTTCAAAAGAAATATTAACATGGTATCGTATATGTCAAAAATTTATTATGTAATCATAGTGTACAATATTTATTCATAGACTGGGATATGTTATGTAAATAAAGTGTATATAGTTCACTGCTTTCAAAACAAATGAACATGAGAGAACAATAAAGATGGAGAAATTTTTATTTATTTATTTATTTATTTATTTATTTATTTATTTATTTATTTGGACGAGCCTGAGATGTTGGCGTAATCACACGTAGTTGCTCAATGTGATTTATAACTTATATAAAAATGCTAAATCATGTATTGTAAAGGATGATGTGAAATCCGATTACTTTCATTGTAACATAGGAGTTAGACAAGGTGAGAATCTATCACCAGTTCTGTTCAGTATTTTCCTTAATGACTTTGGCAGGGCTATCAGTTATTCATGCAATGGTTTAAAGTATTTGTCTAGTTCCATCAAGAATCATTTAAGTAATGATGATGTTGAAGTTTATTTTACACTCTTTACCCTATTATATGCAGATGATACCATTGTCCTTGCGGAAAATGAGAATGACATGCAAAATGCATTAACCAGTGTTAAAAATTATTGTGATACTTGGAAAATGAATGTAAATTCAAAAAAAACAAAAATTATATTTTTGAGTGTCCCCATTTTACCAATGAACGATCTGAGTTTCTGAAACCCTATTTTAAAAAAACACCAAGTTCTATCAAAATGAAGCACCTTTTTCAATCATCAAGTAAAAATGTTCTCATTAAGTTAAGTAAATTTTGTGAAAAAATCCTTAAAACCTTTCTTTCTAGATAAGTAGGCCTTGTTACCCCTTTACTTATTGTTTCTGGTGCCTTTTCTCTTTTTTTTTTTTTTTTTTTTGTTGTGTTCTGTTTAAAGTCTCACCCCCTTTCCCTCATTCATTCCTCCGTATTATTGTACTAAGACTTGGAATTTGTGTTTGGTTTGTCTTTTTTACTTCTACTTTATTTTATTATTATTTTTTTTTCCTGTTTTTTGTTGTTACCTTTTCATCTGTTATCCTGTTAAACATTGTTTGCTTTGTGTCTCTGATGCCTCTGTGAGGTGGTATGGAGAAATAAAAACTGAAACTGAAACTGAACTGAAACTGCTGCTGGGCTGAAGATAATTTTCTCTGAAATTTCACGTCTTTTCTATTTAAAGCCCGGGGAAGCATTTACGAAGTTTAGATAACTGCCAAGGATACCTCCTGAGCAAAAAAATGCCTGCTGTAATTTTCTGGTAACACTAGCAGTTCATTGCTTTTTTCTTTTGTTTTTTGTTTTTGATTTCTATGATAAGAGAAACCAATGCATTCATGATGACTATTCAGATGAAAGTGGATCAGCTGGCTTTTGACTTACGTATATGTTGTTTGTTTGTTCCCATAGAAAATCAACTCTTTAGGCAGTGGGCATGCCTTTTATATGCTGTATCATGGTAGAAATTTAGAAGACTTCAAACTAAGGGAAACCAGGAGCCTGTTCAAATGCCTACCCTGGAAAAGGTGCACACGTTAATTGGTAAGCATTTATAAGTGTCTTATTAGTGGGGCTGCAAAAGAGTCAGTACTTGTGAATGTAACATCATAGAGTAGCAGAGGGGTCTGCAGAGCTCTAGATTGTAGTCAAGCGGACTCGAGTTAGAACTTGTAAATTAGAACTCTTCTGTTCAGTCACAGCCACCCTAAAACAAATTTGGGTTGGATTTGGAATCATATTTACACAGGTTGGTAAATTTAAGGTTCTTTCTGGACACACAAAATTAGAGACAGTTTTGATAAAAACATGCAGACTCAAGTTACAATCATATCAGAATGCATAATTATGTGATTGCAGCTTTATGCTTTCAGCCTATGAGGCCAAATTGACAACCCAGAACCCTGGGAAGATTTGATTTGGGCCAGGGATCTAGATTATAAAAGTCCTGCAGACTTAAGTTGCACCAGTCATAAAAGGAAGTGGAAGTCTGTGGTCACTTCCCACCTTCCGGTTGTCTCAAAATGAACTCTATAGAAAGAACTGGGCTGATGATTGTCATGGGGGGGGGGGGAGGGGAGGGTGGGGGAGCTGAGAATTGTAGGAAGACTACCTAGATGAAGTGCAATTCAGTGAGCAGGCATTGATTTTTTAGGCATGCCTGTGTGATTGCACACCATCACTTACTTCAAATCACTGTTAGGAGTGTGATTTTTTGCTCACCTAAATGGAGAGTGTTTAATTTATTGAAGTTAATTAAACAGGATACCTACCACACTCAGAAGTCTTAATTCCCTGAGGAGTGTGATTTGCAGCTTTCCTGGAAATTCTTAAACTGAAGGCCTCAGGAGTGAGTATGATATGTGAGATTGCACATTTTTCTGCATCATGGTGGTGGTGATAGAAAAATTGCACAGTGTAATAATTCTCCTGGTGTGCACTATGTGCATTTTTATTCCTTTTAATGTGTCTGAACTATAAGGTTTGTGTACTGTATGTTATGCCAATTGCTCTGTTCTTCCGAACGGACCGAATGCCAACCTTTAAATGTGGTAACTCTTTCATGCATGCTGACAGATTTCTGGGGCTGTGCAAATTTGGTGAAAAGAGCATCCTCGGAATACTAAAATGTTCCCCAACCCTCTACCAAAGTCTGATGCAGTGCACATATTGGCAACTGTTTGGAAGTTTCGCCCTTGTCAATTTTATTATCATTCCCTGTAAATTACACTATTGGCATCGCACATTTTTGAAGCAATCACTCTTTTGCTGAAAAGTGTTATGTTTTTGCACTTTTGTGAATTCCGTCTAACAGTTATCTATTTTTCTCTACCTGCAGGTCATAACAAACTTGTATCAGTGTCTTGGTAAACAAGAGCATGAGCGGAGACGTGAATTTCCCGTGAGGAATCGCGGAAGTTCGCAAATTTACTGACTCAGTTGATTCAGTTCGAAGCCTCAATTCCTCAACTTCATTCAAGTAACTCAATTTTGCATTCCTCTACTCTACTGATATGACCTATCTGTATGAGGTGCCGTATCGGCCAATATTTTATAACATAAATATATTTAGGTTATGTTATAAACTCAAAATATATTTAGGTTATGATATAGAAAGTCCAATATATTTAGGTTTTGATATAGAAATTGATATAAATGTGTTATATTATGAATCCAATATATATAGATTATATTACTACTCTATATAAATAGGTTATGAGTAAACTGTCTTAGTTTACGAGTAATCCATTATAGTTTATAAAATTGCAATATATATAGCTTATGACTGGAAATGCAGCTCGAACAAACGAATGGCGTTACGTCACGAAGATAGGCGTGATCACAAACGGATAGGCGTGACAGTATGTACTAAGGCGGGATCATATTTTTGTTCCAGCATCTCGAAGAATTCGGTGAATTTAACAAAAAAAGAAACTTGCTACAACAAGATTACCGAACTTAAGATTTCTGTGCCCTTGTGGAGACGCTATATAGCAGAGCCCGTGGCTGCCAAGAGAGTAACTAGACAAAGTCGAGAAAGATATGGACAGTTTGTACAAGACAGTTGGGCGACCCTCAAAATATGTGCAGTATACGGTTTAATAACTAAATAATTCCACGGCGATCCAGGGGGACCTTCGGACATCACCCCTATATTTCAAGAAAACGCCCATTGGATTATAATTCCATACCGTAGCCTCCGTAGGCAGTAATTGAGTGAAAATGTGGTATTGTCCTACACTACTGAGAACAAGCCGCCAGCCTTTACCACCGAAAAAGGAGGACTCGCTACTTTTACTATTTGCAAGACAAATCAATAGAGAACAGTAAACATCTTTCCATACTTACATTACTGTTACATTACTCAATGGATCATAAAGGGCCTAGGCCTAAATGATTTCGCGTGTGAAAGCTGTGAATATTATTTTACGACTTCTTTAATCCGTGAGCTGGTAGTTGGCGGTGTGGCAAGCGGGGATGAGTGATATGCTTTTGCTTCGGTAACGCGAGTTCGGGTCCCACAGTGAATCAGTTATTTTCCTTTTTCCCCTTTTTCGTGTTAGGGCTTTCTCCTTTTTTCCTTTTGTCTTCCTTATCCTTTGTAACAATGCCAAACATTATATCTTCTTCGTTCCGCGACGAGGTGCATGAGGGATTAATAAAGAAACCCTTTTATCTTTTGTTTTGTATGTACAAGCATGTGCTCAGGCAGTCAGGACGTAAATAACCCATAACCTTATAATCTAACCCATAACCCTAACCCGAGTCCCAAATCTCAATGAGTCGGGGAAAATGTGACCAGTGGCGCGTACTCACGATTTCGCTCTGAATGAAGGGGGATGCAGTATGCTGAGGGATCGCTGGTCTGGTCAGGGTGTAAGGGGATGTCCGCTCCCCTTATACTTTTGGAAAATTTGGGTGTCCTTACATGTAATCTGGGGCTATGTTGGCCTGTGCTAACTTTTGCAGTTAAATCTGGAGTATCACAACATGTGCGCATTCCTTGGAACAAAAGAATTGGCATCAGCGAGGGTGCTTTGGGGAGACAACGCCCCCACCCTTTGAAATTTTTTGGGAAATTGGGTGTCCCTTCATTCATTCTGGTGTCACATATGCTATTTGAAGTAAAATTTAAGCACTAACAAAATTATGTATTTTTAGGATAAAAAATAGCATCCGCCGGGAGGGGCCTGGCCCAATGCCTCTCATGCGTACGCCACTTAATGAGACTGAGTAATGAAAGGGATGGGGGACTAATGAGATGAGAGACTAATGAATGAGGCAGGGAGACTTATGATACGAGGAGCTGATGAGACGAGGACTAATGGGACAGGGAGAATTGAGATTTGGGTCTATACAATTATGTACAGAGTCGTGACTTTGTAAGAACTACTTCTAGGAAACCATGATCTTTGAGGTGGGACCCTGGATCCCCGACCTGGAGCCAGAAGCTCTCGCTTTGTGCTCAGTTTCGCACTGCAAGCGAAAATGTTCATCCCCAACATTTCCCTTTGCCCTTTGTTTGCTGTCCCCCCCCCCCCCTTCCCCCAAAATTGATATTGTAGCGCTGCCACTGCTCTCTCACTCAAGACAATATTTATTCTTAGACTGCATTTGTGTTGCATGCGCTTGCAGGTATCAGGTAGTCAGCTAGATGGGTGAGTTCCGCACTGCCGGACTCTGTCGGACTCGGATCCCGGCTGATTCGAACACAGCTTGTACTCGAGACCATCTGTACTGGGCTTGACTTGGACTTGGAACTTCTGGACTCGGATCCGGCGCAGGACTCGGGGCAGTTGGACGCGACTCCATCCCTGCAAAATAGAGAATGTTTAGGTTCTGCTATATAAGCCTGGGAATGGCATTTCCGGCTGGCTGAGAAATAACAATTTTATGAACACTCCGTGCCAACTGCCGATAGCGTTCGGCTTACTATAGTCTTTCGGACAGCATTGAATTGTTCAGGTAAAGAATGTTCTGTCCCACCAAACTTACATGGCCCCTAACTCTTATAGCGGCCCATAACCTCATGGCGACATACACAAACTTAAAACTAGCGACGTAAGTCTTCAGTGAATAGCTTTGATCACCTGAGACATAAACAGGGGTGGCGCCAGCAGGATGGGGGGGGCGGGGCCATCCCCCCCCGTCGGGGAAGGTCGGCGATTTCGTCGGGGAGGACTTAAAAAATAGAAAAAAAAATAAAAAAAATCTAAAAGAACTGAAGTTACTGGGTTGGTGATTTTGAACATTTTTTTGTTTTGTAATTCTATTTCAAATCAGTCGTAAAATTACAACATATCCCCAATATGAGCTTCAGGTTGTTAAAAGTGGCAAAATTTTCCAGTTTCGATGGATACTCAGTACAACAAATAACCAAAGCCACCTGCACTGTTAATCACCCCGAGATTTTACCTAATTTTGCCCTTGAAAGGCATATCACTTAATAAAGAACCTAATTTTATCATTATAACCTTACAAAAAAATTTCTGCAATATAATAAGCTCAAAATGTTCAAATCTTCGTTCAAAAAAGGGAAAAACTTTTCGGGCAAACTTCTAGTCTCCTCTGGAGACCTAAGTACGTAGGTCTAGAACGAATAAATGCATGAACGCAACAGAATTTCAGCTGTCGTGTATAAAACGTTTTTGAATTTACCCATAAAAAGGACAGATTCTTTGATAAACACCCGGCGTTTTAATGGTCTTTACAAAAGCCAAATTTCTTTCAAAAATTGTAATTTTTTTCTTCAAAATATACTCCAGATTTTGAAGTATTTGTTGAAAAGAAAGTTAGAAATTTCGGCGCGCCAAATTTTGCCGATTCACTTCCCACTGGGACCCACTCAATGCCTTTGTCGGGGCCTTGAAATGCTGGCCCCCTGTCGGGGAGCTTGCCCCCCCCCCCGTCGGGAAAATCCTGGCGCCACCCCTGGACATAAACATATGGTAGACACCAGTTAGCATTTTTCGTTATAAAGCAAATATTTTTCTAATATACGCTTTTATTTTCACAAGAGGTAAACGTTTTCGGGCGAAATTTGCAGTTTGTCAGAGCGCCTTAGTGTACGTAAAGAAGGACTACAATTAAATGTGTAACGCTAAACGAATTTCAGTCGTCCATATAACTTTCTTGATTTTGCTCATATGATTGGTAGATTCTTCCATAAACACCCCGATTTTAATGAGCCATACTAAAAGCCAAATTAATTTCTCCCAAATACTTCAAACCAACTTCTAAACAAGTCGCTCGGGATTTTCAAATATTTGTTACAAGAAAGCCAAAAAATTGAGAAGCTGTGCTCGCCTCAAATTCTGCCTATCACATCCCACCGGCAACTCATCGACCGTTTTCGGGGCTTCCAAAACCTATGATGATTGGTCTTTTAAGCCACAGGCTTCCCAAATGTGTCGCAATTTTTTAGCTGTTTAATTTTTCGTGACTATGTTACCCTTATTATGATACTTTTCTATTTTCGGTCAAATGCTTGAAAGAATTTGGATATTCGACCTTTTCGGGCATATTGTGTTGTGATAACCTGTGGCGTAAAACTCACGAATAACTGTACAGCTTTTTGCGCTGCCCGAAGGTGAAGCGAAATTTTGGAATCTTGTCCAATTTTCTTGAAAATTTTACTGCGACTGTATGACATTTCTTTCCCTTTTTTCGGGCATATCTTTTTTAAGATTTCGGCCACATTCAGGCCCGTAGCCAGCCCATGTGGAGGGGTGGGTCTTTTTTCCAAGATGTGGACCTTTTTTCAAATACGAAGACGGCTGGCGCGTGCCATAAGCATGCAGTTGTTAGGGGTCCGGGGCATGCTTCCCCGGAAAAGTTTGAATTCTGCAGATCTCCTGCAATCTGGAGCATTTTAAACGACTTTTGAACACAACAGAAGTCCCTTTTCCCCACGTATTCCACACAGTACACCACTTTTTGAGAAAAAATCATACATGTAATCTGAAAGGTTTTATCTTCCTGCAAAAAGTGAACGGAAATTCGTCCTCAATATGTCAAGATAAAAAATATTTCATAGCTGACCCTTCAAACACCAGAACACAGGGCTGGAAAAATGGACCTCCCTCAAGTTGGGGAGGGTCGTTCGAACGCTCCGACTCCCTGGCTACGGGCCTGACATTTAGGAATTTTCTGAAAAACCATGCCATTTTTTTCTTCAGAATTAAAGGACTGTCCGATTTTTTTGCCAAATTCCTGCCCGAATTTAGATTTTGGGGAAATTTGGGGACAGCCCCCCCGCCCGTCTCGTACGCCACTGGGTATGTCCACTCCACCCAACAGCTAGGTGAGGTCCTGTAGTGGTAAGGTTGCGACCCTTGAGACTGCATTGACCCAACATGGGCCTGGTTGTTGCATTGGCCAATGACTGGCAACACTGGCTGTGAAAAGTGCAAATTCCTTCCAACCAAATTTGACTTAAATATTCTCCCCCCACACCAAGTATGATTTTGAAACAAATTTGTGCATTCCGAAGGAATTGAAAAAAATCCCTACAGGAGGAAGAAACAGGCCAGATGCTATAGGGGCCATGCTAGGAGCACGCTTTTGCAGGACTGGACATAATTCACACTATGGTATCCGCTTTCAGCCACTCCAAATCTGCTAGAAAATTATCCATCCAGAAACCCGACGAATAAAAAGTCAAGAGATTCCAAAGATATGAAGTTTGTTACAGTCTACCTGAGTTTTTTCCGACATCCAGAGTGGATCCATCGCAAGGGCATATATCTTTGTCATGGTAGCGGCTGGGTAGCCCGGATTGAATATCATCATCGGCCAGCAATAATATCATTTTTGCCAGGTCGCCATTGGGTGGGGGGATGGGCGATTCAGTGGGGGATGGAGCCCCAAGCCCCTCCCCCCCCCCCCACCCGTATCTGTGTCACTGTTTTTATATTTTTTCCAAAAAATTATTTTTCCCTTGAAGGAAGGTTTTAGGCCTATCTCATTTACATCTTGTGTACATTTATTTTACTTTTTTCTTTTGAATTTCTTTTGAAGAAAAACTTCCTTTCCGCCTTCGATATCTCAAATGTTCGTACAATGGTAGGAGATTTTTTTTTTTTTCTTGAAGGAAAAACTTTATTATGGTAGGAGAATTTTTTTTTTTTTTTTTTTGTGAAGGAACGCTTTATTTCAACCTTCAAATACATATAAGCAAACGAGAATTTACAGAATTTTAAGAAATAAGGAGAATTTTAAGTTGATCTGAAAATTTACAGCACACAAAAAAAAAAGCTACCCGGACCCCACGAGGCGAAAATCGATCTCGGATCCTAGGGAATCCCAAACGTATTTCAAACCACTACACCAACAGCTCGCTGATGACGTCATGCGGTTGATTATTTTCTAATATTTGCAACGTGTTTTAAACATTAAGGAAAGTTCTAATGTAAACTTAAATATTTGTGCCTTTGGAAGTGTCTGGGTTACTCAAGGGCATCTTGGCTTTCATTTTGCAAATATGTATACCTTCCCTGAATGGTGGTCGCAAGAATCTAGTATGCCTAAGCCTGTTTAGACTGGCTAGACAGAAAATTTGCCCTGCATACGAAGGCCTACGACCATGCCTACGACCTAAACTCTCCTGGCCACGTACGTGCTGGTCTTTCCACGATTTCTTCTTCATTAAAATTCATTTTCGGTAATTTTATTATACGAACGTTAGTCAGCCTAGTTGTAGCAAGTTACCGTTTGTAAAACTTACAAGTTACACGCAGTGCTAGCATATGTCGAATGTGGGCAGCTTCGAGAAGCCAGCCGTGATCCGATCCCGCCTTCGTACGTACTGTCACGCCCATCCGTTTGTGATCACGCCTATCTTCGTGACGTAACGCCATTCGTTTGTTCGAGCTGCATTTCCAGTCATAACCTATATATATTGCAATTTTATAAACTATAATGGATTACTCGTAAACTAAGACAGTTTACTCATAACCTATTTATATAGAGTAGTAATATGATCTATATATATTGGATTCATAATATAACACATTTATATCAATTTCTATATCATAACCTAAATATATTGGACTTTCTATATCATAACCTAAATATATTGGAACTATAATCAATATATTTTGAGTTTATAACATAACCTAAATATATTTATGTTATAAAATATTGGCCGATACGGCACCTCATATATCTGTTCAAGTGATTGTTCTTTGAAACTGTGACTCCACATTTACTCCAGGATTGGTGCTGACAAAAAGCGTAGCACTTTGGTAGTTCTAATATAGTATGGTCCATCTTCTGCTCCAAATGGATATTTATTTGGACATATATCGGTTCAAAGCTTGTTCATTACCTATTTTGTAGGAACTTGTGAAAGACCAGATTTTGAGAAAATATAAACAGTTTCATAGAAAGGTAGCTTTCCTCCTCAAATGAAGACAAGCTGGTTGCAGTGTCTCTTTGCACTGGTTTCAGATTCTTTCAAAGTTTCAATAATTCTTCAATGTAAATTTGTTTTAAAGGAAATTCTTGAAGTCTTTGTTATTTGACTGTGGCAATCCAATCAGATTTTTCTTTTACATTTTTTCTGAACTTAATTCTGCACCCCAATTGTACAATAACTTTACACTACTGTGACCAAAAATTTCTTTTTTGGTTACGGTATAGTTGAGGCTGTATACTCCTGCATCTGTGTGGAATTCTTTGTAACTGACAAATATTCAAAAGCCTTCATTCTACGTACACAAAATTAAGGTCTCTTATAACCTGAAAGACCTCTTAAATGAACTGTATTCTGGTAAAAGATTACTTCAGAAGGGAAAAGGAGCTGCTGGAGCAAAAAGGTTAATATATTCTGTCAAACTAAAGTCTTCTTTAAGTTATTTAATGTGCTTTGCTGAAAAAAAATTGCATTTTCTCTAGTCCAGAAAACTGTTACAATGAAGTTGATACTGTGAGACTTGTATCTGTTGAGATACCAATGAATGGTACATCATGTGAAAAGAGGAAGGTTTATGATGAGTAAAGTCAAAATATAAATTATGATACAGTGTATATTATGATGAGAAAATTGTCAAAATATACTTGCTGATACACTACATTTTCACATAGATACTTGTCACATGGTACCGTTCTTTCCTGAAATTTTTGTTCTATTTTTTTCTGACGTGTGCTAATTAGCTGGATTGCTGTCTCGACTGCCTTTAAAAAAGTAACAAATACTGGAAGTCAATCCGCTAGAGGTGTAAGTAATAAAAAACTGCACCGAATACAAAGTATGTATTTTACTTTAATGTGGGTATGGAGTGTAAATAAATGGTTCATCCATCCAGAATTATAACATCTTTCCTTTTGGTTTTTGTGAGTTATACTTGTGAAACTTCTTAAACAACTGGTAACATCAAGCTGCATACCTTATAATTCAATATATATATCATTTTTCTTGTTTGACGAAATATCAACTGGCATAGACAGTCGCAACTGTTGTGCATTTTACTTAACATGATGCTATTTCAGCCTATTGAGGTTATTTGCAACTAAATGTAGTTTTGACAAGACTATAATGTAGATTTGTTGACACAACATTGTATTATCCCTCTGCAGTTTTACACAACTAAGTTGTCCTTTTCACCCAACCAGTGTGCAACTTTGTTGACACCTTGCTGTGTAACCTAAAAGTGGTTATGTACAACTTAATGTAGTTTTAACACAACCTGGAGTTCAAACATTACCCCTGGAATCTACTGTAGACTAGATTTTTTTCTTGTATCACGTAGTATAGAGCACTCTACTACTGACATTTCATTTTCACCTGGCATCCAGTCCGACCATTGTTTCATTTCTTTAACCTTTAATGTTGAATCTACTAGAAGGGGACCAGGGTATTGGAAATTGAACAATTCGCTTTTACGCGACAAAGATTACATTTCACTTATCACTAACGTTATTCAAAGCCAAGTCGATTGCGACACGTCAATAGACCCCTGTTCAAGGTGGGAACTCTTAAAGTTTAAGTTACGAGAAGTGTCTTTAAATTATTCCAAAGAGAAAGCTCGTGAAAGGCGTCGGAATGAAGAAACATTGTTGTTTAAAATATCTAACCTTGAACAGCGCCTTTTCCATTCTGAATGTCCAGAAACTCGTTTATTGTTAGCTACGGCTCAAAATGAACTTACCACATATTTAGATTATAAACTGCAAGGTACTATAATAAGGTCTCGTGTAAGATGGGTCGAAGATGGTGAAAAAATTCAAAATATTTTTTAAATTTAGAGAAACGTCATAAAGCACAAAATAGAGTTTTTAAACTGTCAAAGCCCAACGGTGATATTATTGATGATGACAAGTGTATTCTTCAGGAAATTCGTAACTTTTATGAATCACTTTATACTTCTATTGACTCTTCTCCTGACCAATTTTTGTTGAATTTACGTCACACATCATTGGACATGGACGACTCTACTCAGTGTGAGGGGAACTCACACTTAATGATTGTACGTTATCGCTTAATTCAATGAAAAATGATAAGGCACCTGGAAGTGATGGTTTTTCAGTTAATTTTTATAAACAGTTCTGGCCGCTAATTGGTCAATTTGTTGTTGATTCTTTAAACTATGGTTACCGTAAGGGGTTTCTCTCACCTGAACAATCTCGAAGTGTCATCACTCTTATCCCTAAGCCTGGTAAAGATTCACTCATGCTTCAGAACTACCGTCCAATATCACTATTGAATGTCGATTATAAGATTGGTGCAAAAGCTATTGCTAATAGATTCCAACGTGTTATTAAAATGCTTATAGGTAATCAACAGACTGGTTTTTTAAAAGGGAAATTCATAGGCGAAAACGTTCGATTTATTCTTGATTTAATTGACTACACCTCAGTACACAATATTCCTGGTTTTCTCTTTTTGATTGACTTTGAAAAAGCTTTTGATACTTTGGAGTGGAATTTTATTCAAGCAACTCTTAATTTTTTTAATTTTGGTTTAAGTATTAAAAATTGGATTAGTACTTTTTATAAAAATGCACATGCTTGTGTGCTGAACAATGGCTACTCCACAGGTTTTTTCTCCATTAAAAGAGGGGTTCGTCAGGGTTGCCCCCTCAGTCCCTATTTATTTATCCTTTGTGTCGAAACTCTTTCTCTTAAAATAAATCAGTCAAAAGAAATAAGGGGAATTACCATAGGAGCTGCAGAAAATAAGATCCTCCAGTATGCCGATGATACCACATTTATTTTAGACCATACAAGAAAATCCCTTTGTGGAACCATTGACATTCTTGAAAGATTTAAGAGGGCATCTGGTCTTAGCATTAATAGCTCCAAATCTTATCTTTTTCCGCTTGGCGCCTTCATTAATAGGAGGCCTTTTTTTGTAAATGATTTCAATTTTAAAATAACATTAGGTCCCGTTAATATGCTAGGTATTGTTTTCACCCACAGAGGGGACGATTTATTTCGACTTAACTACCAACCTAAATTGTCCCGGCTTAAAAGCACCCTTCGTATATGGGCTAGTCGCGACTTAACTCCGATTGGGCGAAATATTATCGTTAAAAGTTTTGGACTCTCACAATTAGTATACCTTTTCCTTGTCCTTCCAAACCCCCCAATTTCGTTTATTAAAGAGCTGGAAGGTACTATTTTTAACTTTATTTGGGCAGGGAATCCTGATAAAATAAAACGATCTTCTATGATTAATCCAAGCGGTCAGGGTGGCTTGAAAGTTACCCATATAGGTACTTTCATTAATAGTCTTAAGTGTACTTGGGTTCATCGATATGTAAATGCCACGAATGGGCCATGGAAATCATTCTTTGACTCTAATTTAATTATTTATGGTAAGGAATATTTTTTTAAATGCAATTGCAGCCCACGAGACGTAAAAAATATTGATAATACCTTTGTACGACAGGTTATGGAGGCTTGGTGTCATGTCTCTTACTCAAATCCTCAGAGCGATTATGGTATTCAACATATCTGGAATAATTCGAGTATTCGTGTAAATGGTAATATTGTATTTTATTCTAAGTTATTTGAGAAGAAGGTTCAGTACGTTTGTGATTTGTTTGATGATACCGGTAGACCCCTAGCTTTTGAAGCGTTTATTACTAAGTTTAACATTCATACTTTACCTTTCACTTTATATTGGGGTCTAGTCCAGAGTATACCCCTTCACTGGAGACAATCTATTCATAAAGCTAAAGCTAATAAAACGAATGCTAATGAAGAGTTACTCAAAAAAATACTGTGTACAAATAGTAGTTCACAATTGATATATAATATTTTATTGAACAAAGTTACTGAAACGCCTACAGCTTGTACCAAATGGTTAGCCACTTTCGACGACATTTCAACTGAGGATTGGGAACCCTTTTTAACACCCCTGGTGCTCAACCTCTGACCCAACCCTTCATTATTTTCAGTTCAGGTTCCTTCATAGAATCCTTCCAACAAATAAACTACTTTCCTTGATGGGTAAAACAGATAATCACCTTTGTACCTTTTGTGAAACTGAAATTGAGAGCATAGACCATCTGTTCTGGGATTGTAGATTCACCTCAAGTTTTATTTTGGATGCTGAAAATTTGTTTTTGAGGAAACAGTTCTTTTTTCAAAGAAAGATTATTACTTTTGCTATGCTCGCCCAAATCATTCATACAATTTTCTAACAATGCATATGAAGAAATTTATTTTTGATTGTAAGTTGATTAACAAGAAACCGTTAATAGACAATTTTTTTCATAAATTTAAATTCTTAGTAAAAGTCGAGCAAAGAAAAAGATTTCAAGGTAAAAGTAAATTTTAATGATCTGGAAAGAGCATTTTCTTCATGCCCAAGTCTGTTTATTTGATCTCATATTTCTTACTTAATCTGTTACTTGTAGTCTTTTTGGACACAAGGTTCGTTGCATTATCCCTATACCATTTTGTACCATTACGGAACGATATCAGATAACGATTTATATATATATATATATGTATTCTTTTGCTATTTGTTTACACTTTAACATGGAGGTTAGAAGTCAAATTGTTCTTTGGGGAAGGTGGCAGCTTGACGATTGGTGATTGGTTTTTTAATTGTTTCTTTTTCCTCATTGATCAAATGAATTATTTTGACAAGACCCTTTTTCATGTTCCCTGCTTTTCATGTCTTTTTCCTATTTTATCTTATAAGACGGTGTCCCCTTGGCATTGAAATTTTTTTGTACTATTTCATTACCTTTGTAGCTGTACCACTTCAGCTCATTGTAAAGTAAACATAAAGAACAAAATTAAGAAATGTATAAATTATATATACTGTATACACCAAGATAATTGAAATGTAATAAAGGAGAAATAAAAGCAAAAAAAAAAAATAAATAAATAAATAAATATTTCTTTTTCTTTTTCCAACTCTTTTATTGTTTTTTTTCATATTTTTTTCACGTTCTGATTCATAACCATTTTTTTTCTTCACCGCAGTGTAATCGAATATACAATAGTTAAGGTTATCTACATAATTATACAAGTTACATATAACCAAAGAAAAAAAAAAAGTAGAAATAAATGCACAATGTAGATCAACAAATATAGTAGAATAAAGATTTAGTATTAACATGTAGGTTGCATGCCACGATAGATAACACCACTTCTTAAATACCTATCTGTGATAAATCTAATCGGCTACTTTGGAGGGATATAACAGACGTCTTTTAAAAGGGCAACAGAGAGCAGGACAAAGCAAGCAACGGAGCAAAGCTAATTCATGAGTTGCGGCAATGAATAGGAGAAGCATTTTTTAAGAACATTAAATCTAGTGCGAAAAGATACGGGGTAATTTCTTTTCAGTGCAATACACTTTTCTACATTAAAAATAAATTTAAACTTGTAAAAGAACTCATTCGCATCAGGTTTTCTGTCATCGAGCTTACAACTAAAGATATAATATTTAATGTGAAAAATGTACAAATTAAATGGATGAAAACTGGTCGTCAGTTTACCAAAAAAATAATCTTGCCTTGACAACTTAAATTGTGAACCAAAAAAAAGTTGCTCGCAATCTAACAAAAACGAAGAAGTAACATGACATGACCAAAAGAGATGTTCAATTGACTCTGTCTCATTAACACAAAATGTACAAACAGGGGAATCTTTCTTACGCATTAAGTGCAATAACTTATTAGTACCTAATATACGATGGAGAAACCTGAACTGGAAATAATGAACTTTAGCTTCAAGACGAGTACGAGAGGGGCTAGTAAAAATTAGTGCCCACTCATCCTCACTAAAATCAAATGAAACTGCCCATTTCTTACAAGCAATTGGAAAATGAGAAATTTTATTAACAAGGTGAGGGTAGAGTAAACGAGAGACTGAGGTTATCGAAAAAATCGCCTCACTAAAATCTATATCCTCACTTGTTTCCTTGGGATCATTAAATAATTCATTCTTCCAAGACCTAGGAATTGCAGAGCAAATTCCGTAAAATTTTGTAAAAGGGTATCTAACCTTATATTTCTGAATGAAAGTCTCATATGAAATGCGATTACCATTACGCATATACAATTGTCTAACATATGATAAACCTGCTTGGTGAAGCATTTTATGGTATAATATAACATTATCGACTTTAATGAAACTATTATTCCAGATCAACTGATCCCCAAACTTACGAGTAGGTGGCTTAAAAGTGACATGACTCCAAGCAATACAAATTTGTCTTATAAAAGTATTACAGATAGATGATACATCATTCTCCTGAAAATTACATTTAAATAAAAACTCATTACCAAAAGACGCGAGTGAGTTATCAAAGAAGATCTTCCAGTACCCTGTTTGATTGGGATCACAATATCTCCTAACCCAAGATGTTTTGAGTGCATCGGCAAAAGATGGAATGTGAACAATTTTTAACCCCCCTCTTTGAACTGGATTTATCATTGTTAAGCGTCTAACTTTATCAGGATTGCCGCTCCAAATAAACTCAAAAATAGCACTCTGAACCAGGTTTAGAAATGAAGTAGGAGGGGTTGGCAACACTTGGAAAAGAAAAACCAACTGACTAATTGCAAAAGATTTCACAATTGTGTTCCTGCCAATGGGTGTAAGATCCCTGCTATTCCAGACTTTCAATTGATGTTTAAGTCGTGACAATTTCTTCTCATAATTCAATCGAAAAAGGTCGTCGCCATGATGTGAGAAGGTAATACCCAAGTAGGTTACTGGTTCCCTCGAAATAATCAAATTAAGTTTGTCGATGTAACGAGGATAATTTATGACAAAGGGGCCCAGGGGGAAAAGTTTACTCTTATCATAATTAATTTTAAGACCAGATGAACCTTTAAATTTCTTAAGACAATTAATTAAAGCACACATACTATCCTCGTCTCCATTTAAGAAAAACACTGTATCATCAGCATACTGAAGTAGCTTATAATCATTACCCAAAATATTAATACCTCTTATTTGCCTGTCATATAAAACATATCTAGCAAGAATATCTGCGCAAATTATAAACAAATAAGGACTTAGAGGACATCCCTGTTTCCCTCCCCTCTCAATAGGAAAAAAACCAGTGGCAAAACCGTTATTGAGAACACAGGCAGTGCTTCCCCCATAAAGAACGCCGACCCACCGGCGAAAGCTCTCATTAAAATTACAATAAATTAGACTGTTATGAATAAAATCCCAGTTCAGGCTATCAAAAGCCTTTTCATAGTCAATGAAGAAGAGAAAGCCCGGAACCCTATGATGAGATGTAAAATCAATTAAATCAAGTATGAAACGGATATTCTCACCTATAAAACGACCTTTTCTAAATCCAGTCTGGTTGTCTCCAATAATATTTGTAAGCACAGGTTTTAATCTAGAAGCCAGGACCTTTGCAGCAATCTTATAATCAGTATTGAGGAGACTGATAGGCCTGTAATTAGTAAGAAATTTATGATCTTTGTCGGGTTTAGGAATTAGTGTAATGATACTTCCACTTTGCTCAGAAGAAAGAGAGAATCGATTGTAGGCATAATTAAGAGAATCAACTACACATTTTCCAATTAAAGGCCAAAAGTGTTTGTAGAAGTCTATCGAAAGACCATCACTGCCCGGGGATTTTCCACTCGGCATGGACTTTAACGCATTCCAACATTCGTCAACGGTTAAAAGGCCATCACAAACACTGGGATCGTATTCACTTCCTAAAGGATTGAAGGCTGGAATAGTACTAAAAAAAGAAGAACCTGTGCTAGGTTTGTAGCTATAGAGATTACGGAAAAAAATTAAAATTTCATGGAGATTATCCTTTTGATTTGTGATGTCGGAATCACCGTTGCCTTTCAGACAAGAAATACTGTTGTTTGCTTTGTTCCTACGTTCCAAGTTGAAAAAATACTTAGAGCTCTTCTCACCATTTTCTACCCAACGGGCTTTCGATCTGATAATAAAACCTTTAAATTTGTCATCGTACAACTTAAGTAATTTATTACGAGCGTCCCTTAACTTATGTTGAAGATCCTCAGAGTTATTTTCATACATCTGCCTCTCAAGTCCTGAGATTGTACTTAGAATAGTTTTCTCATAAAAACGTGCATCTTTCGCCTTCTCCTTGGAGAAAGCAATAATCTTGGAACGAATAACAAACTTAAGATGTTCCCATTTTTCAGAGGGACTTAACAATCTAACATTTTCAAGCTCACCATTGATACAATCATTAATTAAATCGTTAAATTTCGGATCATCCAACAATGAATTATTAAACTTCCAATAACCTGGACCTCGCTTGTCCTTAACAAAGCGGATAGAGAGGACCACTAGAGAGTGGTCAGATTGTAGAGGTGGCAGAAATTCAACATTTAGAACATTGGGGGTTACGTTCCTAGATATAAGAAAAAAATCAAGTCGGCAATGAATATCACTGATATTCGAATGCCAAGTATAATCCTTTTAAATAAATAAATAAATAAATAAATAAATAAATAAATAAATAAATAAATAAATAAATAAATAAATAAATAAATAAATAAATAAATAAATAAATAAATAAATAAATAAATAAATAAATAAATAATTTTTTTTTTAAAGGTATTTCTTTTTTTTTTTTGCTTTTATTTCTCCTTTATTACATTTCAATTAACTTGGTGTATACAGTATATATAATTTATACATTTCCTAATTTTGTTCTTTATGTTTACTTTACAATGAGCTGAAGTGGTACAGCTACAAAGGTAATGAAATAGTACCAAAAATTTTCAATGCCAAGGGGACACCGTCTTATAAGATAAAATAGGAAAAAGACATGAAATGCAGGGAACATGAAAAAGGGTCTTGTCAAAATAATTCATTTGATCAATGAGGAAAAAGAAACAATTAAAAAACCAATCACCAATCGTCAAGCTGCCACCTTCCCCAAAGAACAATTTGACTTCTAACCTCCATGTTAAAGTGTAAACAAATAGCAAAAGAATACATATATATATATATATAAATCGTTATCTGATATCGTTCCGTAATGGTACAAAATGGTATAGGGATAATGCAACGAGCCTTGTGTCCAAAAAGACTACAAGTAACAGATTAAGTAAGAAATATGAGATCAAATAAACAGACTTGGGCATAAAGAAAATGCTCTTTCCAGATCATTAAAATTTACTTTCTTTTTACCTTGAAATCTTTTTCTTTGCTCGACTTTTACTAAGAATTTAAATTTATGAAAAAAATTGTCTATTAAGGGTTTCTTGTTAATCAACTTACAATCAAAAATAAATTTCTTCATATGCATTGTTAGAAAATTGTATGGATGATTGAAATAAATAAATAAATAAATAAATTTTTTTTATCTCCATTTATTCATTTTCAATTTCAAGTTCTCCAAAAACAAACGTTGTGTTACAAAATGATGTTCAAATAAAATTTGCAAACTTAATAATCTTGTGATAACCCTATTATAATCGAGATATATTTACATAAACATCAATGCTGGAAAACGCTCCCTTCAATATATTAATCAAACAAACTATGACAGGAGGCAAATGCCTCTCTGATATTATCAATATTTACATTTTTCTTTTTCCTTCCTTTTTTATACTCTTCCACTTTGACCACAAATTTAAACTTATAGAAAAATTCATTTGCCTCAGGTATACTTTTCATTCTTTTACAATTAAAAGTATAGTTTTTCATATGAAGAGCTAAAAAATTGTAGGGATGACTGGTCTTTTCAAAATAAAAAAGAAACTTTGTCTTGAGAAAACAAAATGTTTATTAAATAACAAAAGTTCCACCGCTTTAATAAATTGTGTGGTATAGCTACAATTCCAAAAAATGTGATCTATTGTTTCTTCATCTATATTGCAAAAAGTACAAGAAGGGGATTCAACCTTACCCATTAAGCAAAGCAATCTATTCGTTGGGAGGACTCTATGGATTAATCTAAACTGAAAAAACTGCAGCTTGGCTTCTGTGGTAGAGAGCCAAGGAGTACAATAAATATCCTGGTCAGTCAAGTTTTTAAAGCTGACTACCCATTTCTTTATGGCCGTTGGTTTCTCGGCAATCGTTTCTAAGCACTTGTTGTAAATAAACTGTGAACACCTAGGTGATTTCAAAATTTTTTCAAAAAAACTTCGTTTATGTTTTCAATTGATTACTACCATCATTTCTAGTAATTTAGCCCCTCCAACCGTTCGGAATACTATGTACCAATCCGTAATACAATGTAAAAGGTAGACCTGTTACATCAAATTTACGCTTAAAATTTTCAAAAGATAAGGGGGTACCGTGTCTATCAAAAAGATCTCTTACATAGAGTACATGCTTTTCAAACAACGAATTATAAAACACAATTTTACCGTTCATCCGAATATCAGAATTATTCCACAATATTTGACTGCCATAGTCCTCTGTAGGGGATGTATATGAAATATTGCACCATGATTGTACAACTTCTCTGACAAAAATATTTCGGATATGTGTAACTTCACTTTGCAGACAATTGCATTTAAATAAGAGGTTGCAGCTATATTTCTTTAAACTTATATGAAAGAAAATTTTCCACGGGCCTTGTAAATTGTTGCAATAGCGTTTTATCCAGGTACACTTGAGGCTATTAATAAAACTATTGACATGAATAACCTTTAAACCGCCGGCGTTGACAGGGTAAATAATCACAGAGCGTTTAACCTTATCAGGGTTTCCACCCCAAATAAAGTCAAAAATAACTTGCTCGAGCTCTTTAATGAAAGACTTCGGGGGATTAGGTAATACTAGGAAGAGATAAACCAACTGGGATAAGCCAAACGTTTTGACAATAATATTACGACCTATGGGAGTTAGATCGCGACTGGCCCAAACCCGAAGAATGCTCTTGAGCCTTGAAAGCTTGGGCTGATAATTGAGAGGAAAAAGGTCATCCCCGTTGTGAGTAAAAGTGACACCTAACATTGTAACTGGACCCAAGGTAATGCCTATGTTTAAGTCGGAGAGGAAAACTGGTTTTTTACCAACAAAAGGGCCTAAAGGGAACAAATGGGATTTAGAAATATTAATCTTCAAACCAGACGGTCTATAGAAATTATTGAGAATACGTAACAATTCATTTAAACTTTCTTTACTACCATCAAGTATAAATGTGGTGTCATCAGCATATTGCAGAATACGAGTTTCAGAACCACTTATTGAAATACCTTGATATTAGATGACTGAAGCACAGTAAGTGCAAGGGTCTCTACACACAAAATAAAAAGGTACGGGCTTAGGGGACATCCCTGCCGCACCCCTCTTTGGATTGGAAAAAAACGGAAGAATAGCCATTATTACAAAGGCATGCTTGGGCATTATTGTAAAATGTTTTAACCCAATGTTTAAAGCTATTTCCAAAATTGAAAAAGGAGAGAGTAACGTATATAAATTCCCATTCTAACTTGTCAAAAGCCTTTTCAAAATCGATTAAAAACAGAAATCCCGGTATATTAAATTCGCTAGTATGATTAATTACATCTAAAACAAACCTTATGTTTTCACCTATAAACCTACCTTTTAGAAAACCAGTTTGATTTGGACCAATAAGATTATCAATTACCAATTTCATTCTTGCAGAAATAGCCTTAGCCCCAATTTTGTAGTCTGTATTTAACAGAGATATAGGTCGATAATTTTTAAGTAATGATGAGTCCTTTCCAGGTTTGGGGATAAGGGTGATTACTCCACGAGACTGTTCCGGAGAGAGACAACCTGTATTGTAACCATGATTAATAGAATCAACAACAAGATGACCTATTAAATGCCAAAAATGTTTATAAAAGTTGGTCGTGAAACCATCACTTCCCGGAGCTTTATCATTACTTAGAAGATTAAGTGCAGTAGACAGTGGCGTAGCTACTGGGGGGGGGCAGGGGGGGCAAATTGCCCCCCTGGAAAAATTTTTGGGGAAATTTGATGAATCTTTTTATTATTACAAAAATTTCTCAAAATTTTTATTAGAATAAGAAATTGTGAGACATTTCTCATATACGTAATTCGTATTTTCATGCAACAAATTAACTCAGATTTCGTCAGTGTCGCATGAACCGGCCCAATTCGCGTTCCACAGAAATGCCCTCGCCGTGTAGCAGATTGAATGTTATCTTGTGCTTGTATACGCACGGGGGTTATGATCAGAGCATTTCAGTGCACAGGAAGCTGTTATTCAGGTGATACTTTGGGAATTCAGTAAAAGGATGTGAAAACTGACAAGTCACTACCGTAGACCCCGAGGTTGTAATGTTCTTCTACAAGCTGGCAGTAGCTGTACGATTTTACTCTGTGTGCATAACGATGGATGGGGCTGAAACAATCCATGGCCAACGATAAACTTAAAGTTAATCTAGAAATTAGAATTAACGGGATCCGTTGGCACACTTAGAGTTTGTTACTTAGCCTAATCCTTGGAGGCTTACAAGCTAGTTCCGGAAAATAGCTTTCTACTCACTTTGAGTGTAACAATAAATGGACAATGAGTACCTTGTATCCGCTATCAGGTCTCCTTAGTGGCGTGCGAAGGGGAGACCATTGGGTCATGCCCCCTCACAAATGCCATTTTTTCTTTGTTCTTAAAAATACGTAGCCTAACTTTATCAACACAGATTTTATTTCAAAAGATAGCATATGTGGCACCAGATTGCTTATAAGGACACCCAATTTTTAAAAAATTTTCAAAGGGGAAGGATTGTCCCTGCAAGGTCTTTTAGTGATGTCAATTTTTTTTTTATTCCTACAAATAGACCTGGGCAAATTCTGTCAAATTCAAATTTTTACTTAAAAAGGTAGACTGTTTCCCACTGGTGGCATCGATGAAAAGACTACATGTTTAGATTCTCTTTACAAGCATAAATACGCTGTTTTGACCACCCGAGGGGTCTGATTTTTCGAAATTTTCTTTACGCTCCGCGCCAACCAATGGTGGCGCTTCGCTAGGTCTTTTGGGCAAAATAACATATTTGGGGTAAAACTAGCTCTTAACTCTCTGATCACTTTGCAGTTTGCGAACATATTTTGAAGTGAGCATTTTATTGCAAACGACAAAAGAAGAAAGCGACTGGCTAGATTCTTCGTATTCGCCTGGAAAATGCTATTTCCGGCCATCTAAGGGGTCTGATTTTTCCAAATTTTCTCTACGCTCCGCGCCAACCAATGGTGGCGCTCCGCTTAGGTAATCTTTATGACAAAATAACATTTTATGGCCAAGAAAAACCACAAATACCGATCAATGCTCTTTTATTTTGACTCCTAAAAGTGTGCAAATTTAATGACAAGTTTTTCTTCGTAAGGTAGCATAAATGGCATAAAAAGAAATGCATGTCAAGACACAAAAGTTTCAGTTTTATCCTCATGAACCACCACGATTCAACTTATAACACTGTTCTTGTCAAAGTCGAAAATCTTGCACCATTTTGTATGTAGGCTCCTTGAAAACGTCAAAAAATTCCCGGACATCCCTCCCCTTAGACCATACTGCATGCCCCTCCCACTTCAGAGAAATCCTGCGTAGGGCACTGCGTTAGTGCATACAAATAAACCAGATATTGTTTACCAAGATAATATACTTTGTTATTTCCGATTGCTCTTTGTTATACTTTAAGATTAAAATGCAGGTAATATTACAAAATGACATGGTTATGTTGTTATACTTGTAAGTTTGCATATTTTATATGAAATACATACACATTGACCGGGAAAAGTTTTGGGGAAATTTCATACCTTTGCCCCCCCCCCCCCCCCCTGGAAAAAATCCTAGCTACGCCACTGGCAGTAGAACATTCATGTAAAGTAAGTTCACCATCACAGAGCTTAGAATCGTCTACGCCGAGATAAGGATGATCTAAATTATCAAGAAAAGTATCAATTGACGTGTCATTTGATTTATATAAAGAACTATAAAAAAGACGAATTTCTTTAAGTATATCCCCGTCGTCTTTTATGAGACGACCCTCCTGGTCTGAGAGTTTTCGAATGTAATTACTTTGTTTATTTCGTTTCTCCAAATTCAAGAAGTACTTACTGTTTTTTTCACCATCTTCAACCCATCTAACTCTTGACCTTATACTTGTCCCCTTCAGTTTATAATCGTAGTAATACCGTAAATCATTTTGTGCTGTTGCAAGTTGGGATCGAATCTCAGGGGATTCAGTCGAATAGAGTTTTTTGCTCTAGTTCTGAAATTTTACTTGTAAGTAATTGTTCTTGAAGACGTCTCTCAGTAGCCTTTTGCTTAGAATATCTTATAGCAACCAAGCTAATCTTAAACTTAAGGTTTTCCCATCGTACAGAAGGGTTAAGTGAATTTGGATTTTCGGTATCATTACGAATAATATCATTTATGATGTTGGTGAAGTGGGCATCGTTTAAAAGGGAGTTGTTAAATTTCCAATATCCTGGACCTCTACTTGTTGAAGTAAGCTTAAAGGGCAATGATATAAAAGAATGGTCTGATTGGATACCAGGTGATAAAGAGACGTCATCTACATTGTGTTCCATATTACGGGATATCAAGTAAAAATCTAATCTGCAATGAATACCAGGAGTGATATTGGAACTCCATGTGTATAATCTGAGCAATGGGTTTTTTTCTCTCCAAATATCGACTAAATTGAAAATGGTCATTATTGTTAAACATTCATCTCTAGACTTAAAATTGGTCTTACGTAAGCCTCCTACCTTATCTAGATCCAGATTAAACACAAAGTTGAAGTCACCAGCCATAACTATAGAATCACAATGGAAGTTGCTTAATTCATTTGATAAATCCTTAAAAAACGATGGGTTGTCCACATTCGGACCATATATTCCAATCACAGTAATTATTTTATCCACAATCTTCAAATCTACTATTAAGTACCTTCCGTGTATATAGGTAGTTCGTTTCAAAATTTCAAACTGTAAGTGTGGGTTAAAGAGTAAACAAACACCTCGGCTACTTGTAGAACCATGAGAGAACAGAATCTTGCCTCCCCATTCATTGGACCAATATTTTTCATCAGTGAGACAGCTATATGTGCTTCTTGGATTAAGGTGATATCTGGCTTGCGTCTGTGCAGGTAAGAGGACAATCGCCTGCGTTTTTGTGATTGTCTGAGTCCTCTAGCATTGAATGAAATGAATTTAAGGGTTGCCATGGCAAATACCATAAAGCTGATTACTAGACTTTAAAGGGGTATCACGAATAGAAAAGACAAACAAAAAATAAATCGTAAATACACGACAGAACTTACATAGGAAGAACACAGAACATAGATTCACGATTATAGGAGATATAGTTAAAGGTAAAAAGAATCCCATCCAAATGGAAGAAAAGATAGTTAGTCCCGACGGGAAAAACGGTTCCTTCTCCATTAAGAAAAAGTCCTACACAAACGAAATCGTGCTGGACATAAAGAACGAAAAGCCCGACTAGGAAGAAATATGATTTGGGCTTGAAAATCATCCATATATAAATTAATGGCTTCCTAAAAGAACAGAACTTAGCCAAAGATTATAAAAATCGTCTAGTTGCAGTCCAGAATCAGTTTTGGCTTTTATTTATTCATTGGTGTCATCGAAGTTGTAAGGTTCACCACCTGACTTCCTCCATCGCCCTCCACAGAATCGTAGTTTGGTACCCTGTTGATAGAGCATGGCTACCTCTCTGGAATGCTTCCTCTTTTCTTTTAGATCTACCACAGTTAGGTCATCAGTCAAAAAATAATCTTCCTCTGAGAGACGAGAGCGAGAACAAAAGGGTAACTTTGTCCATATAAAACGAAATTTTGACCAGGATGTGACGATCCCTCCCTTCAACGACTCGCCCGTCCCGATGCGCTCTCTCAATGTGCCAATTTTCCACACCAGCTTTAGCGAAGATCTCCTTGGCTATGTTAATTGGTCGCTCTCCTTCCTCTGTTTTAACTCCAACAATTCTTAAATTGTTCCTTCTCGAGAAACCTTCCTGCTTGTTGAGTTGGTCAGCCTGAGTCTGCCTTTCTCCCTGTAGCTGCTGTACTTTAAGTTCCAAGTCTTTGACTTTATCATTCAGCTTCTTATTTTGATTTTGAAGTTCTTTAATTTGCTTGGTATGTTTATCTACAATGCCTCTCAGTTCGGTGTTTAAGTCCTGCAGCTGTTGAGAGGTATTTTGCATAGCCTCATCGAGCATTCTCCTGAACTTTGAGGGTAGGTCTTCGCCCTCACTCTCAAACAATTCCACGTTAGACATGCTTTCTCCTAATGTACTAACGTTAGGATCAGACTGTGTAAAGCCTAAGCTGGCTTGCTGACTAAGGCGTGCAAGTTCGTCCCGTTTTTTCTTACCATATGAACCAACTGGTCGCCCACGTTTAGCCTGAGTTGACTTTGACATGTCCAAAAACCATACGGTAAGGGGCAAAATGAAATATTTGCGACGATGCCTTCGTAAAAGGTAAATTCTTCGAGAGCCCAAAGCGATTTCAACTACTCTCCCGCCATGTCAGGCTCGTTCAATAAATAAATAAATAAATCAATAAATAAATCAATCAATCAATCCATCAATCAATCAATATTTTTTGCTCCATCTTTATTGTTCTCTCATGTTCATTTGTTTTGAAAGCATTGAACTATATACACTTTCTTTACATAACATATCCCAGTCTATGAATAAATATCGTACACTATGATTACATAATAAATTTTTGACATATACGGTACCATGTTAATATTTCTTTTGAAAGTAGTTGGAGTATATGCACTTAATTAACACTTGACATATTCATATATGTACATATACATAAACACACATACTTATACACAACTACATATATAAGAATTCATATAAACACATAACACAATTTTTTACAAAATCCATGCCTTGATTCATGCACTCGTATCTTTTCACATAAATGCATGATGATAATTATTACTAAATCTATTTCAATTCGAGCATAAATTCAAATGAAACTTCAATTTGTGCATACAGATAATTATCTTACTCCCTCTATTCATCTTTTTCTCGAAAATATAATACTTCATGTAAAATATCAAAAAGTTATAGGGATGCTTAAGTAAAAGTGAGTACCCAAAGAAAATGTCCCGTTTTGTGAAACAAAATTGTCTGCCAAAAACCTTCTGTTCAACATCCAGAATAAAATCCGATGTAACCTCACACTCCCAAAATAAATGCTCTATACTTTTCATCCTGGTTACAGCAAAATGTACAAGAGGGGCTTTCAGTAAGATTCATGCGGTACAGAAGGGTATTAGTACCTATGATTCTATGTAAAAATCTATACTGAAAATATTGGATTTTGGTTTCTCGAACAGAGGTAAAGGGGATCCTGAAAATAGTGTTCCAGTGATTGGAAATATCTGTGAAGCTCAGGTTCCAATTAGAACAGGACGTAGGAGCAGTACATACTTTAGAGATAATCTGTTTATAAATAACCCGAGACCTATTGGGGGAATTTAAAGTAGTCTCATAACCATGACCATAATCTAAGTCAGTTGTTTCGTTTGCAAACCCTTGCTTCCAGTGAACCGGGATAGCATGAATAATTCCATAATAAGTAAAAGGGAGCACAACAATATTAAATTTTCTAACAAAACAAATAAGAAAGTATTTGATTGTTATCATCAAAGAAATCTTTTACATAGATCACATTCTGATCATATAAGTGATTATAAAATATTGTTTTGTTATTTACCTTAATGTGACTGTTGCTCCAAATGATTTGGTACCCGTAGTTTTCAGAAGGTTTCCTAAAAGAATATAGTGCCCAAGCAGTACACACTTTATTAATAAATAGATTTGCCGTTCTAATTTCTTTTGTATCAAAATTACATTGGAATAGAAAGGATTTTCCTTTACCATGTAAATGCAAATCAAAAAACGTTTTCCATGAACCCTTAGATCCGTTACAATATCGCTTAATCCAAGAACACTTTAAGCTACTAAGAAAGGTTGAAATGTGAATAACATTAAGCCCCCCTTCCGAAACGGGTGCAACTAACGTACTCCTTTTGACCTTGTCCTTTTTACCTGACCAACTAATTTTAAATAATATAAGTTTCTAATTCCTTAATAAAATTATGGGGAGGATTTGGGAAAACTTGAAAGAGGTAAACTAACTGCGGCAAATCAATTGATTTTACAAGAGTTACTCTCCCAATAGGGGTAAGGTCCCGTGGCGCCCATAAGATAAGAGTACCTTTGAGTCTAGAAAGTTTTGGAGGGTAATTGAGGCGAAACAGATTATCCTTGCCTTGATCAAAAGTGATCCCCAGAGCAGTGTCAGGGCCTGTCGTCCATTTAAAATTAAAATCGCTAAGAAAACGGGGTTTATTATACTTCAACGGACCTAATGGAAAAATATTAGATTTTTCGAAATTGACTTTGAGATGATGACACAGATGACACCTGGAGAGCCTGAAAAATATATACACGACTGACCTCAGAGAAGAATAAGAACCATCAAGAAAAATGCAGGTGTCATCGGCGCATTGAATGATTATGGTGTCGTGATTAAAAATTGTAAGCCCTCTCACTAAGGGTTAAGAATTAATACGGAGGGCAAGGAGTTCGGCACAAATTATGAAAAGGTAGGGACTGATTGGGCAACCCTGTCTTACTCCTCTAGAAACTATAAAAAGCCCGTAGAGAAACCATTGTTGCAAACACATGAAGAAACATTAAAGTACAGAGTAGAAATCCATTGGTGGAAATCCTTATAAAAGTTGAAAAATTGTAAACACTTGTGAATAAAACCCCATTCCAGTCTATCAAATGCTTTTTCAAACACCTAAGAGGAGGAAGCTTTTTTTTTTCTTCCATCATTTATTCAATTTTAAAAACAAAAGCAATACGTACAATATCAAGAGAAACAAATTTCCTGAACTCAACCATTCAGTTACTATGTACAAAACAATTAACAACTTTAAAATAAAAGCATTATTGAAATACTTGAAAGCAATCATGATTACGAAAGAAAACACCTAAATCATCATAGGGAAAATTTTCCTTCGACCTTTTGATCTTTATGTTATTTAAAATAAAAAACAATACACAGGTCATATCATAACAGTAACCAATCACAAAAACTAAATTCGCTCTGTAAGCGCTCAAAAGATACATAACGTTTTGTTTTCTTTCCCGAGAGCGACTTTTCAACTTGTAAAAGAAATTTAAATTTATGTAGAAATTCATCAACGTTAGGCACATCATCAGTCATTTTCTTGCAAAAACCAGTATTTAAGTGAAAAATTAAAAAAAGTTTTAAGAATGCTTTAGATGTAAATTGAACCTAAAGGAAATACCTTGCTTTGACAAAGTAAACTGCGTACCAAGAATGATTTGCTCTATGTCTAACAGAAAACCCCTTTTTTCCATCTCGTTTATTGAAAAGATAACCGTGGATTAGTAAATATATACAAACATATAATGTGACGTTGATACATATCAAGTGATTACATTTTGATAACAACAAGGAGTGAATTTAACCCCTTAAGAAAAGGAAGTCATACATAAATAGAAAACAAAATTCAAACTAATTACAAGAAAAATTCTCTGAAATACAGTTCTCTTGCTTCTTTATTTTCTTTTTGCAAGATATAGTATTCTACTTCAAGTAAGTAGCAGAATCTAAAATGAAATACATCAGCATCAGGATTTGTTTCCGAGAGCTTACAATTGAATATGTAATACTTGGCATTCAAAATAAAGAAATTTAGAAGATGGGTGTCTTCATGGACTAAACAAAAAATTTACCTGATCTTGATTTAAGTTAAAACCCATTTTTAAAGAATTTAATAGAATGTCGTTCCAAAAACGTGTAGTAATATTACAGGACCAAAACAAGTGGCTTAAAGTTTCGGGAGCATCTTTACAAAAGGTACGGAGGGGGGAATTTTTCTTTTTAATCTTGTATAAAAATTATTACAACCTGTAGTTCTGTGAACGTAACGAAACTGAAAATATTGAATCTTGGGGTTTCTAACAGCTTTGAAGGGGATGATAGAAATATCTGACCAGGAATATGATAAATTGCTGTAGGATTCCCATTTTAAAATAGCAGTAGCTTTCGATGTCTTTTTATTGATGAGATAGTTATATACCATTTTATTGCTACGAGCATGAGATATAAACATTGTTAAGCGCTTTGTCTTATCGTTGGATTCATTAGAAGCACGTAGAATAAGTCTTCCCTCCCTCGGGATGGCAGAAATAATTCCATAGTACAATATGAAAGGGAAAATACCAGTAACGTTATAATTGTGGCAGAAATCATTGTAATTAAGCAGTTCGCCTCTATCATTAAAAAAATCAATTACTTTGTAAGTTTTGGAGATCATTAGAGCTCTAGAATAGACAAGTTTATTTTCCATTTCAATATATGAGTTATTTAAAATGTACTGATTGGCATGCACATCAGGAGGGCGAAAATTAAAATAAGACCAGGCGCAGCAGACATCATAAATAAACTTGCTTTCTACCATAACATCATCACTGGAAAAGTTACATTCAAAAAGAAATTTTCCACCATAGTTTTTAAGCTCACTATCGAATAATACTTTCCAAAAAGCAAAGCCATCCTGCAAATAATTTTTTACTCATTTACATTTTAAGCTCATTTTTTTCATGGAACGAGCCTGAAATGGCGGAGTAGAGTCAGGTTTAAATACCGCTCTCGTTAAAATACAAATATTGCGAGTCCAAACGCAATTTCCTCTCTGTTTTTGGCGTTATCGGCAAGTACCCAGTCTGACATTAATTGAGGATGCCACAAAGGGGCAGAGGTAGACCACCACTCACCCCCAGGACGGAAAGTTCCAGAGGAACTAGCCAAGCCGCATCAGCGCATAGGCCTACATCATCGACTGGTACAATATCTGCCTTGGTCACCAATTCACAGGAGAATGTAGGTATTCCATCCTGGCAGACTGCCCTTGAGTCTTTCAAGACTATAGTTGAACAGTCAATCGCCTCTGTCCAAGATGCAATAAAGCAGTTACACCTAGATCTTGGCCAAGCCATCGAATTTCAGAGTAAACGTACTGATGATCTAGAATCAAAGATGGCGACCATTCAGAGCGATCACGCTTATTTTAGTGCCAAAATTGCACAGCTAGAAGACGCCCTGTTAAAAAAGGACGAAGAAATTAACAAGCTAGAAAGAATGTCCAGGCGGAATAACTTTCGCATTGTTGGTGTGCCTCAGACCAATGGAGAAAACATCGACACTATTGTTAAAGAGGAAATCCTCCCGTTGTTCAACAACCCCGGCTTTGTCAGTGAGCGTTGCCATAGAGGTGGTTGGGGAGCTAATGGACGCTCTCCACACATTCTAGTAAGGTGTCTCTCATACCCCATGAAGATTGATATTATGAACCAGAACGCAAGGCATTCATACTCGCGAATGGAGGCGGTCTGTACCGGTTCTACTGATATAAATAAGTTGCTTAACTTAGCAACTCCCAGACGGCAGTAGGTTCCATTATTAGATTTTTGGGGATGACTCGACCTGGGAATCGAACCCATGCCTTCCGCGTGTTAGGGGGATGTTCTACCGTAAGACCAAACACGTAAATTTTTTATAAGATGTTTGAGCATTTCGGAAAAATATATCAGTGTTGAAAATTTATACAGGTGAAACATTAGTGATGGGAGGTGAGGGAAAAGAAGTGTTTATGATACAAGCTCGAGTTTTAGAAAAGTATATGTGATTGATACGTTTATAATGATGTTAAAATTGACTGAATAAAAAAAGTGGATGATATTATCTACTAGATCTAGAAAATAGACGTGTTTAGATTGCAGAAGAATTATTTTATTAGTAATTTCCGGCCGTAGCCAAAACTGTCAGAATTTCACGCGTATTATAGGAAGATCAAAATATCAAAATTTCCTCACGAATGACAATCTGAGTATTTTTTAACTTCCTTAGTGTTCTCAGTATTGTTCGATGGCAGTGTTTATGACGGTTGGGCAGTTCAACCGGATCACCTGTGAATGTATCGCATGATCACCAACAAAGCAAGCATATGCTTCCAGATCAGAAGAGATGAAACTTATCTATCGTGTTGGCTAATGAGGTTAAAGGGTAGAGAGATATAACTACGCAGTCTTCTATTTTGCTACTCCTCATCAGAGATCTCTCTTCCCATTCCTACTGTAATTGTCAAAAAAAAAAAAAAAAACCAGTATAGAATTTCTCACCGGCCTCCTCTTTCTTTAGTTGGATAAGTGCGCAGCTTGTGGTCTTTTCCCTTACAGTGCGGTTGCTCAAAGGAACCGTTTTAAATTTGTCTTACAAGATTGCTAAATCTTATTATACCATGCCGTCAAGTACAGCCACCAATGAAAAAATTTAATGTGAGAGTACTTACAAAATGCAGAACAAAAAAATGGGTTGATGTTAACTAAGTTTATTTAGATGCGGTTAAGCATACAGGTGTAAAGGTCCTGCGTATGGCACATTTGACTTTCAACTGAAACACATCAAAATCTCGAAATGGCTTTTCCAAGCCACGGTAGCAATTGATATCATCAACGGTATCATATGTCGTTCGGCTGATCATGTAGTCACCGGCAAAGCAAGCGCCTATTCGTAAGGGTGATTCATATTTCAGTTGGAACGTCTAAGTCACAAGAAAACTACGCAGTTAATATTGCGCAATTTTTGCATCCGGGAGACTACGTTTTCTTATCGGTTCTCTATTCTTAACCCTCTGTGACGGTCTTCAGTTCTGAACAAAATAAAATATAACTTTAGTTTGTCGCTCTTGTTACAGTTATAAGTTTCTTCATTATGAGAAGAAATCCCCCGTTCAATGTTTTTTCTTAAAACAACGCGTAAACTTGTAAGTCAACAGGTTGCTCGGATGTTTTAAACTGTTAGAAAAGAAGGGTAACGACCATGTCATAAAGAACGGAAGTTGACAAAAACTATAGAAAGGGCTTCTGAGAACCCCATACAGTCGTTCCAAGAACCATGGGATTGAAAGATCCCTCAAGTAATATGCCACAACGTGTAATGAAACCAGAGACATCCTAAAATAAATTATCTGCTTTCATGGTTAACGCCTTTTGATTTACAAACCCTTACAAATAAATAAAACCAACAAGGTACAGATTGAAAACACTGCAACAAGTCCATAAAGCGACTGCTATACTTCGCATTCGCTCGTAAAAAGCGTAGTACTGTTTTGAGCGGTATATCTTTCTTCATTGTCGACGTTTTGACGAAGACGGACCTCGCCGAAAGAAAGAAATGGGCACCGTAAGTGAAACAGTTGTATTAGAATGGAACTAAACTTCGTTTTTCTGGAGGGAAATGGAAAGACAGCGTCGGGAAGCCCTATACTTTTGAATCCAGTACATCATAGTTTAACCCACTAGGAAGACAAGTGTTTTTGCTGGACTAATCGCTCATGACTGTCACATATTTCTTGCGGTATGTCATTTCAGGCTTATCTGGGTCGATTCTTGACCTTTTTCAGCTTTACCTTCAGGTTTTTTTTTCTATCTTTTTTTTTTTTTTTTTGGTTTTTCTCTTTGCTGAATTGATTGTTGTTGTTGTCTTTGTTGTTTTTTATGGCCAAAAGCAACTTGAAATTTGCCAGTTACAACTGTAGAAGGCTTCGTGATGATAATAAAAGGCGTATGGTTTTTGCCTATCTACATAGGCACAAATTAGATTTAATTTTCATGCAAGAAACTCACAGTGTCCTAAAAGATGAACGCCGCTGGCGCACAGAGTGGGGGAACGACATTATTTTCTCTCATGGAACAAATACTAGTAAAGGGGTGGCTGTTTTTTTCAGAGCGGGTCTTACACCAAATGTTTCGAAAAAAATTACAGATATCCATGGCCGATTCATTATTCTAGACATTACTGTGAATAACGATGTTTTAACTCTGGTTTGTCTATATGGACTTAACACCGATGACGCCACGTTTTTTCGTACCGTTTATAACCATGACGAGAGTTTTCAGTGTGACTACATTATTTGTGGTGGTGATTTCAATTTTGTTTTTAATTTAACGTTAGACAAACAGGGTGGTGCCCCAAAGACCAATTTCAAAGCACGTGACGCTTGCCTCTCTTATGTAGACAAATTTAGCCTCGATGATATTTGGAGAACTAGGAACCCTTTATCGAGCGGTTTCACTTGGACTTCAAATGTTGATATTATACGTTGCAGATTTGATTTTTTTTCTTATTTCAAAAAATCTAGTGAACAAAGTTATTGATTGTTATTTTCAACCTCCCCTTCAGTCCGATCATCATATCGTTATTCTGTACTGTGACATCTCGGTAGAACCGAGAGGTCCTGGGTATTGGAAATTTAACAACTCGTTACTTTCAGACCCCAATTATAAAGATTTAGTGAATTCGTTAATTTCTAATTATTGATCTGATCCCAACAACAGAAAACGAGACCCACCGAGCTTCTGGGAGGGACTAAAATATACTATTCGAAAAAGCACTATCAGTTTCAGTAAATTGAAAGCGAACGATTCTCGTATCTATGAAAAGAATCTCATTAAGAAAATTGCGCAGCTTGAATCGGATTCTGTAAGAGCTTGCTTAATGAGTTGAAAGATACGAGAAACAATCTGCACCTACTTTACAAGAACAAACTTGAGGGTATAATGATCCGATCTAAAGCAAGGTGGGTTGAAGAGGGAGAACAAAATTCAAAATACTTTCTTTCTCTTGAAAAGAGAAATAAGCAGAATAACACAATTTATTATGATGAAAGAGATCTACCAATTTCTAATAATGCAGATATTTTAAGTCATATTAGTAATTTTTACACTGAGCTCTACTCTTCTCATTATAGTGATCCTGCAATCTGCATTTCTTTGCTTCCTGAATTTCATGGCATGGTCGATTGTGATGTATGCGAAGGGCCTTTGACTCTTAATGAATGCTTCTCTGCTCTCTGCTCTCTCCTCTATGCCAAATGGCAAATCACCTGGAAGCGATGGATTTTCCACGGACTTCTATAAAAAATTTTGGCCCCTTATTGGTGCGTTTGTTTTGAACTCGTTAAATCATGCATTTGATCATCAAATGCTCTCCTGTGAACAGAGAAGGGGGGTTATTACTTTAATCCCGAAACCAGACAAAGATCCCCACAACATTGCAAATTACAGACCTATCGCTCTTTTAAATACCGATTACAAGATTGCCGCAAAAGCCATCGCTTCTAGACTTAAACAAGTACTCTCTGCGCTGATTGGTAACACCCAGACTGGTTTCATGAGTAATAGATTTATAGGCGAGAATGTCAGATTTATTTTAGACCTTATTAATTTCTCGAATCATAACAATACCGTACACCTGGTTTTTTATTTTTTGTGGATTTCGAAAAAGCATTTGATACACTAGAATGGAACTTTATTCATGCTACGCTTCATTATTTTAAGTTCGGTAAAAATTTTAAATCCTGGGTGCGAACATTTTATAATAATGCAAATTCATGTATTTTCAATAATGGCTTTTCTGCGGGTTATTTCCCGGTTAATAGAGGTGTACGTCAGGGCTGCCCCTTAAGCCCTTACCTTTTTATCCTTTGTACTGAAATTTTAGCTAAGATCGTACTTAAAAATGTTCAGGTTCAAGGCATCACCATTTTGAACCGTGAAACTAAACTATTACAATACGCTGATGATACGGTACTTGTCTTACACGGTGACCCTATGTCTTTAAAGTCTTCTATCAAACTTCTTCACGATTTTCGTCGAGCCTCTGGGCTAAAAATTAACCTTCAAAAACTCATTTGTTTCCATAAGGTCCCTTTGTTACCAACCACCCAACTTTTATCCGCAATCTAGATCTTTCACTTCACTTTGGTCCAATTAAATTTCTCGGAGTAAATTTCACGCATAATGGTGATGATTTGTACCGCCTAAATTATGTCATCAAATTATCCCGCCTAAAAAACATATTAAACATTTGGTCAAATAGAGACCTGACCCCAATAGGCAGAAATGTTATCGTTAAATCTTTTGCTTTGTCTCAATTAGTTTACTTATTTCAAGTTCTTCCGGATCCACCAGAGTCTTTCATAAATGAGGTACAAACTACAATTTTTGATTTTATATGGTCTAAGAATCCCGATAAGGTCAGAAGAAAAACAATGTATGATGATTATAGGAACGGTGGATTGAAAATAACTCATGTGAAAAGTTTTATTTCTTCTTTAAAAATCTCTTGGGTAAAAAGATATTCCCAGCCAACATGCCCAGCTGGGCCCCAACTGGGTTTCAGCTGGGCTACTTGCTGGGCTCCAGCTGGGGCCCATCCGTGTTTGTCAGGTGTTCCCACGTGGGGCCCAACTGGGCTAGCCTTTCCCAGCTGTGCCCCGCTTCAATAACTGAAGCCTAGCTGGGCTTCAGCTGGGCTTCAGCTGGGAAAGGCTAGCCCAGTTGGGCCCCACGTGGGAATACCTGACAAACACGGATGGGCCCCAGCTGGGGCCCAGCAAGTAGTCCAGCTGAAACCCAGTTGGGGCCCAGCTGGGCATGTTGGCTGGGTTTTGACAGTGAAGACGGTATATGGAAGATTTTCTTCGATTACGGTACCACTTAAATTCCTTTGGGAAGCGTTTTGTTTTTTAGTGTAATTTCGCCTCTGAGGGTATTTCATCAGTTAAAAATATTTTCATTAGACAAGTTTGCCAAGCGTGGAGCCATGTACATTTCCATACACCTGTAAACAATTACGGTAACCAAATTGTATGGAAAAACCATTTTATAAAGACCGGTGATAAAATTGTATACAATGATAAGCTTTGCAGGGCCGGTGTTCTGTACGTTAAATACTTGTTTGATGATAATGGTAATGTTATCTCTTACGTCGATTTTTGTAACAAGTTTCGTATCAAGCAGTACCCGTTTACAATTTATTTCGGGCTTTTGGCCTCAGTTCCAGCTGAGTGGAAAGTAAACCCCTTACACAATGAAAACTATGGGTCACCATTTACTGCTACACTTAATCATGCCCGTGTAACGAATTTTGCCTACCGCAAGCTCATTGAAAAAATAGTTTTACCGCCTAGATGTATCGTTAAGTGGAATGCCACATTCAAGTTCTCTCAGGAAGAGTGGCAGACAATTTTCCTTATACCCCGGATCACCCTTTCTGACAGTAAACTTATCTATTTCCAATTCCAATTTCTGCATAGAAACCTTGCCACAAACAAGCTGCTTTTCGCTATGGGTAAAACTGAGTCCCCTAACTGTGAATTTTGTAGAACTGAAATTGAAACTATCGACCACTTATTCTGGGGCTGCCCGTACACGTCCTCTTTCCTTTAAGACACTGAACAATATCTGTTTGGTACACAGTTCATTTTAAGTTAGTCCGACTTTTTCTTCGGCTACAAACTTCTTTTGCAACATCCATACAACTTTTTTTCTTTGTATTGTAAACACTTCATCTATTGTTGTAAACTAAGTGCGACAATTCCCGACGTCAATAGTTTTAATCATAAGCTTCTTCTTATTCTGAAGGTCGAAAACCACATTTGCTCTAAACCCAACTGTTCCCCGAAAAGAATCCAGAGATTTAAAGGCATATTTTCATCATCCCAAACAGTTCCAATTCTCCCAAACTACTTACTTTTAGCCCCTCCCACATTTATCTAAAACTCATCTTTATTCAAACACAATCCTAGTTTATTGCTTCATGGCTTGTCCCAGTGGCCATAAAAGTCCGTAATGTTTAATCAAGACACTCTCAGTGCCCTTGCTGTGTAATTTAGCTGTGATGCATTGTTTGAGTGTGATGCCAATCAAAGTGCTGTACCAACTGAGAGTTTTGATGTATGTATACTGAAACTGTAGTTTAGGGTGACGAATGACTGCCTTTAACGATGTTGTTAATGCCCTTTCTTCCAGACTAAATGTCTTTTAGGTCTTTCTTTTTGTGTGTGTGTGTGTGTGTTTGTTTGTTTGTTTGTTTTTTTTCTAGCTTTCCTCCTTCGTGTAATAAATTGTTACATGAGAAGTTGACTGTACAGAACTCACTGCTTTTGGGATTTGCTTGCCTGCGCTACTCAAGGTGTAAAGATACACCGCTCTTATCTCGTTTGATGACTCTGACCAGGCTGTTCCACATATGTGCTGCCTCCCTATAGACACCGGTTCTATTGATAAACCGTAGTTTCTAGGTCTATCTGAACAGATGTTGGTATCACTACAGCAATGGTATCTCTCCGAGCTGCACTTACTGTACAATCCGATTACTAGCAGCCCACTGAGATTTGAAATTGATAGAAAGTGCCAGAATAATATATCCTAAAGGTTAATTGTCTCCCGTTAACCTATGTACTATAAAAATATATTAAGAACAATAGATGAGTTAACGAAAATTCTCAATGCCTTGCAAGTGAATTATTCTTTTTTCCACCTAAGCGCGAGTTTTGACTTCGAAAAACACTGAGAAATATGACTCATCATTGTTGAACGTGAAATCCACGCGAGTGTGTGTGACAGCACGGAGCTATTACGTAATAGCTTCAGGGTTGTAAAGTACATAAAGAATACGCATTTGCCTCCATCGTTGTACAGAAAAGGACCAGGAAGAAGTGTCACTTGATATCCGGCTTATCTCGAGTAGCTCTCACATCTTGGAGTGAGACTTGCAAAAGAAAGAGCGTGACTCGCAAAAGAAAGAGAGATTGCGTAAGATTTTTCGACTTTTCGTATGCTTTTTTGGGGGTATTTTGCGACTATTTTCAAAGTTTAAGGTATTGTTCTGCAGGTAAAATTCCCACAGAGTTCATTAATGCCACTTTTGAGGGTCTTTGATTGAGTTATTAAGAAACTATATGGGTTTAAATGAAGCCTCACTTAGATCGGGAAAGTTATCTGTGCAGAGCGTAACTAATGTGTTACCGCAGTTACCCCTAGTGTTACCTCAGTTACCCCCATCTCCAAATGCAGTGAGTTCTGTACGATCGTCTTGGCATGTATTCTGACTGATGTCTTTCAGTAACGCTGAATCTTTCAGTATTGCTGTTCAATACTATGGTTTGTGAAAATCTCGTCACACCGAAATGATGAGCTATATAGTTGATTGCTTTGTTATGAAAGTAAAGTCATGTTTAACTTTTCTTTCTTTTCAAACTACTTCCCTAGCAGCAACCTATTTTCTCTACTGTAAATTTTGTATATATGTGCTTAGACGAATGCTTACCTCTAATCGTATAACAATGTGTTAAAGACATTTAACTGACAATTCTTTATGTAAATATTGCAAATATTTAAGAAATGAACGATTGCTTATACAGGAGGAAAAAAATACATTTTAAGCTACAAGCAAAGGAGGATAATTCAACCATCGCTAATCCACCTTCACATTTGGCACTTATAAGAACAGAACGTTTCACCTTATCGGGTTTGTTGGACCAAATAAATTTGTATAAAATGCTCTCTAGTTCTTGAAAAAAGGAGGGAGGGGATTAGGGAGAACCGTAATCAAATAAGCCTACTGAGAAAAAGCGAACATTGTTATAAACAAGATCTTTGCAATCGGTGTCAAATCCCTTGACGACCAAACGTTTAACAATGACCTGATTCTAGAAAGCTTAGGCAAGTAATTAAACCTGAAGAAGTCATCTTCGTGGTGAGTAAAAGATATTCCCAGATAAGGGATGGGTCCGCCTGTACATATGAAGGGTAAGGTACAGAAATATTTTGGTGTCCTTCTATAAAAAGGTACGAAAGCAAACAAATGGCACTTTTCAAAATTAACCTTTAACCCTGAGCCTTTTGTGAAAGCATTCAGTACCGTGATAACTTTCGTTAATGAACCGTTAGTACCGTCAGTTATAATGACGGTGTCATCGGCGTAATTGCTTATTTTTACTGTACGATCACAGATAGAAATACCTCCAATATCCTTATCATGTATTATCAAGTTATTTAAAAACCTCCGTACAAAGAATGAACAGGTATGGGCTCAGTGGACAACCCTGACGCACTCCCCTAGAAATCTAAAAGTAATCAGTGAAATGACCATTATTTGACACAAATGAGACCGAGTTATTATACAAAGTGCGAACCCATTTAATAAATTGTGGACCGAAGTTGAAAATGTAAGAGTGTCAAACATAAAATTCCAATCAGCCATATCAAACGCCTTTTCGTAGTCTAAGAAAATTGCCGCACCTTGAATATCATTAGTATCACAGAAACAAATTAAATCAAGAATCAAACGGATGTTTTCACCAATATAGCGACCTTTCAAAAATCCAGTCTGTTCTGGACCAATTAAATCAGAAAGGACGACTTTAAACCTATTTGCCAAGTACTTAGCAGCAATTTTATAATCTGTGTCGAGAAGGGCGACTGGACGCCAATTTTTCAGAAAGCGATGATCCTTGTTCGGTTTTGGGATGGGCGTTATGCAAGCCCTCCCCTGATCATCATAACAAAAAACTTGAAGTAATTCTACATTCCCAGAAAAGATGAGAAATCGTTTCGTCTTCTAATTTACAGAAAGTACACAAGTTATTTACACTCTTTTTCATTAGAAACAATAAATGATTTGTGCCAAGTAACCGATGCAGAAAACGGAATTGAAATTACTGAATTTTTGTTTCAAGTAAGGTGGTAAAGTGAATTTTATAAATCTGTTTTCATTGGTCGACGGTAAAATTAAATTCTCTCTCCCACTTAATCAAAGCTGTCGGAGGGGAACAGATGTCATTTATTAAAGACTTATACACATGTTGAGAGATAAAAGCAGACTTACAAAAGCTTTTGAATGGTGTGTGAGGATCATTGTCCAGTGGAAGAAGATCTCTTTTCCAGGACAGAGGAATTGCATTGACAATACCATGAATACAAGTAAAGGGAAGATTATGTAATGAGAATGCTTGGTTTATATTACTAATAGAAAGGAGTTTGTTTTCCTCATCATATAAATCCTTTTTAAAAATAACGCCATTTTCAAACATTTTCCTACAAAACAGAATCTTCTTATCAACCTTTATGAATGAATTATTCCATATGATCTGATTTTTAAAGTCATTTCTTGGATTCTTAAAGGCATAATACGACCAAACTGTGCAAATATCATAAATGAAATCGCGGTTTGAGATTGGGACATCTCTGAAGCTAAAATTACATTAAAAAAACAGCTTTTCCGTAGGCCTTAAGGTGGTGATCAAAAAAAAGTTTCCACAATGCATCGTTGTTATCAGAATACCTCTTAACCCACGAATATTTCAAACCTCTAATAAAAGAATACAAATGCGGGGCTTTTAAACCACCAGCATCAAAATCATTAATTAAAGTACAACGTTTAACCCTATCGGGGTTACCGGACCATATAAAATCAAAAATAATTCCTTCAAGCTTTTTTTATAACATTCGGTGTGAAGGGGGGGGGGACTTGGTAATACCTGAAAAAGAAACCTAATTGAGAAAGGCCTAAGGTCTTAACTATAGTAATTTTGCCAATTGGAGTAAGGTCTCTTTGAGACCAAAGATGAAGGTTTCGCTTTAATCGAGAGAGTTTTGGAGTAAAGTATAAGTGAAACAGCCTTTCTTTATCATGTGAACGTAATGGGACCTAACGACCACCTAAGTAGATCACGAAAACACGGAACATCACTCACTAACTTTCCTAAGGGAAAAGATGAGATTTTTCAAGATTAACCTTGAGTCCAGAGGACGTTTCAAAAACATAAAGAATACGAACGGTTTCTTTAAAAGACTCAAAGCTTCCATCCAGGAATAAGGTGGTATCATCAGCGTACTGAGTAATTTTAACCACTTTGTTACATATGTTAATATCCTTAATTTTACCCTTATCATTAAAGGAGTAGAGAGAATTTTAGCACAGACCAGAAATAAGTAAGGAGAAATAGGGCAACCCTGCCTGACGAATCTTGAAATTTTTAAAGCACTACAAGAATAGCCATTGTTTACTACCGAGCCATAACTATTTGCAAACAGGGTCTTAATCCAATTTTTAAATACCTCACCAAAGCCAAAGTAGTGCAAGCATTTGTGGGAAAAGCTCCACTCAATTCTGTCGAAGGCTTTTTCAAAATCAACAAACAAGAGAAGACTATTTTTTTATGCTGAGTACAGTAATCAATCAAGTCAAGTACAAAACGAATGTTTTCCCCAATAAAACGATTTTTCATGAAGCCAGTCTGGTTTGGGTTAATTATTTTGGGAATGACCCTTTTACGTCTAGTGGCGAGAGCCTTGGTACACATTTTATAATCTGTGTTAAGCAAGGAAATCGAGCGATAGTTTTTAACAAATGAAGGATCTTTCTCAGGCTTTTTAATGAGGGATATCACAGCACGCTCTTGCTCATCAGACAATTTTCCTTCAATGTATGCAAAATTCAGGGTTTCCGTAACACAATTACCTATTTGAGCCCAGAAATGTTTATAAAAATCAACAGAAAATCCATCTGACCCCGCGGTTTTCCCATTTGACAGAGACGTAAGTGCTTGACTACATTCATCCTTTGACAAGAGTCCCTCACAAATCTTACCATCGTCAAAGTCAAGTTTAACATCATTATTTATTGAACTAAAGATAGCATCTGGATCAACATTATTGTGTGAATAAAGATTACTATAGAAACGCCTAAATTCATCTAAGATCTCTACTTTACTACTGAGATTAATACCCTCATTAGTTTTAAAATTGGTGATAACATTATGGCCTTTATTTCTCTTTTCAAGATTTAGGAAATACTTAGCATTTCTTTCCCCATTTTCAACCCAGCGAGCTCTTGAACGTACAACTATGCCGTTCAGTTTGGAGTCATACAAATGTTGTAAGCTATGCCTGGCTTCGTTGAGTTCACAAAAAGCGGTGGCTGAAGCACCCTCATAATACAAACATTCTAAACATGAAATATCCTTTAATAAATCAAGTTCTTGAGCTCGTCTTTCCTTAGCTTTGCGTTTTGAATAGTTAATGGTAACAGTACGAATTTTGAATTGAACTAGTTCCCACCTTAGACTGGGATTAAAAGATTGTAAATCTATGATCGCTGAGGAAATTGTTTCAGTGATAAGGTCGATATATACCTGATCCTTAAGAAGAGAGTTGTTGAACTTCCAATATCCCGGTCCTCTTTTTTCATCGTAAAAACGAATAACTAGATGTACTATAGAGTGGTCAGTGAGGAATCCGTGCTCAAAATAGGCACTTACTGTTGATTTTACCAAAATTTTGGAAATAAGGAAAAAATCCAGCCTGCACAAAATGCCAGGAGTTAGGCCTATATTAGAACGCCAAGTGAAGTCTTGATTGTGTGGGTTCCTTTTCCTCCAAATGTCGATCAAATCATAGCGATCCATTAGATCAATGCAATGATCTCTCGCTTTGAAGTAAGTTCTCGGGTTTCCTCCCTTTTTGTTTAAATTTAAGTTAAAAACGAAATTAAAATCACCGCAGAAAATAATTAATTTACTTGTAAAATTTTGAAGTTCCATCCCTATTCGATCAAAGAAAGAAGGGGTATCAAGATTGGGTGCATACACATTGACAAGAGTTACAACCTTTGCCTGTATAATAAGATCCACAATTACAAAACGACCATTTGAATCACAGAAAGAACTAACTATTTCAAAATTCAAACTTGGCTTAAATAAAATAACGACACCTCGACTGAACGAAAACACATTGCCCTCCCCATTCGTTTTTCCATAGGGACTCATCTGTAAAAGCACTGTGGCTCTCTTGAATACACAAAATGTCTTTACCGTGCCTATGAAGATAGGCAAATACTTTTCGACGCTTCTGGTATTGTCGAAGCCCTCTAACATTGTAACTACATATTTTAATGTCAGACATTACTGCAGGTTAGATCAAGGGGAGTATGAATGGTTACCTTGTACTTAAGGTGAGAGTCGTTTAAATAAAACAGGTAAAAGGTTTCGAGCGTTACCGGCAAAGGATAACAGTAAACGAAACTAACGACGACTTACAACTAGGACGAGCCTGAAGCAATGATAAGCTAACGACGTGCATTAGCTGTCTGTGGAGATAATTTATTGTTTTTGAAGCTTTTGAGGTACAACTTTCCGTGGAGAGTCGGTAAATTTTCTCTTTTTACGGTTACTTTGTCTGGTAATCCTTGACAGAGTGGAAGACCTCCCCTCTCCCAAAGACAGACCCATACGAGAAATAGTGACAACTCTGGTCGCACTAGTCCTACCACGCCTAGCCTAGGCCAACGTACTAACACTACAGCCTTTGAGTCTGAGAGTGTAGAAAGCCAGGGTTCTCCGCTTGGAAAATGGCCATTGATAGTTTTCAAAGTATTTTAACAATTGCTCTTAAGGATTTACAGGGTAGTATGCAAACGTAGGTCGATTTGGGAAATGCGATTGAGTTCCAGTCACATAGTTTTGATGACGTGGAAAACAAAATGGCCGCCATGGAATCCGATTGTGCTCAGCTCCGCACTAAAATTTCTGACTTGGAGAAGGATTTATTTGCCAAACACACCGACAGTAATAAGTTGGAGAGAATGTCGAGAAGGAACAACCTACGCATAGTTGGGATACCTACATCTCCAAATGAGGATTGTGAGGAACTTATACGCACGAAGGTTTTCCCCCACTTTAAAAAGGCACCAGAATTCGTGATTGAAAGATGTCACAGAGATGGTCGTGGTTCTGGTAACCATCCTCCACTTTTTGGTGCGTTTTCTGTCGTACAAAACGAAAACCTTTATTATGCGCAATCGCCGGGCCGCCTTGGAGGGTCAGGACTTCTTCATCGTGGATGATCTTACCAAGCTAGACCTGCAGGAAAAGAAAAGGTGGACCCCCAAGTAACGGATTTGTACACAAGAGACATCAAACTTCGTTTTTCTGGAGGTAAATGGCGTGACGCCTCTGGTATGCCTTACAACTTTTAAGGAACGACATTTTTGGAGAAATTCCATTCAATCAGCGAGTCTTTTCACCATTAAATTCTTGATTAAATCTAGGCACCATTCTCTCTCTCTACGCCGATATATACCCCATGTTTTTGAATCACTTTGGATTTCTCCCAGACAATGCTATTGTACTGTATGGTTATATTTAGGGTCTCGGTGTACCCTTTTCCCATCATCTTCTTTGGTTCAGGATTCGCCCTTTCGCCCCTTGCTTAAGGGCCTTTTTCAGCTCGGCCTTTACAACCTGTCAAATGCTTTTCCGGGGACTATGAATTTACCAGACTGGATTGACTGTCTTTTTTCTGTTTTCTTTTTCTCTCCCATCCATTTTTTGGGATAATTCCATTTTATTGTTCTTAAGAACTCAACTTTACGCTCTTAAATCGTGATGCATCTAGTAATCTTTATTTCTTTTATATATTGGTATAATTTTTGATTTATTTTATTAATGAAACAGTTTCCCAACCACTCCGGGAAAACTATCATTTCGCCTTCCTTAACTCTAAAAAAAAAAAAACCAACAAACAAACCAACAAACCAACCAACAAACCAACAAACCAACAAACCAACCAACCAACCAACCAACCAACAAACCAACAAACCAACCAACCAACAAACCAACCAACCAATATACCAACAAACCAACAAACCAACCAACCAACCAACCAACAAACCAACCAACCAACAACCAACCAACAAACCAACCAACAAACCAACCAACAAACCAACCAACCAACAAACCAACAAACCAACAAACCAACCAACCAACAAACCAACAAACCAACCAACCAACCAACCAACCAACCAACCAACAAACCAACAAACCAACAAACCAACAAACCAACCAACAAACCAACAAACCAACCAACCAACAAACCAACCCAAAAAACAACAAACCAACCAACCAACCACCAAACCAACCAACCAACAAACCACGCTC